>LPNX010317367.1:0-114995 GCA_001517045.1 Pseudotsuga menziesii | reverse complement strand
GCAAACTAGTCACAATTAGGGCAACGTTGAGGATGATTCAGTGAGGAAGAGGCCTGATCTACAAAACCCATAAATGGTTTAGTCAAAGATCAAGCGGTTCCTCGATTAAATATTTTTTGGATTTTTATTATTTAGAAGTTTTTCAGAAAAATTGAAGAAAAGCAGGTACAATGGATTGAGATCTGAAGAGAAGAGACTTAGCTGTTAGATTTTACCTGGAAATGCTTGTAGATGCCTTGATGATGATGACCCCCGCCATCCGGATCAATTTGAGAAGATTGAAGCGAGCTCTATGCCCATTGTTTTCCTGAGGAAGTCAATGCACCCTCTCTCCTGCACAACAAACGTCAACCATATCAAATTGGAAGGAACTAGCTCAGCATTGGGGGTGTTCTGGGATGAGGAAGACCTGATCTACGAACCCACGTAATTATTTTTCAGAAAAAGTCAACTCTGGAAAAGTCAAATTTCTAGTGGGGCGCTGGGGTTTGAGCAGTCATAAAGTTAGATCTAGGGAAAACTAGTCACAATTAGGGCAACGTTGAGGATGATTCAGTGAGGAAGAGGCCTGATCTACAAAACCCATAAATGGTTTAGTCAAAGATCAAGCGGTTCCCCGATTAAATATTTTTTGGATTTTTATTATTTAGAAGTTTTTCAGAAAAATTGAAGAAAAGCAGGTACAATGGATTGAGATCTGAAGAGAAGAGACTTAGCTGTTAGATTTTACCTGGAAATGCTTGTAGATGCCTTGATGATGATGACCCCCGCCATCCGGATCAATTTGAGAAGATTGAAGCGAGCTCTATGCCCATTGTTTTCCTGAGGAAGTCAATGCACCCTCTCTCCTGCACAACAAACGTCAACCATATCAAATTTGCTGTGACATGAGAAAGAAGCTATATGCTGCAGAAAAATAGCAAGAAGAAATCATAGGTCACCACAACACTAATGAAAACTCCCTGCTAAAAAACAAAGACAATCCAAGCGAGTTGAGGTCGCCCTGCAAAAACGCCCAAGCTGAAGTCGTCCTCCTGAAGACAAGACAATCATCCCCCCCAAAAAATATAGATCTCATAACAATTTCCTGAATGCTAGGAAGCAAAAGACTTTCCAATCAACATTGAAGAACATCAGATGCAAAGCAGATCCCGAAAATATCCATAAAAAAATCTTTCTATTATTCAGATCCAAGAGCCAAAGATCCTTTACAAATGAGAAGCTCTCTCCTTTAAATAGAAATGAGTGAACCAAGATTCCAACCACTTTCAAAACAAGTGGCTAAGATTAAAAGATAAAATGTTCTAATCAATGGTTGAGATGAGCTCAACATACAATACATGGATCAATATAACCATAAAGTACCAAGGTGGACTAGATCACCCATAAAGAGGGTATCCCACTCAACAAGTAATAAATGAAGCACATGGTGGTACCATGGAGTGTTAACTAACTCCCTCTGGGTGCCCCATGGCACAATAAAATAATATAATATTTTAATTTCTTAACTTTGTGCCTCCTTGAGGAAATCGCGAGCCTCCCAAAAGCTCCAAAAAATAATATAAAAATGCCCAAAAAATAGGTGTGGGCCCAATCAGGTGCTGCAACTGCCGGAGAAGGTATGGAGGACATCACTCTCATCATCATTACTCATCCCATGTCATTTCCTTGCCTCAGTAGCCCAAATCGATTTCTTCAATAGCCATTTAATCATTTTTTAATCTGCCTCGGGAAATGTGAACCTGCCAAAACAGCCTCCTAGGGTGCCTGCGTTGTCAAACTGAGCCCACTAGGCTTTTCGGGATGGGGGTACTATGGTACAATCAAGTGGCTGCACCCCCTATGCCCATACAACGCCCTAGGAGATCCAAATGAAACATCTCCCTGCTCAGACACATCATCCTGTGAAGCAAAACTGCATCAGAAAAGTAAAATGAGCCTGATCATCTCTGCAAGTGCCCGAAACTGAAAATAAACTGTCTCAGTAGACTCAGAGAGTCCAAATCCATCTAGGGTGTATACTGATACCCTTTCCAGGTCTTTGCCTGATCATCAACAACATCGAATAGACAATATAATCACCTGTAAATGACCAGATACCAATAATATAACTCAGACTATCATCCATCTGCTGCAAGTGCTATAAGGCTAAGACATGCTCTACAAATCATTTAAGCAACAATCACAACAAGTAGCAGTCATTTCATTGGCGGTACATCAACCAAATACATATATTGAGCTTTATTTATTATTACTCAGACTACACTTTCAGCACTATACTCACTTCATAGTTGTAGTCCTTTTGCTAGTGAAGGGTGAAGGATGAAATTGACAAAGCTAGGGCAAAGGATGACTACCTACTTAACATCATGACACTTTGGATATGGAAAGGAAAAACTCAGTATAAGCACATGCCGGACAAACAATAACACAAGGAATGGCAGTGCTTCACAAATGGTTGAGTTGTTCAGAGAGTGCTTATTCAACTTAGGCATCATGTCTACATCAAGTTTGATCCAAGTTCATTAGGACCATCAATTTTATTTCCATGGCCTTTTTGGTCTGTATGACCCTTTGGGACTTCACTAATGCCTAAAAGTACAGCTAATCGCAGCTTTCATTCGGGACATATTCAAATTTATAAGGTCAACAATATCTGGATATAGCATATAGTTAACCATTGCTTTTGGGACCTTTTCTTATACCTTACAAGGGGTATTTTAGCATTTCATTGCTCTTGCCCTTTTTTACATATGTTAAGAAACACAGTTTAGCATTTTTTATTTTCCATGGGCGCATATATAACATTTTTCAACACAAGTAGTACATGAGATTTCAGTTCTAGCCAACAACATCTCAAGTGACCAGGGGGAGTTCTGCACAGTGCCAAACATCGGGACAACCGACTATAATGATTTAGGCATACAATCCAACTCACCTAAGGCAAGTTCTGTCACCAACTCAGAGCCGAGACACAATATAAACAGGGAGGCTTGTCCAACAAGGGTTCTAGCGGGGAAAGGTCCTCCATGCCACAAGTTAAGTAGTAGGTCGGGTTAAAAATAAAACTAGAAGGTAACGGATGGGTGGAGATAGTGAATGATGAAGCCAACACTAGCAAGCCAAAACAATGGTGGGAATGACTACCTCTATTCTCCCAAAGGAGGGCAAAAGCAATGAGTATAGATTAGGAACTTCCAAGTCTAAGTAGGGACATCAATACATAATACAAAATACTTACAAGTCCATATAATTATGACCGCTAGATCATGACACTACATGTTAATACATGTCACAGAGATGAGTATAAGAGCAATGATAACCATAACACAATATAATAAAAGCCGAGTCATAATCATGCATATAATCCGTCTGAACCATCATCTGTCCAATGAGAAAGTATTGATATAAATATGGGCATCAATAACTGCTCTGTAAATGACTAAATGGCTACATCAGTCCTCAAATCTGAGTGTTTTAAGACCCGGTCCTGACATGGGAGAGTACAATAGTCCACAAATAAAGTAATGATCCGACAAAACTGCTCATCTCAGCATCTCATATGTAAGAGATCTGGTTGAAAAATGTACTGTATCTGAAAAATAGAATATGGTAGCCCGACTACCCGACTACTATATATGTGATAACAATCTGTATTATTCATTTTTGTTGTATTTGTATGGTTTGTTGTGGGCTTACAAGGAGAAGTAATCTCGATAGGGTAAGAAATTTCTTGCTTGATTATTTCTTACTGATTAGTTGCATTAGATCTCCTGGACGTATATGTTATTTTTGTTTAAATGCATGTTTTCCAGGTTTCTTTTGTAGTTAAACACCCTTGCGTTTAAGCATGTCTTTGTGCAAGAATTGATAAATTGATACAGGCATCTAGGCTCGAACGTTTGTTTGATCTTGCTTGACTCCTCCAATTTTCGAGCACTTCTAAGGAGCATAGTCCCTCCGTTTTCCACCAACAAATTACAAGGTTCAAAGGATCCTCAAGCTTGGAGCTATCTCCTCTTTTCTCTTTCCTTTACTTCTAAATTAAATCTTTCTTGGTTACGGTTACTCACATGGTTAAGTAGATTAGTATTGCTTCTTAAAATAATATCTAGAGGCGGATCTTTTTGAACATATATCTAGATCTAGAAGCATAAAGTAATACTTTCAAAGTAGATCTAGTTTTTATTAAGTACTTGTGTAGATTTCCAATACTTTAGTACTTAATATTTTTATGTTCTTAACGCTTTATTTGTCACATTTGGTGCATTACAAGTGGCTGGTTTTTCAATTTTATTGCCAGGACAAGGAGAAGTGCTGCCGAAAAATCAAAGAGCTAAGTTGTTCAAAGACCTCCCGGAGCATCACTCTTGATCTTGTCTTACTCATAAAACCTGTAAGCCTTTGGATCTAGATCTGTAAGGACCATTGGAATCCACCTCAAGCATTGTAAATACCATAATAAATATTTTGAGTAGGCTCTTAAGAGCCCTCTCCCCATCTCCCTTGTCAGTGTCTGTTTTCATGTTTATGCTTTTGCTAGTATAGTTGGTATTATTTCTTTGTTATTTTAAGTTGTATCTTTATCCTTTGCAAAGTAATACAACTTCTAACCCCACGACTTCTCGAGTTACCCGAAAGGGGAAAGAGATGCGTGGTAGGATTAATTAATTAACATTAGTTTGATTTGTACTATCTTTTATTTTTACGGATAACTTACATCCCCTTGCTTTCTTGATTAGGGTTTACAACCTGAAAGAGACTCTTGGGGATTTAATAAAAAACAAACCTTGTTAAAAAAATCCTTAAAATCAACAAGGCTCTTATCCTCGTATGCTCTACCTCCACTGCAACTTCGTCTGATCAGTTGGTTGTATCAGAAAAGGATCTGAGTGACTAGTAATTAGTCTCATCTTTCAAATTGACCCCTAAACGAAAATCTGACGTTTTTCGAATATTGCTAAGTTGTGGGCAATGTCTTCAAGTGAAGCGAGAACCACTAAACAGTGACCGTGGGGCCTTGTCAGGCTACACCCTCGTTTGGCGTAGTGTTGGACACACCCCTGCGACTCCGGTTTAGCCCACATTTAGCTATAAGAACCACTTCTAAGTAATTCTGGGCATATTCCTCGTACCCCTTGGGTATATTTGGAATCCACTCTCCTTTCTAATAATCCAGATCATTACCATATTAATAAAATCGACCAACAATTTATTCACTCCCTTAATCACTCACTAACAATTTTAAAATTGACCAACGAGACAATTGCAATACTTACACGACACAACAACACTCCACTTTTGCAAGCACTCCATTATTCATCGACAATGGTCTATGTTATGTTTCATGCTTAAATCAAATCTTGCAAACTATTGTGAATGATGTTTACATTGTCATATGCTGTTGATGTAATTTCTTTCTTGCAATAGTCCGTTGTGATATTTTATCCATTTCATATTAACTTCTAGTATCAATCTTTTCTTTCGTGGAGTAAAAACCTTATATTTTACTTTTCATAGGGACCACCCCCCTTGGCTTCGCTAGGAGTTGACCTAGACGGAGGAGCCGAGTATCAGGTGGCAACACTTGGCTCGAGCTTGTCCCCAAGGTTGCACCCAGTAGCTTGAAGATTTTTGCCACGTGACTCGAGGTGTGAATTAGGCGAAAACATTTTGGAGTTGTTGGTGGGGATAAATCTTTCTATTCCCGGAATATTACTTTGTTTTACACCTTTTTTGTTTTTGCTTTGTTTGATGAATGTTTAGAGTAGATCTTTACTCTTCATCTGGCGACTCCACTGACCTTTTTTCTCTTATAAATTTACAAAGAAAAACAAAAAAATAATTTTGGTGAGTGTTTAAATGCATATTTTTCTTCTCACTTAGCGATTCCATTGAAGGAATAAAACCCTGTTATCTAAAAAAGCTTGTGAAGATTTGTTGTGTGTAAATGAGCACATGCGACACATTGAGATTTTTTCCGAACCTCATCAGTTGATAGCTCCACCTGTTCAGTACAAAGTTCCATGGTTATATCAAATGCACATTGTTGATTTCTGATATGGATGAACTGAGGGAGCAATGTGGTGCTCAAATAGTAGGATTTTTTCATCCCATCGACTTCTCAAACATCCCAGGTTTTCCTAACTTTGGTCATGGTGTGGGGGCTATATATAAATAAATGGCTTCCAGTCTTCCATGGAAATTATGGTGATTCAACCATCTGACATTTCAAGTCTTTCCTTCAATTGATGGCCGAGTCCAATATTCTTATGAGGACAATATGATGGAAATGTTTGCTAATACTTTTCATGGAGAGGCCTGTTGTTGGTTCTATTAGGGCCTTTCTAATAAGTGTATAAACTCCTTTCCAAGCTTCCTTTGGATGTTTTTAGAGCAGTGGCATGCTGGTAGGGGTAGTATGAATAGTTTGGAAATATTCCTTGAAAAGATCTTTACCTTCTATCTATCTAGGACAAAGTATCATGCTTAAACATATGACGAACCGTTTTCCATGATACAAAGTGTTGAAGACTTGGAATTACTTCACGAACATTTAAGTGAAGAAGAGGTCCATGATACTCCTATTGAGGAGCTTCTTCGAGTTGTCGTAGACAACGTCGAATGTGTGGAAATCCCTCAAGTTATTTTAGGAAAGAAGAAATCAAACAAATTATTAAAGAATATGATGCCTCTCTAAATATACAACAAGATTCGGAAGATAGGCACATCCGTGACAATCTAATTGAAGTTCATGAAGAAACCTCATCTGAAGACATTATTGAAAACCACCCTCATGTCACATCAACAGAAAATAATGAAGATGTGGAAAAGCTAGAGGAACCCATTGAGCAACATATCCCATGTGACCCCATTGAAGATATTGATGAAGGTCCCTTGATTGAGGATATTATTGAAGGTCCTCTTCACTGTGCCATGATAGAAACTACCAAAGACTTGAAGTATCCTCAAGATTGTTTCAGCAAAGGTGATCACGTGTATTCTAGATTTGCTTCAAGAAGAAACCATCATAAAAACTTATTAAGATAATTATGATGAAGTCTATATGGTGTATGATGACACTCCTCCATGTCATCCTCATGGTGAAGAGAGTTTGGAAAGTTCATTCCCTTGTAACATATTTGAAACCATACTTTCTGAAGAATAATACGGTGAACATGAGGATGAGCGTAGCCAGGAATGTGATTCCATGGATGAAGATTCCCCCATATTCGACAAAGGTATGTGTTATCACGAATCTTGTAGTTTCCCCGTGAGGTGATCCTATTCTGGACGATAGAAGAAAGGAAACCAAAGTCGCGACCTACGATATCCAAGACTTTCGAAAGAACTCGGATGTCACACTAGTGAAGGATACTAGCACTTTAGACCCAGTGAACACACAGAGCCCAGGGGGCGCTCCTAAGACCAAGAAACCCTAAAAACAAGGAAAATGAAAGATGACAGGGGGAAACTTGGTGGGATCTCTTAACATAACGATTAGTCATAGTTTAGTTCAACAACCCAGAGATTCCGAGTATCCAGGTGAAAAGCCCCAATTTTACCCTAGGGTTTAATGCAGAAAATTGGACTCTAGGGAAAAATGGTCAATTTTAATGAAATTGGATACTCAAAGTGATTGCTGGATGTGAGATTAAGCGACTAAAACTGAAACCAACAATACCCATTTTGCGGTTTGTGAAATACTCACTTCCCCCAAGGGGGGTGTTTTTCCCTAAGTAGTAGGCCAGTGCTTTGGATGGGCAAATGGAGTCCGATTGTGATGAAAATTTAAACTTAGGTGTTTTATGTTTATTCCAAAGTGGGTATTAAGTTTTATAGCTTGCCACAAGCTAAAACCTATAGATCTACGAAATGAGTGTTTTAATATAATAAAAAAATGAGTAATGAAGATACAGAAAATAAAGGAAGATGAACTTACCAACGAGACATACCTGGATCTTGCAGATGAATTGAGAAATGATGAAGAATGCCACTTTCCCGTCGAAATGAACCTTTTCGAAGAAGATCTTGTTGTTGTTGTGCCACAACCAGTCACCCTAGCGCCTCCTTCAACCTGCCGGATCAAAGAAAACTCAAGTGATCAGACAAACGAACGAGATCTGCAGAATACGAAAAAGAAAGGGAATAAAAAGTCATAAAGAACAAGATACTCCCTGATCCGAACACCTAGGAGGCGAGACGAAAGTGAGTTGCCCCACGAAAATGCCCTCTCTCTCCTAGCGTGTCTCCTTTTCCTGCAGATGGGATGGGTGAAGAAAAAATGCAAGATGTATTCCGAATAAAGCTCAGTATAGAAGAGTAGCAATGCTAATCATCAAATCATCAAACCATCCACAAGATACACTTAAGAATAATCCCAGACAAAAATCTCTTCCGGTGCCAAAGCTTATGAATTACAATGGAGAGGTCACCTCTCTTAAATAGTTTGAGAGAGACGTAAACCCTAACTCACTTTGACATCCAATGGTTGAGATTAAAACATCATCAATGGTGGAGATTAACAATACATAAATCATCACATGGATCAAATGACTAAGTCAAAGAGGGGGCACACTTTGTTCAAGGCTGCCTATCCTAAGTCAAAGTCACAATATAACATACGTTGTGACATGATAGTACATAGGAGGGGGTCACTAGGGGCTTAATTCACCCTAGGCCCCTTTTACAACTTCAAACCATATAATATAATAGTGAAGTACATCATTAGCCATGAGAGGGGACGCCCCTTGGGGGGATTTCCACACTGGCTGAGCCATAATAAAATAATCTGGACATCTGTTGACTGTAAACTGCTGAAGGACTATCCAGGATGCTGAAACACATCATCTGTCAAAATTCCAAGCCATTTCCTTGACGCAGGAGGCCAAATCGATTTTTCAGTGATTTTTCTAGTTAATTTTTGCTGGTACAATCTCTGGAAACTGATAAATCCACCATAACTCTGTCCAAGGTGCAAACTGGGGCAAACTTATTGCTTTGAATGATCTGGAGACATAGAACAATGGTATAGGTGACTACTCATACCCCTTGGAGCACTGCTTTGCTCTAGGAGAACCAATCATACTGCCATTTGGAATAAAATTTGATCATTTGGCCAATAATTAAGTGATAATAATCACTTATTAGGAGGACCGGGGCCAAACTCTCAAAACTGAAACCGCAGTATTGGTCGTGGGTAGGTCTAGAACAAATATAGATCATGTTGCGTTTTTGAGTTACTGCCTTGGGAACCATGATTGACTTGGTCAAAGTAACCAAAATCAAAGTGAGATACTGTATCGATATGATCCTGCAACCATTCAAGGTAAGAAATGCTCCAATGGTGTATATCAAAACCAAACTTAAACCACTGATTCATAAGCATGGTGACAAATAAGAATAATACTAATAAGATGTACCTGTGCTTCTGAAGAATCTTAGAACTTTCAGGAAATCTGCTTGTTCATGCCATACTTACAAAGGGTAAACAATGTGCTACAGATGGGTTAGGATGGAAGAACAAGGTTAAGGCAAAGGGGAATGACTTTTGACTGACTTTTACTCAGTGATCTATCCGAATGATAACCAATACTCTACCAAGGTGACATATGCATGACATATAGCAATAGGGGATGGAAGTCTCTCACAAATGGATAAAGTACTTGGATATGCTTCCCTTGGACTCTAACAAGTTTTCCTTTGCACTTTATTTGCAAGGTAGGTCAACCTTCAAAGTTAGGTGCCCTGGAAGCTTTCTGGGCTCCACTACTGGAAAAGACCCAGCTCTTGCAAACTAGTGTCACCCTGATGCCCTGTGGGGGCACATGAGCCAAACACTATACAAGGAGTGAGTGCTCATCCTTTGACCATTAACCTTTTCAAGTCACTTTACATTTCACAAGATAGTAGCCAGCCTACAGGAGTAGGTGCCCTGGAAAGCCTTCTGGGCTCCAGTAAATGACTAAGGCCTAGCCCCACTGCCAGCGAGCAGTCCATAGCCCCGATGGGTTTTCCTCTCCCTTCCGTCCATATGGAGGGCAGATTGAGCCTTACATTATACAAGGAATGAGTGCTCAAACTCTTGGCAACTGACTACCTTTTAGACATATACTTTTTGCATCCTTTAGATATACCTTTTATGTGTTCCGATGCTTTAGTGTTTAGCAACATTGTTATGGTGGAGTACTTGCTTTGAGGACTAAAGGAGAACTACCGTGTGAACCCAGCCACACTGGCCAAGCCACATACTTCATAACCTAAGACACAAAACAACATGGAGTCTATCATACATAAGGGTTACAATGGGGAAAGGATCTTCAATCTCACAAGTCTCAATCAGTCTTTGTCATGGAATAAAATCAAATATGGATGAACTGGATGGACGCGGACAAATGACATGGGACCAGCCTAGCACCAAGGTTTACAATTTGTACAAGCATGGCATGAGCAATAGTCTTCACATCAAATTCCTCAATTAATCATAACACAGGTTAAAGCACACTAGATATAGGCATAGGTCACCATAATCATTCTAACATGATAAGCATAGGTATCTGACATACATCATAGAGCAAAGTCAAACCATGAAAGTGTATACTTGATCTCACCATATATACCTGTCTCCAACTGATAAGCCCCTCTATAACTGTTTGTACCTCCTCTGATCTGCTGCTCTGCTACAATGAACTAGATCATCACTAAAAGCATTTCAATGGACTCCTGAATCTCAGTCCTGACAAGGAAAATATGATGAACAAGGCTCTGAAATAAAATGAAGCTGTAAAGATCCATGCTGATACCCCATGTAAAAAGTAGTCCGGAATAGAATAAGAGACAAGTCTACATGTTGCACCATGGAAGCCCAGCTGCAAATGTATATGTGATAACAATATGGATGCTAATTATTTCCATGGCCTTTTTGGCCTATATGATCCTTTGGGACTTCACCAGTGCTTAAAAGCACAACTAATTGTAGCTTTCATCTAGGACATATTCAAATTTATACGGTCAACAATATTTGGATATAGCATATATTTAACCATTGCTTTTGGGACCTTTGCTTATACCTTTCACGAGGTATTTTAGCATGTCATTGCTCTTGCCCTTTGCTCACATATGTTAAAAAACACATTTTAGAATTTACATTTTCCATGGGCGCATATATAATTATTTCTAATACAAGTAGTACATGAGCTTTCAGTTTTAGCCAACAACATCTCAAGTGACCAGGGGGGGTTCTGCACAGTGCCAAACATCGGGACAATCGACCAGAATGATTTAGGCATACAATCCAACTCACTAAAGGCAAGTTCTGTCACCAACTCAGAGCCGAGACACAACATAAATAAGGAGGTTTGTCCAACAAAGGTTCTAGCGGGGAAAAGTCCTCCATGCCACAAGTCAAGTAGTAAGTCGGGTTAAAAACAAAAATGGAAGGAAATGGATGGGTGGAGACAATGAATCAATGAAGCCAATACTAGCAAGCCAGAGTATGGTGGGAATGACTACCTCTATTCTCCCTAGGGAGGGTAAAACCAATGAGTATAGATCAGGAACTTCCAAGTCTAAGTAGGGATATCAATACATAATACAAATACATCTAAGTCCATCTATTTATGATCGCCAGATCATGACACTAAATGCTAGTATATGTCACAAAGATTAGTATAAGAACAATGATAACCATAACACTATATAATAAATGCTGAATCATAATCATGAAAATAATCCATCTGAACCATCATCTGTCCAATAAGAAAACACTAACACCAATCTGGGCATCACTAACTGCTCTGCAAATGACTGAATGGCTACATCAGTCCTTGAATCTGAGTGTCCTGAGACTCAGTCCTGACATGGGAGAGTATAATAGTCCACTAACAAAATAATGATCCGTCAAAACTGCTCATCTCATCATCTCATATGTAAGAGATCTAGTTGAAAAATGTACTGTATCTGAAAAATAGAATATGGTAGCCTGGCTACTATATATATGTGATAACATGGTGTAACACCGAGGGACTATGTCCTCAATAAGATCTTCAAGATGAGGAGGATGCAAACTAGCTCAACCCCTTCTTCAAGTGAGATCACTTGCAACTTAGAAGTCCTTGCACAAACAGAGGGTTAAAACATAGGTGCTGCTAAAAGAAGAAACTTAGAAAGCATGCAATTAAACTTAAAATACATGCACATCCAAGAGATCTAAAACAAGCAAACAGAAAGAGCATTAATCAAACTAGAATAATCTCTTACCCTACTGGGAGGGAGCTGCCGTTCAAGGCCTACAATTAACCAACAAAAAACAAAGATAGATAAGACAGATTATACCTCATAAGCACTTGACAATCACCATCCACACATGAAAAGCGTTACACCATAGATCTTTCCTCCAAATCCCTCTATATTCCAAAGAGTAAAACACGACAATACAAGCAAGAGCATTCCTTTGGTTCTCTGACCATGTGAAACAATGAGCAAGAGCTCTGCTTAAATAGGAAAATGAGAGGGACGCCTTTAACTCTAAATGAAGTCGCCTTCCACATGAGACAAAGTTGCCACCTAATCCACATGCTTTTGACTTCTTCCCTTTTGACTTTTGACTTTGTCATTTTGTGTCTTTTTAGCATTAATTTGACACTTTGTCGCCCCTTGCTTAAAGTGATAATTTAATCACCCAAAACATAGGAAGAAGACGCTTTGAGTGTGAAAACGAGCATCCCCACGCCAAATTCCGTCTCAAGACCATACTTTTATTGCAATTTGAAGTTTCCCAATTAAATCATTAAAAAATGGCCTAAGTTTATGGGAAAAAATATTTTTCTCAGAACTTAAAAATAAACCTAGGGGGACGTAGTACATGTTCATAATGACTCAAAACAATGTCTAGCATGCTTATATATATTGACACATGAACTTTAATAACCTCCTAATGCCTAACCACCAAGACGACCATTCCAGCTTTGGAGGAGCGGTGAAAAACTCGAAAATTATACATCGCTTGCTCAACATTGCATACTTGACAAGGGAAAAAACACCTTGATAATCGTATTGATGTCTAATTCCTAGGAATCCAAGTCCTTTACAAAAAGTTTTCCATGTTAGAACATTTATTACAAAATCCCCATGGGGTATGAACATGTAGATCTACTTAAACAAATCAGCAGTATAGCAAAAACACATTTATCACATAAGCACAATGACACAAGATTTTTCACTGGGGAAACCTTCAATGGACAAAAACCCTAAAAGCATTAATAGCTCATCTCGTAAATGAGATAGCTTAAGAAATTCTTCAAAAAGTTCCTCAAATCCAGATCTGGATTTTAACCACAGTACAGTAAAATTCTTAGCAAAAAATTAGAGCAAGAATGTCAAGCCCAAGCAGCAGAAATTTCTAGATCTGTCTGGAAGGGACTGTCCAAAAACAGTCTGCCAAATTACTGTAAAAATGAAAAATTCTGAGATCTTTAAAAACCAAAAATTTTCCAGATCTGTCAATGGCTGCCCAAATTTTCTAGATCTGTCAATGGCTGCCCACAAATTTTCCAGATCTGTCAATGGCTGCCCAAATTTTCCAAATCTGTCAATGGCTGCCTACAAAGAAAGAAGAAGGGCTGCCCATGCAAGGATCTCATCTGACCGATCCGCCCGAAAATAGAAAAGGCTGCCCAATAAGAAAAATCTCAGCTGCCCGAAAAATGAAGAAGGCTGCCCAGAAAAATGGAATGCTGAAGATGGCTGTGCAAAAATGCTGAAGATGGACTTTGCTGATAAAACCCTAGCTGAGGGTTTGAACATAAGATAGTCTTCTTCACTTGTGAGAGCAAAACTTGTGTGTATCAAATGAGAAGGCTTGATCTTCTTTTATAGCCTTTGTTCACCTGTAAGTGGACAAGATTATGAAAGATAAAAATAATAATATTTTTATTCTTTTCCTAATTTCACTTTCACTTTTACCAAAAAATTGTACTTTTATTTTTTCCTTTGACTTTTATAAGAAGCCTTATTTATTTTGACTTTCACTTGTGGTCATTTTCCTGTGGTCAAAAAGTCTATTTTATTTTTGACTTTTGACTTTAGCCTTTTTCTAAGTGCCCTTGTGGTCCTTTTTGATTTCAAAAGTACATCATAAACCAAGAGAGTTATTAATGATTTTATCTCACACACTGTGTGACACCTAGATGTGGTACTAGGGTAAATTGACCAAGGGTAGCTAATCCTTGGAGAAGCATACCAAGCCCATAGATCAAGTGTCAAAGTGCAACACACATGCCCAGACCCAGTCTAGGGCTTATAGTGTCTTCATTCTCCCAGAGAATGGCTACTCAGAACTAGGCTGAGTCTACCAGTCCCAGACTGGTCTACATCGTGGTCCTGGACTAGATGTCTACTCAACACTAGGTTGAGTCTACCTATGGCAGATCTAGGTCTATATCATGGTCCCAGACCATATATCTACCATTCAACAGAATGGTCACTCAACAATGGGTTGAGTCTTCACCGTGGTCTCGGACCAGGTGGTCCCATTCTCCGAAGAGAAGGGCTCTCGATGCTGCTTAGAAAAATCAACACTCCCTCTCATCGAGTGAGGCATTCTCTGCCCTACTAAGCTTGTCACAAAAATACACGAACTTTGATGCTGCCAGAGGCTTGGTCAAGATATTTGCAATCTGTTCATCTGTACGAATGTACTGCAACTTCAGAGCACCTCTCTACACTAGGTCTCTGATGAAATGATACCTCATTTCAATGTGTTTCGGTCTGTCATGAAACACTGGATTCTCTGAAAGCTTTATGCAACTCTGATTATCGCAATGGATGATCGTTGAGTCAAGCTTTTCCTTGAACAGATCAGATAACAACTTTCTGAGCCAAACTGCTTCTTTGCAGGCATCACTTGCAGCGATATACTCTGCCTCAGCTGTACTCTGAGCTATGGAACCTTGCTTTCTGCTGGACCAAGAGATCATTGCTGATCCCATACTGAAGCAATAACCAGAGGTACTTTTTCGGTCAACTGCACTGTCGGCCCAATCTGAATATGAATATACAGATAACAATACTCTACTGTTGGAAGTGTACCTGAGCCCATAAGTGATAGTCCCTTGCACATATATGAGTACATGTTTGGCGGCTACCAAGTGTATGTGCTTTGGATCTGACATGAACTGACTCAGTGCATTCACTGTGTAGCAGATGTCTGGTCTCGTATGCACGAGATACATCAGGGAACCAATGAGCTGTCTGTATAGAGTAGAGTCCACACTCTGTGAACTAGAGGCTGAGTCTCGCAACTTTGTCAAGTTGGTAGTCATTGGTACGCTCATGGACTTGCAGTTTTGCATCCCAAATCTCTGCAAGATATCTACTACATACTTTCCTTGTGTCAAGAAGATCTCTCTCGGCTTTTGCCAGACTTCTAAGCCAAGGAAGTAATGCATTAATCCAAGATCTTTCATCTCAAATTCAGAGGTAAGCTCCCTCTTACACTGGTCTATCAATTGTTCATCACCTGTAATAAACAAGTCATCTACATATAGAACAAGTATCAAGACATGATTATGAACATTTTTAAAGTACAAGTTAGAATCAGCTGTACTTTTGGAAAACACCAAGCTATGGGGAAATCCATCCATCCTGGCATACCAGACTCTTGGAGCTTGTTTCAGTCCATACAAGGATTTCTTCAGTTTACATACATGGGTCTTCTTCCCATGCGTAACAAAGCCTTCAGGTTGTTCAATATAAACCTCTTCATCAATCTTACCATTAAGAAAGGCTGTCTTTACATCCATCTGATGTAACTTCCATCCGAATACTGCAGCAAGTGAAATGATGGTTCTAATGGTAGTGTACCTGGCAACAGGTGCAAATGTCTCGTCATAGTCAATGCCTTCTTTCTGAGTGAAGCCATGAGCTACGAATCTGGCTTTATACTTCTCCACACTTCCATCTGCAGCAAGCTTGATCTTATAAAGCCATCTGGAAGTCACTATTGACTTTCTTGTAGGTTTGGGAACGACTTCCCAAACATCATTCTTCATGATTGACTTATACTCTTCGATCATGGCATCAACCCATACCTGTTTACTTGCTGCTTCTTCGTATGATGAAGGTTATGAACTGATAAGCTGATTCATAAGACCAGAGTACTTCTGTGGTCTTATGCTTTCTCTGAAAGTCCCTGGAGGAGCTTTATGCTTCTCAGCGTCTTGTACCGTTTCTCGGTACCAAGCAGGTTTCCTTTTGGAAGGAGGAACTTCAAGTAGTTCTTCTAGTGGAATTTCAATGTTCTCAGGAACATCTGGGGTTTGCTCATCAAACTCTTCCTCCCTCTGAATTTCTGAATCTGGAAACGCAAGTGGAGCAACTGCATCTCTGTTGACCTCAATGTACCTCTGTCCAGGGATATATACTCGATAAGCCTTCAAGCAATCACTGTACCCAACAAATAAGCCTTTCTTACCGGAAGGCTCTAGCTTGGCCCTCTTTTCTTTTGGCACATGAACATACACAGGAGTGCCAAATATCCTCATGTGATCAACTGCAGGTTTCTTCTTAGTGAAGACTTCCTTTGGAGTCTTCTCACCCAAGATAGCATGAGGGCTTCTGTTCTGGATGTACAGAATAGTTCTTGTAGGTTCAGCCTACAAAGACAAACGAAGATCTAGATCAGTGATCATGGCTTTAGCAGCCTCACAGATCGTTCTATTCTTCCTTTTTGCAACCCCATTTTGCCGAGGGTTGTAAGGTACTGTTAGCTCTTTCTTGATTCCTGTTTCTCGACAAAAATCATCAAACTCATTAGATTCATACTCACCTCCGTTATCTGATCTCAAGATACGGATGTGCCTACCGGTCTTATTTTCAATTAGAGTCTTGAACTCTTTGAACTTGTCAAAGGTTTCACTCTTGGCCTTGAGGAAGTAAATCCAAGACTTTCGAGAGTAGTCATCAATAAACAAGACATAATATAAACACCCACTCAAGGAGGTTGAAGACATTGGCCCACAAATGTGAGAATGAATTAAATCCAAAATGCCTTTAGATCTACTCTTGCTTCTAGGAAAGGATTTCTTAGTGTTCTTACCTAGATCACATCCTTTGCAAATTCCTTCATGTTTTGGAGAAACTTCTGGCATACCTGTAACCATTTTCTATAATCCTGGGAGAGCTGTGTAGTGAAGGTGTCCAAACCTTCTATGCCAAAGTTCACAGGGATCAACTGAGTGATGTACCAAAGCATGAGTGGAAACTTTTAAGTCTTGTAGAGATCTCGCTCTTGAACCCCAATCTGTATTGCTGAGTCTAGATCTGTGTCTTTTGCCCATAAAAAGACCTTAATGTCCATAAATCTATGGCCTTTGTCTTCTAAACCGACAACAAATAAAAGATTCTTCTTTAAACCGGGAACATAAAGAATATCATCAACATGAAGAACCGTACCTGAGTCAAGTTGATGTGAAGTTGAGCCAACTCCTTCAATCTTGTAAGTGGAATCATCTCCAAGTTCTACCTGAGTGGTGAACTTCTTCTTTCTGTAACTGGTGAGGGTACCACAGTTGCCTGTCATGTGCCTAGAGGCACTACTCTCAAGTTTCAACTAACCAAGAAGTAGAGCAAGTTGAGAAAGAACTAGTTAGAGCAGAAATCAAATAGTACTCTCTTCTAGGCTCATCAGTTTTATAAGCCTTGACTTTCTTCTTCTTCTTTGGTTCTTCATCTTCTTCTTCCTCTGCTTCTACAGTAGATGCCTGAAACCTTCTCTTGGGTTTCTTCTTGTTCTGCCCGCAGTCTCTAGCATAATGCCCAAACTTGTGACAAGTATAACATTCAATCTTAGACATGTCAAAAAACTTACCCTAGGGTTTCTTCCCTTTCTTTTGCCGATGGAAAGGCTTCTTGAACTTCTTGGTCCTTGCTGCAAGTGCAAGGTTATCTTGCTTGATTACCTTGTCATTGTTCCTTGCTTCTTCTTGTATGCAATCATGCCAAAGCCTTTCAAAGGTTGGCTGATTTTCTCGTCCACAGATAGATGCCATGAAGGTTTTCCAAGAGCTTGGGAGACCATCAACCACTGTTTGTACAAGATCATCATCATTAACATTAACACCAATAGCAAGGAGTTGATATCTTACCTGTTTGATCTTGGTGAAGAAGGAACCAACACTTTCATCTTTGTTCAGCTTGAAAGTTCGTAGCCTCTTCTTCAAGATTCCCTTTTGATTGGGAGCCTTATTTTCATATAGGTTTACCAATGTATCATAGCGTTTTTTAGCAATCTTCAAGGATGTGATGTTAGGAATCAATTCTTCTTTGATAGAATCATAAATAACTCTTCTAGCCTTACCTTGCTTCTTCTTGTAGGCAAGCCTACCAACATTTGTAGTTGGCTCTTCTGTGACATTAAGAACAATGTCATCCAAGTCATTCTCATCAAGAATGGTTGTCAACCTGGCCTTCCAGGAATTGAAGTTTGCTAAACTAGAGAGCTTCTCTTTCGTTTTGAAACCAACGGTAGCCATCTCTGTCACTTATCCAAATGTTAGATCTGCAAATCTTAATTCAAGATCTAGTGAGAAACAACAACAGTATCCCTTTACTGTGTTTTCACATGCTAAGCTCTGATACCATGTTGAATTTTTAGCATTAGCATAAACTTAAAAAATTTGCAGATCTACTTAAACAAATCAGCCGTATAACAAAAACACATTTATCACATCAGCACAATGGACACAAGATTTTTCATCGGGGAAAGTTTGAAAGGACAAAAACCCCAAAAGCATTAATAGCTCATCTCGTAAATGAGATTGCTTAAGAAATTCTTCAAAAAGTTCCTAAAATCCAGATCTGGATTTTGACCACAGTACAGTAAAGTTCTCAGCAAAAAATTAGAGCAAGAATGTCAAGCCCTAGCAATAGAAATTTCTAAATCTATCTGGAAGAGACTGTCCAAAAATAGTCTGCCAAATTACTGTAAAAATGAAAAATTTTGAGATCTTTAAAATCCAAATTTTTTTCAGATCTGTCAATGGCTGCCCACAAAGAAAGAAGAAGGGCTGCCCATGCAAGGATCTCAGCTGCTCGATCTGCCCGAAAATAGAAAAGGATGCCCACAAAGAAAAATCTCAGCTGCCCGAAAAATAAAGAAGGCTGCCCAAAAAATGGAATGCTGAAGATGGCTGTGCAAAAATGCTGAAGATGGACTTTGCTGATAAAAACCCTAGCTGAGGGTTTGAACATAAGATAGTCTTCTTCTCCTGTGAGAGCAAAACTTGTGTGTATCAAATGAGAAGGCTTGATCTTCTTTAATAGCCTTTGTTCACCTGTAAGTGGACAAGATTAGGAAAGATAAGCATAATAATATTTTTATTCTTTTCCTAATTTCACTTTCACTTTTACGAAGAAAATGTACTTTTATTTTTTCCTAAGAAGTCCTTATTTATTTTGACTTTCACTTGTGGTCATTTTCATGTGGTCAAAAAGTCTATTTTATTTTTGACTTTTGACTTTAGCCTTTTTCTAAGTGCCCCTGTGGTTCTTTTTGATTTCAAAAGTACATCATCATAAACCAAGAGAGTTATTAATGCTTTTATCTCACACACTATGTGACACCTAGATCTGGTACTATGGTAACTTGACCAAGGGTAGTTAATCCTTGGAGAAGCACACCAAGCCCATAGATCAAGGGTCAAAGTGCAACACACATGCCCAGACCCAGTCTAGGGCTTATAGTGTCTTCATTCTCCCAGAAAATGGCTACTCAGAATTAGGCTGAGTCTACCAGTCCCAGACTGGTCTACATCGTGGTCCCGGACCAGATGTCTAATCAACACTAGGTTGAGTCTACCCAGGGCAGATCTGGGTCTATATCATGGTCCCAGACCAGATATCTACCATTCAACAGAATGGTCACTCAACACTGGGTTGAGTCTTCACCGTGGTCCTGGACCAGGTGGTCCCATTCTTCGAAGAGAAGGGCTCTCGATGCTGCTCAGAAAAATCAGCACAGGCTGCTATGGGGATAATCTCAAACCACACATTCAATGAAGAGGCTACAGGATTTGAACCCCAAACAAAAGTTTACAAGCGCCCAGAAACATAAAAACTCTGTCTTGATCTCCAAATTTAGAATTCTGTTTGCCATCCCTTAAAATTTCTGAGGCCTAGTGCTCAACATACACTGGATCAACATCAATCACAAGAAGCTCCCAGATCTAAATATTGATGATAGCCTGAAAGATAAATACTTCTTCATTCCCATCAAATCCCATCAATGAGTAAAGGTTTCAACTTTCACCAATGGCTACCTGATTATATTTTCTTCTATAGCAGCATGGATAAGCACAAGAAATAGCAAAACACTTCCTGTCATACTGCAAACTGTGTCAAGAATACAATTTTAGGCTTTAGTGTGGCTTAAAAAGTGTTTCCAACCACATTAATTTCATGGCCATAATATATCAGAAAACCCTATACAGATAGGGGTTGACAGGGTTCAAGTGCTCAAGGACATATGGTAGAGACACTCGGGGCGTGCTCCTGCTTTGGAGGATTTTGAGTGGAAAAACGTCTGAAAATTTACAACATAAAGATATAAATTTTCTTCAGTAAAAAACACACTCAAGAGTCACTTGTCTTAGTGCAACCACCATGGTCGAGCTAATTATGGATTATAACTAGCCCTTTACATACAAGAGACATCTCAATTACATTACCCTTACAACATAACCACAGACATCTGATATAATGATGATACATTTGGCCTAGACAAGCCATACATTGAACTTCTTCTGGATCATCAGCATCTTTACCCCTTGCTTGTGCAATCTGACGGGTAACAAAGATCATTCTCCTGCAATAAGAAAGTTACCTTGACTTTACATGTCAAGGAAGTTGATGCACCTTCCAATCTGTCCTCAAACCTGAGGCTTGCTGATGCTATCTCTGAGATCTAATACACAAACCTCTAGATCTGATAAATAAGTAAACACAACATCTGAAACCCTTTGACTGTTGGTCCTTCTTTTCAGCAATTGCTTTTGGTAGTTACTTCCGACAATGAATATATTGCTATGAACCCTTGAGAATCTCAATCAGAGAGGCTTTGATACCAGGTTAAAATTTCTGAGCCTAGATGACTGATGTCCTTATTTTCTCAAATCAGACAAATCAAACGGATTTTATCTAAATGCAGAAAACTAAATTTGGAACATGTTGCTGCCTAATTCACACTTTAAGGAACAGGAAAGTCACAACCTGCTATGTGTGTCCTTGGGGGCAAGCGAGAGCTGGGGACCACTGTTACCACAATCCACAACTCCTTCGTTTAGGCAAGATCCCAACAGAGCCAAGGGGGGAAGTCCCTACGGAAGACTAAGTTCCAGATTTATTAATTAATTACAAAATTAAGGGATCTTATTAAGGTTGTGAGGCTAAGACTTTATACTATCTAAGGAATGACAAGCATCATGCAAATGCAAAGATTTCATTTTAATGACAAACAGACCTTGAGATAAATGAAGACTAGTGCCTATTAACGAATGGAGTCTAAGGATAAATTACAACTTTACAAATTTACAAATGAAATTGAAATCTAAGTTAATTAACCCACAGTTTAGGTGTTATCCCAATCAAACCAGGTTACAATATGGACAAATGAATACTATGATCAATATAAACAATAATGAATGAACAGTTAAGCAGTATTTACAATATCCACAGTTGTATTAGATGTTATGAACAGATCGAATAAATGGAACAATTATTAAGTTTTTACCCAAAAAATGTTTGAAACGAAATGAATCAATTGTGTTACACAAGATCTACAGATTACTAAACAACGTGATTACTTGATCAAATGAATTAAAGATGCCACCACAAGAGTTTGCGAAACTGAAAGGAAATATTTGTAACTGAAAAGTGAAAAGCTTGCAGTGAAGTAAAGTGTGAAAGTGCTTGCAGTAAAAACCTTGAATAGCAAGGCAAAGATAAATAGCAGTGACCTGTGTTTGTAGGACGTTTTGCAATGTCTCTTGGTTCGTTTTAGGTAGATTTTATTAAGGTTTTTCCTCTTGAAGTTTAGTTTTCGAACCAGTGGTGTGACTACCCCAATCTAGTATTTCTCAAGTCAAAGAAAGAATGCTGGTGCGCTCAACAAAGTGGGAGCAAAGCCCACCCGTAGCTCCCAGGTCAAACCCCAATGCCCCGGTGCTCAACAAGGAGGACGTAGAACGCCTAGAGACCCCCCACGGTCTTTTACCCCAAGTAGCTTCCGAGGTCACTGTTTTTAATCAACAGGAAAAACAGCTAGATGGATGCCTATTAAACTAAAACTCCTCTATCTCCTGTCGTATCTCGCGAGTACCCCGAAGGGTGATAACCGAGTAGAGGAACAACGGGTAGTGAAGTTGTTGTTGGTTAATTTTAGGGGTAAATTTTAATCTTGGTGATTAGCATGCAAGGTTAATTTTAAACTATCAACAAGATCAACCAAGCGGTATCCCTTATGGGAGGTGCTGGTACTTGATCTTGGACTGAAAAATAAAGTGTGAAGGTTTGTAGCAGAAAAAGAATGTTGTTCTAATTAAACTAAGCCCCCACTTCTCCTGCTTTTCATACCCAACTTGAAGTCCCTAAAGGGAGATGACAAGTGGGCAGAGGATACACCGGATCAGTGGGTTGTATGGTTACCCTTTTTGATAGAAAATAAAATTAAAACTACTTTGAAAGGAAAATGCTATTAGCTAAAACAACGCCTGACCGCACAACAATCTCTGTTACAGAGATGGTGGTCTGTAACAGAGATAGGTGGGTAAACAGAAGTAAAAAAAAAAAGATTAACCGAACCTCACTTCAATCTCTGTGACAGAGATGGTGGTCTGTAACAGAGATAGGTGGGTAAACAGAAATGAAACTTGCATAAAAATAATCTAAGCAACTAGTTATCTACTTCTTACTCTACTTCCTAATCTATTTACATATAGATTACAAATGCTTTATAAACTTTTGTAGAATACCCCAAGAGAACTTCTCATTGGGGTTTACAAATATCAGAAAAGAAGAGAGAAATGTGAGGGTTTGAACCCCTTTTAGAACCGATTGAAGGTTGAGGTATTTCTGGGCCAATTTGGGCAGCACCTCCCCTTCACCTATGTAAAACCTGTCACAAACCAACAAGCTTTACTTGCTGGAAATCACAGAAAACTCAAAGAAATTATCAGAAAAAAGTTAGTCCAAAAAAATCACTAATTTATGGCAAAAATCTGATTAAAAAAAAATGACTGAAATATGATGTTTAGAGGAATGAAATGCTACTAAAATATCAGATCTGAAATGTTTAATTAAAATACTAAAGAGTTAGGCCCTAAAAATTGGGTTTTTTACCATTATACAATGGTAGAAACCCTAAATCTAGAACCCCCAAAACAAAAATCTGAAAACAAGAAACCCTTAGAGGAGCCCTTCTTAGCTTTAGATTCCTGCAAAACAAATCTATTAGAGCTGCAACAAGTAAGCAAAGAGATGAGCACAAAGAATAAATCCTACAAAATACTTTGTAGAATCTTACCAATCTACTCACAAATGAAGATAGAAATACTTCTACCTACATGTCTCTCCACAAAATACTTTGTGGAGAGCTTCTAAGCTAAACAAATGCAACAATAATTGATAAATCCACAAGGTTACCTCACTAATTCAAGCATGAAATGAGAGATCCACACCAACAGTTTGCCTCCAAAGCTTTCTTCTATTATAACCCAACTAGGGCAAGATTTAATACAACAATAGCAAGAGGCTTGGGCCAAATGCTTGAGAAAATATGAGAGGAGAAGAGGGAAAGATTTCAGCAGCATAACAATAGCATGAGAGAAGTTTCCAAATGAGGGAGTGAGACCCTCATTATATAGTTGAGGAGCAACCCTAACCCCTTGAAGATCAATGGCCAAGATTAGATCTAGATCTATATTAGATCTCCACCACTAGATGTAGGTTTGTTGACTTTGCAAGCCATCCACCAATCATAAGCAAGGGTGCTTTTTCAAATCAATGGTAAAAAATATAGATTCATGTCACAATAAAGCTTAACCCTTAGATCTAGGGTTTCCATGACTCAAGTGGAGCCCCCTTTTGACTCAAATTTTAATTTTTTATCTTTTACTTTTTATATTTTATTTAATTTTTTATTTTTTATCTTTTATTTTTAAAATTTCTATCTTTTTATTCTTTTATTTTTTATCTTTTATTTTAAATCTTTTTTTATCTTTTATTTTTTATTTTTATCTTTTTATTCTTTTATTTTTTATCTTTTATTTTAAATCTTTTTTTATCTTTTATTTTTTATTTTTATCTTTTTATTTTTTAATCTTTTAATTTTATTTTCAAGTTTTAATCTTATATTTTTTATTTTTTATTTTTTAATTTTTTAATTTTTGATCTTAATTTTTTTTTTGATCTTTTTTTATTTTATTTTTATCTTTTATTTTTTAATTTTTTATGTGGTGCTTCCTTTGACTCAAATTTTGATTTTTTATTCTTATCTTTTATTTTTTAATCTTTTATTTAAATCGTTTATTTTTTATCTTTTATTAAGATAAGAGGGGCACCCCACTTGGGAAATCTTCAAAAATTTATTTTGACCATGGGGAGGTTTATTTAAATAAAAATTAACTATGATTAGCCACCTCCCAAACTTAATTACCATGGCCTTATTTGATTTTTTCCTTCAAAATCAAATAATTTAATTTTTCACCCTTGGAAATTAAATTAATTTCCTAGGAAAAAAAAACATTGTCTTAACCAAAATTGGTCTAACTTCCCAACTCCTTGTCAGAATGACATGAGACTTGAACCAATGGCTTAGGGGGTGTCATAGGTTTTTCATTTGCATTCATAGCCCCTATTACAAAATGCCAAGGTTCAAGAAATTACATTATTACATCGAAACTTAATTAATTAACCACCAAATTGTAAAGTTAATTAATTAGGAAAAATAAAAAAATTAAAATTAAAATCCTAACGAAATTCCGCAAGACTACAAGATATGGCTAGCATGGTCATGGACAACAACTTGAAACCTTAGCCACCTCATGGGCTTGATTATCAGAACGCCAATTCACCACTTTGGAGGATTTGTGAGTGAAAAACCCAACCAATTAAAATTGTTAATTAACAAAATTAACTTGAAGGGGAAAAAAAACACTCGGTGAAGAGGACTTCCCTGATGATAAAATCCATGGTGACATCCTTAGAGGAATGACCCATGCTAACATATAAAGTTACATTAATTGTCCCACGCAAGGGAGCGGACATTTCGTGTACAAAAGGGGCATAATTGCCCTGCTAAATGAAAAATCCCCAGAATTTTTCCATGGTACAAACTGCACATAATGTACATCTTCAATGTACATGAGGTTGCCACCTAGTTGAAATAGGTGGGCAACCGAACATAGCATCAATCGCAGAATAGTTGGAAAAGTAAATAGTGGATGAATAAACGAAATACACACATACACAAATGTTTTCTCCTTCAAATCAACTTCTTATTCCTTAGATCAAAGCTTACAAGGTGATCTCTACAGCCTGCTAAAGCAACAGCTGTTTGGCCAATATAAACTACTTCAAACTAAGGCGTACGATTTCCATAAGAGGGGAAAAGCCTCATGGCCAACTCAATGACAACATTAGCACTCATCAAGAATCTCATCAATGTGTTTATCATCCATTGTATCATCATTATAATTAACTCTTGCATCAGTTGAAAGTTAATTAGGAAAGTTGTTAGACCACTAACCTTGCTTCATGCAGAAGCAAAACTCTTTTATTAGGTTGCATGATGCACCATTTTTTAATGCGGAAGTGTTATTTTGCATGAAAAATAAACTAGGTTTTTGGAAACCTAACAGGAAGGAAACCTATAAAATGATAAAAAGATTGATACTATTTCACATCCAACTCGCCTTGCGTAATGAATATAAAAATGGCCTTGGACTCTTCCCCAACGCGGGAATTCCTCTTCTAGTGGTCCTATTGCCATGACTTAAGGTTTGAAAAGGTCCACCTGGCACATGTGATATTCATATGCCATTAAATGCTTTGATATATGCCTTCAATCTGGTACATTCCTCTAAATGAGTGCAATCTTGCTTGTGAAGTTTGGCAAAGGGTCCATATTAACCATCCTAACGGTGACATATGCTTCCAAAAATGTGGAACATGTCTTGAACAATCTGTTGTTACCTTGAAATACCTCAGGTGAAATATACCTCCAAATATGTGGAACATGCCTTGAACAATGTGTCGTTACCCGCAAAGACCTCAAAGGCGAAATATGCTTCCAAATATGTAGAAGTGCATTGAAATATGTGGAAGGCCTTGATTTGACATATGAATGGGGCTAGGGTTCACATGGTAACCCTCCTAGGCTAGCGCTCCTCTAGAGTGTGTTGCTTGCCATACAAATGAGCCCTCTACTATCTTGATTAAGCCATGAATAATGGATATAAGGAGGTTCTGGCTAAGATCTAACCAAAATGTGCCCTCCAAGACTATGCTCACAACTTGCAATTACCGCTAATCTTCAAAGGGTTCATATCTTCATGTGTTTTCCCCTAAGAAATTAGGAGTCCTAAGATAGAAAAATGACTCTTGACAAATTGAAAGCATGAAAAATGATATTGCATTTTCAGGCGTTAACACAATGGAATTTGGATGTCTTGCAGAGACAAAAAAGCTTCCCTAAGTAGAAAGGTTTTCTGTAGATGATGTGTTGCATGGCTTCTCCCAGTGTACAATAATCTTACATTCAATATCTTAAAATTTGACCACTACTCTACTCCTCCCCAAGTCATGGTGGGTAGATGTTTAAGTGTAAATTTGGACATTATACAAACATAAAACTAAAAGGAAATTAATATTTAACTAAAAAGGAAATTAATATTTAAGCCTTGGGATTACTTTCACAAGAATGTAATCATCACTTCTTGTCTTGATGTTTTCTTAGACATTCGACATTGGGAATTTGAACATAGCTTTATTGTGTTGATTTGGAACATAGAAATCCTCACAACTAATGCAAATTTCTTGAATAATTTGATGTGCTAACCACTTCTATTGCAATATGTCTTGTCTTGCTAACCATTTGGAACATATTAGACCGTTAATTATTCTGTTGGTTTCAATTTATAGTGTGTACTTTCTTTTTTGAATTTTGGTGTATTTCTTTTTATTATGTTAAAGGATATTATAATTCATTTGTTGGTTGTTTGAACTTTCATTGTGAATTAAGATATGCTCTTAACTTTTTGGATATGGACATTGCAATCCTAAATTATATTCTTGAGTTTAAGCAGTCTTATTTTTCCTCGACAAAGGTCTTCGTAAAATAAAATCTTTCTGGTACTAACATATTTACATCTTTTTTAACTGTAGCCAAAATATGGTGGCAATATTATTGATATTGTCAGCAAAGATTTGAGAACAGAAGAAGAGAAAGCAGAAGCCTTTAGTGCCATCAAAAACACTATTGTGGAAATTCTTCTTATAATCGTAATTGGGTATGAAAAATTTACATTGCCATTTTCTTTCTTTGTGATTCTCAAGCTTGTGATCTTGTTGATAATTCCTTCTCAATGGAAGTTATGGAAATCACTACTTTTGATGACATCTGCCTTTATAGTTAGTTGCAATTCTGACTTGGATCGTTTAAAATTCTCAAATACTAAATTTTATACAATTTTTTCTAAGAAAGGGTTAACAATTAATATGCATTATATCAGTCGATATATATGTTAGGTGTAGTACCAGAACTGTGTAACATCCAAAAGTTAATTATTAGTTAAGTTAGTACATATTAATAAAGTAAAGTAGATATTGGTTAAATTGTGAGAAAATGTATTAGTTAAGTTAGTACATATTAATAAAGTAAAGTAGATATTGGTTAAATTGTGAGAAAATGAATTAACAAATAAACATAGTTAAAGTTAATTAAACTTGACTAGAAAAGGGTAATGTGCATGGAGCCCATGTGGCCCTCATGCAAATTTATTTCAAATTAAATAAATTATTGAATTTCCCTGCATAAATGGGGAATGGCAGGGTTGATTGAGGGGTCTTTTGGGGGGGGGGTGGGGGTGGTCTCTGTGTTTGGGGAGGGTTCTAGAAGCTAGATGGAGATAGATGTTTGGAGGATGAGGGTAGAATAGGATCCAGATTCAACTGGCTTGGTATTGCTGAGTGAGGGCTTGGGGACTCTCAGTCTATGACTGAGAGATTGGTTGGGAGGAGAGCAGTCCCCCACATGTTGGTTTTGTGTTACTGTTGCTATCGGTCATCCTACTTTCTTCTGTCGTACAACCTGCAAGTTCATAATTGTTAGCCAGGTATGTATCTTATCCTCTTGATTCTTGATTCAGTTTCTTGGGTAACATGTAAATTGGTTATGGTTATAGATATGGTTGAATCTGAAATGGTTAACTTGTAAATTCTATTTTTAAGTACTATTTACAGGTATTTATATTTGTGTCTAAATTTAGCAATCCTTAGGAAAAAATATCCTAATTCTAATTTATAAATCTCATAAATAAATTTTATCTCTATAATATTGATATTTAATGAGGTTGGTCCTCACATATGGTATAAGAGTGCCGGTTCCAACACTCTGAACCTTTGGGTCGTTTATTCCAAAAAGGCTTTGTTACTTTAACACAGAAATTGGAAAAGTTGATTCAGTTTTGAGAAATTGTACTCTGTTACTTTAACATTGAGAAATTGGTAAAGCTGTTGATTCAGTTCTGAGAAATTGTAGCCTTCATGTTTTTTTTCTAAAGTACTTGAGTTCTCATAGCTTAGAAACTACTAGACAGTTTCCATTGTCCCCACACCACTCTCCCTCTCGATTCAGTCTGGTTCATGCCAGCTCCAGGGGGTTTCCCTAAAGTCAAACTATGAGGACTAGGCTCCATTTCTGTAGGTCCAGTTATTGGGGTTCCAGTTGCAAGTTTGCTAGTTCGAGGTTTATCAAGTAAGTGTTACCAACTATTTTGTACAATAGTTGAACTTCCTATTGAGCCGCCAGTTATCGAGCATGATGAATGCTCATCTCCAGAGTTCGGAAGTTTAGTGTGTTCCAGAGTTAGCCAGTGTTTGGCTGAGCTTTTTATTTTTGTAAGATACATATTCATACCCCCTTGGGGAAAATGTAAAAAATGTCCTAGCATTTAATTTTTTATAAAAGGCTCGGCTTCCCGGACTTGGGCATCAAGCCAACTAGCCCAGAGTGTTTTTTCCCTTGGTTATTATTGGCTGTTGAATAAACGACCAATAATTTCTGAGTTTTTCACTTGCTCCTCCAAAGTTGGGGTAGTTGTCTTGGTGTTTCGGCCTTGGGAGGTTATTAGAGCCTTCGTGTCAGTGTTGTTTGTCATGCTAGGCATTTTGATTGAGTCGTATGAACATGTACTAGGTCCCCCTAGAGTTTCATTGGATTCCGTGAAAAATAATTTTTTCCTTTTTTTAAACCATTTTTTAATGGTTTAAATGGAAAAATTCAAAATGTAATAAAAGAATGATCCAAAGTCCGTTTTCGGCATGGTTGGGCTCATTTTCAAGCCCAGAGTAGCATCATTACCTCAGGGTCCACTTTCACTAAGTTTCAGCCGGCCGAAGCATCCCGAAAGTCATCATTCGGCTAGCAGAGCATCAAAGTAGCATTTAAATGCTAAAAATGGATATTTTGGCACTTGGTCAATTTATTCAAAAAAGTCAAAATTGAATATTTTAATGGTGTGGTGACTTGGCATAGGGGTCCCCATTAACTTACGACCCTCTTCCACCATGATGGAGGTTAGACTTTGGTTTAAAAATTGGAATTCGAATTTAATTTCACGAAAAGAAATTCACATGAAGAGACTCACGCTAGTGTGATGTGTTGAGTGAGATGGGGAGGGACCCATCCACTTAATGTATTAAAAATTTATAAGCCATGTTTTAATACCATGCCATGTCATAATGTATCCAACTCCATCCAACGAATTGTTCAAAATAAAGGGTGACGTGACGGAGAGCTCACTCTAGTGAATGGGTGGAAACGAATGGTATCAAGTGTGGTCCCCTCCACATTATAAATTAAAACTATGGCATATATTTCCATAATGTATTCCATGCACAGCGACTGATTTCTAATAATTATGATGACATCAACCATTCGCCAAGCTGCCGTACCATACTCACGTAGAAGGAAGCCCATGCATGAGGAATTGAAGCCGATAGATTTTGGTGGTTGAGTGCATCTTGGTGTGTTGGCAGTTCAACAGTCATTTCAACATCAGTCACACTCAATGTGATCTTTGGTTCATTAATGCCCCCCCTTGGGGCTTGGTATTTTGTATAAATAGAGGTGCTTTGCACTCTTTTCTAGATGGAGATTTTGGGCATGAACACTCTGCCAAAATTATTGTAATATTTGTTTGAAGTTGGAATAAAGTTGTGACTTTGGAGGTCCATGCATGAGTTATTGGAGTTGTGGATTCACATTGTCTTTGGTGATATCTCTCTTACCTTGCCTTTTCAATTATTAAATCATTATTCATTATATACTCTAGAAGGGCTAACAATCTAGTTTATGAGTATCTTGTTCGGATTTGATATTGTTTGTAAGGGTTTTGCAGGGATCATCAGGGGTGAAGGACAAGCTTGAGATCAAGCTCTTCTTCATGAACCAATGGCTTTTTTCATCTAACTCCTTCATTTTGCAGGTTCTTCTAAGCACTTCCCAATCCAAGAAAGAGACATAACAATCAGAGATTCTCCTTCCCTACATCAACAAAGTTTCAAAAACACATTTGGTTACCTGGATCTACGAACTTCCCTCTTCTAGTTCTCTTATTTACCCCTTGATTTTCTCGATTTCTTGCTTGCTAGCCTCTTCTTCCTTGCCTTGTTTGGCTTGCCTTTACCTTCTCTTCTTCGCTGCCCTCTTTTCACTTTAGTTTGCAGCCCCTTTTCTTCACTTTGGACAGCCCTCTTTTGCCCTAGTTTTTGCCCCTCTTTTGCCCTAGTTTTTGGCCCTACCTTTCTCCCTTTTGGACAACCATCTTCATCTTCTTTCGCTGCCCTGTTTTCACCATTTTTGCAGCTCTTTGATTGTTTTCTTCGCTGCTCTGTTTTTGTTTTTTTATGACAGCCATCTCCTTCCTCTTTCACTGCCTTGTTTTTCATTATTTTTTGCATTTTTTGGTCATCTAGTTCGCTGCCCTATTCTTCCCTTCTCTTGTTTTTTTGATTGCCTTTTTGTCTTCCTCTCTTTCTCCCCTCCTTTCTCTTTTGTTTCAGCCTTCTTTTGCCTCATCCTTTTTACTCTTTTATCTTCTTCTTTGCCCTTTTTTGCAAGTTCGAAGAAAAGTTTTGAATAAAAAGTAAATCACTCTCCTTTTTACATAAAGTTCAATAATAAAAAGTTGTACGCTTTATTTCAAAAGTCCTTTCAAAGGTTGAATTTCTAAAGGCAAATTGTAAAATCTTAATAAAGTTACCTTTTGTTTGAGTGGGGTTTTTAAGTCCCCACTCTCAGCCTCCCCCATTTGGGGAGGTTTGTGGTGTTTTCATCTTCTTATGTGCTTAGATTAGATGTGCTTTTGCTCATAATATTTGCATCATTTCTCTTAGAATACTAATTGTTAGATTAGCATATTTGATTCATTGAATAAGTTGATTACTTCATCTCTCAATTTTGTATCTTTCGTAAGTAAATCAACTGCTTAAAGTAGAAATCTCTTGAATCTCACCATAAGGTGGATCAAGAGTGCTCTTTGTCGGAGAGTTTAATAAACCATCTTCACTTTGTTTTCGTGCATCATATTGTTTAATCAAGTTAATCAATAAGTAAGACTCTTGAACTTGTAGAAACACAAGTCAAGAGCACTCTCTATCGGAGAGCATCATTAGTCTTGCATAATCCTTGCATTAGGCATCTATATTAGATAAGACTTTTGAACCTTTGTCATAAGAAAAGGTCAAGAGCGCTCTCTGTCGGAGAGTTTAATTAATTGACTTAATAAAATCTTTCAACTCACACTCTCTCTAATTAATTTACTTCGTTGATCTCCTTCACCTAGTATGCTCTGCCGACTTTCGATTTGGGCTTGTACTCGGAACGGTGAACGGACTTGCTAAGACCGCAATAACAACATAATTAAAACCTTTCCCCCCATAACCAACGCATCGACGTTGTCTCGATAAAATACTCAGGCAGTGGGCAAATTCCAAGTGTGGGCGCCGGGCAACCCAATCTGGACACAGTTGGTTAAATTATTGAACACCTAGCTGTGATTCCAGATAGGTCCGTCATGTCTTCGAACGGAGCCACTGAAGGTATTTCCGGTTAGGATTTCCAGACACCTTAAGCAAGATCACCATTAAAATTCTTAAAACTTACCAAGAACACTCGCACAACCTAACATTCATCGGTTTAAGTTCCAGACTTGTGTTATTTTTCTTTCAGCGCATTTCAGTTTCATCGACTCCATAAGGCATTGGTCCGTGTTTTGTTTTGCATAATTATATGATCAATTGTCTATGGCTTAATATAATTGTTATCACTGAATGCATACTTGATGTCTAGAACTTAAACTCATCTTTTAATCTCTCATTGCAACGTGGATTGCCTTTTTTGATCTTGTTTCATATTCATAATAAGTAAAACACCTTCTAATCGCAATAACTCCTAAAAACACCCATCTGCATCCGCAACCTTCAAATACATTTTAACAACTTAAGAGCTGTAGAAAACTCTTTTGTAGGGACTACCCACCTTGGCTTCATTAGGAGTTGGCCTAAACGAAGGAGCTAGGAGTAGGTGACAGTACCTAGCTCTGTGCTTGCCCCCAAGGTCACACCTCTCCCACTTTTCTATGTGAGGAGACAACTTTCAATTGATTTCTGCTGCTGGTGTGCAATCGGTAGACAACAGTAAGTATAGTTCAAGGTTAAATGATGTATTAAACCTACAAATATGATGTGGTCTCCTCGCTCCTTTGTTGGTTGGCAGTAGGTGCTCATGAAATGGGGACTGACTGATCCACCTCGAATTTAGAGCGGTTGGTACACTATACACAGGGCGGTTAGTTTTTGACTATATTTTCTGATTGCTTTACAGCTTGCAAATTAATGAGGACTTTAATGGATTGATCCAAGGAACCAACGAATCTTGTATGTGGATTTTTTTTTTCTAATGTGGAATCTGTCAATGACATCAACACTTGTCAAAATGGCCTCAGTAAATATAGTACATGCCATTCAGTGAATTCAATCTTCGCATCTTACTTAGGATGATCAATACCTTCTTCCAGGAGTCATTATTTAATGCCACTTGATTGTTCTTCCTTTTCACACCTTAACAGAGCAACTGAAAATCGATTTTCTTTTCCACAGACTTATTCAATTTTCTATCCCTAATTTGCTTCACTCTCCTGTCCTTGTGTACCTTGGTTCTAGGATATGGATTTCTTGTAGGTTCCTTCCTTAACGGGTTCGAGTGTCCATAAGACTCCAACGTTGTCCTGCATGACTTGACTGCTTTCTCTAGGAACTGATCTTCTCCAAAGACTTGACTGTGACTTTTCTAGCCATTAATGCTATAACTTCACCACTTGTGACATTACAGCCCAAAAGTGAGGATCGATTATTCCGAAAAGATTTCATACTCGGATGAGATTGATTACGAGTCACTTTTGGTAGATTCATCATTGATATTGTTCACATAGTTGCTTCACATTTTCAGTTGATGCCTCTAATCTCTCATGATAATTTTGGGCATCATAAAAGTTATAAGACTTACTTGGTCATTGATACTTCCATGCCTTATGTTATTTGGGCAGATCTTGCAATTTGACTGGTTAGAATAGATGTATGGACATGGCAATCAAAATCGTCTGGTAACTAAAGGCCGTCAATTTCATGTAAATCTAATGAATAATAACAGTCATTTTAAATGCCAGAAATTCAACACAGTTATAAATAACTCCCGCACTTACCAGTGTCTATGACAACAATGCAAAATTGTCATCATGATGGGAGAGAGTCAAGTTTCAACCAACTAATAAGATGACTACAAACGACAGCGATCATCTTAGTAACCCTTTTCATTGATGCCCTCAGAATGAAGCAAACTATGCTTTGCTTACTCTCACTAACATGAAAGAAAGGAGAAAAGGTTCATGTTGCTCAATGACAAAGTCCTTATCTCCTTTACATAAAAAACAGGAATGACATTAATGCTTCCCAGTCCACATTGGTAGCAGATTATACAGATTTAGATTCAGCTCCAGTGCTCTTAGCAAATCTAGATCAATAGCTAGTATACTTATTACTGAGTAGAAGCAAATCAAGATATGGTTGATAAAGCACCAATTTCAGCACCGCCCATTGGAAAGAAAGGTGGTTTCTTTATCTACCTTAAATTAGAGGAAGCAGCATCTCAGTCAAATCAATAACCTTCGTTGACCTAGTCATCTTCTTCAGTTGCAATACAGTACCACACTAATGTGGTGATCAAGCATTACCATGCAACAACATTGATAATAATTTCATTATATAAGAAAAAAAATCCAAAGCTGTTGCACATCATTCATTTGAGTTTTCTTCCTCCACCGGCACCTTGTGATAAGACCCCTCTGTCCTTATGTACAACAATTGCCTTACAGGAGCAAACAAGAATTTATTTGAGTGTGAATTACAAGACACTACCATGGCTTGATATCCACATAATAGTAGCGTTACTCACTGATGCTTTGCAGATCATGAATGAACAGACCTGCGATAGGATCTTCCATCTTTCAGCAGAGACTTAAAGTCACCTCCCCAGTTTGATGGTGAAGATGTCATTCCACCAAGCATCTGTGAACCTAATGGGCTGGCTTGTGATAAGACCCCCCATCTTGCAATCCACAATCGTTAACGAAAATTATTTTCAATGTGACTATGATAGGATCTAGAGCAGATAGGGCTGACCAGGTTATAAAGATATGCTGTATTGCACTAATGAAACATGAGATAAGAAGAACCAGTTACTTCCACAACTCCAATTACACGAATAAAGCATATGTAAAGATATTGACCAGGATGAGAATGTATCAATCCAAAATCCTGCAATTATTGGTTGTCAATTCTATATAAAACAAATCCTGACATAGGCTAAAAAGGTTGAAACTGACAATGTATTCAAAATTTGGAGTACTGCAATCTTGAGACAAATTGATCAACCGTCATTACCAAATGTGCATACATTATTAAAACACCTACTAATATTAGGAAAATCAATCAAAACAAAGGAAACAAAAGAACGAACACACCAAACCTATATACATAACGTATCAAATTGTTCAAACAAAATACTTGTTGAGCAAAGAAACATTCACTGGGTGAGTATCAATGACTCCCTCTTGTGTCTGCAACCGAGCAGTGCTAGGACCAATCATTTCTGTAACAATGAAAGGTCCTAGCCAAAGGCGTTGAAACTTGGTATTCGTTTTTGACCTTATGTTGTTTATCCCATCTCAATACCAAATCCCCTATTGAAAAGTCTCTGTCAGAAGAAGATTTCTCATCGAACCATCTTTTAACTAACTGTTGATGTTGATACAATTTGTTTTTGGACTTTTCTCTATCTTCTTCCAACTTAAGCAAAGTATCAATCCTCTGCTGAAGCGGGGATGAATCATCTTCTTGAATAGATTGGGCTAGTTGTAATGAGGGGATAGTAAGATTGGATGGTAGGATGGCTTCCTTGCCATAAACTAGACAGTAAGGAGAATTCCCAATGGCTTCCTTCGGAGTAATCCGGTCTGCCCAAAGAGCATTGTAAAGTTGGGTGTGCCAATCTTTATTATGAGAGGCCACTGTTTTCTTCAGAATGTTTATCAACTTCTTGTTAGAAGATTCAACAAGCCCATTGCCTTGTGGATAATAATTGGCAGAAAACTTGAGTTTGATCCCTTTTTCAAGGGCATAGTGTGTGAGATCAATGGATGTGAAATAAGATGCATTGTCAAAAACTAGATATTCAGGGGCACCAAACCTAGTGACTATTTGATTTTCTAGGAAGGATATCACTTGGTTTGTATTGCATTGTCTGAGGGGAACTGCTTCAACCCATCTGGTAAAATAATCTGTAGCTGTCAGGATGTACTTGTGTTGCAGGGGAGAAACAGGGTTAATGGGTTCGACAAAATCCAGTCCCCATTGCTGAAATGGGAAATGAACCGCTACTGGCTGCAAGGGGAAGGAAGGATTTTTAACTTTGCCAGCACACTTCTTACAAGGCTCACATTTCCTGACGTAGGCATGGGCATCTCTGAACAAAGTAGGCCAGTAATATCCTGCCCTTATGATCTTGTGAGTTGTTGTCTCTCCTGAGAAATGTCCTCCTGCAGCTCCTGCATGAAATTGGAAAAGAACATCATCAGTTTGGTCCTTCTCTAAACATCTGAGAAAAGCCCCATCGTAGTTCTTTCTAAACATAATACCACCAATAAATTGATATGGAGCTGATTTTAACCTTAAAGCTCTATGTTTTTTGGAGTCAAGAGTTTCAGGGGCAAACCCATGATTTAGAAAAAACTTAATATGATTGTACCATTCAGACGTTGTAGTTTCAATGGCGTTAATAGAACCTGGGTATAGTTTCCTCCTGCTCCCACTTAATTTGCTGATTTTCAGGGTCGTTTGATTGAGCGGTAAGCAGACACAAACATTGCCCTTTGACAATCTTTGCTGGTCTAATCTCCAAGTCATATTCTTGCAATGCTGTCATCCAGTGAACCCTCTTCTCACCTAGTTCTTTCTGAACGAGGACATTTCAGATGGCTGCATAAGGGACAATCACCTTAGTCTACAATTTTAATAGGTACGGTCTATAATGTTTTACTGATTTGTAAACTGCATAAGCCTGTTTATCGATTTGAGAATAGTTAAGTTCGACTCCCTTGAATGTTGAACTCATAAAAGAAATGGGGATTTCAGCATCATCATGATGTTTCTGTGTCTGGACAACTGTGTAGAAAAAGTCAGTAGCAAAGGTGAATAGGATAAAATCTTTGTGGAAGTCTGGAGACATCAGAGCAGGTACTTCTTGTTATCACCAATCTTGTAGTTGCTTGTGTGAGGTGGATCCAGGATGGATGGTAGAGGGGCAAGCAACTAAGGGGGTGGAACCAAGACTGCCTAGACTCCCAAATGGATGGTTGTCACGCCAATCGAGGCAGCCTTCACTTAATGTTATCTAAGTCCAAGACAACAACGGGGGAGACCCGGATCTACTCCCGACAGGAGAGATCATTCCTAGACACCAGAACAGATCAAATGTGGCTTTTAGGTATGTGAGGTGTAAGGTAAATAAAAACCCTAGCTCTAGGGTTTAGGTATTAGCAACTGATGGAGATGGCCACTGTCTTGGGAAACGTAACTGTGACAGGGTGAGCAAGGATAGAGTTGGGACTGTCTAGTACCAAGGAGACAGACTCAGTGAAAGATATGAAAGTATCAGGTAACTTGAGTTATCAAGGAATGTTGGCAAAGAGAACGGGAGTAAGGTCAATTTAGGGCTAGCGCTAGAGATAGGAGATCAGTGCCTTTCGTGCATTGGGCAATGGAGTCAGTATCAACACAACGTTTCAGTGAACCCACCTGGGATATATCGTGATCTATGGACCCAGAAAAGGATTTGGCCTGGAAGATTCAGGTTACAGGAAAATCAACAGAAGGAGGGCTAGCGCTAGGGTTTGGAGAGGCAGATCTGCAGATCTAGAGCCACCAGGAGACTATCAACTCAGCGTTTGAGGGGAAATGAGATCAGGATGGCCCGATCTACAAACCCTAGTCAAGAAAACTACAGGAAAAAACAGATCTGGAAAAGTCAAAATCTGATGAGGGGGGCTAGGAGGCTGAAAGTTAGTTTTTCAGATCTAGGGCAACCTGGCAGGAACTAGCTCAGCATTGGGGGTGTTCTGGAGTGCTCAAGCCTTGATCTATCAGCCTAGCTTGTCAGATTTCAGAAAAAGTAAACTCAGGAAAAGTCCAGTTTTCAGTGAAGGCGCTAGGGTTGTTTTCAGTCTAAAACTCAGATTTAGGTCAAACTGCCATGAATCTGGACATCGTTGAGGGTGAATAGGACTGTGTGGGACCCGATCTATCAGTCTATGAAGGCTAAAATCAGAAAAAGTCAAAACCCTAGCAGGTCAAATTTTTAGTGGGGGCGCTATGCAGTTTTCAAGCTAAAAATTAGATCTAGGTCAAACCAACAGGAATTTGACCAGCGTTGCAGTAGATTCAGTGAAGGGGAGGCCCGATCTATGAAACCCAGCAGTGGTTTGGCCAAAGATCGGATGGTTCCCAGATTTAGTACTTTTAGGGTTTTTTAGTATTTGAGGAATTTTCAGAAAAATGGAAGGAAAAGCAGGTACAATGGATTCAGATCTGTTAAGGAGAAGAGAGTTACCTATTGGATCGTACTTGGAAATGCTTGTAGAAGTCTTAACAGTGATGATCCTTGCTATCCCGATCAATTCTGGAAGATCCAAGTGATTTCTATGATGGATGTAAGCCCCAAGCCACCAATGCCCCCCCTACCCTGCATGAGCAAACGTCAACAATATCAGATTTGCCAATACAAGATAAAGAAACCAAATGCTACAGGAAAGTAAAACGAAGTAATCATAGATCGCAATGAAACTAATGAAAACCCCCTGATCCAAGACAAAGAAAACTGAACGAGTTGAGGTCCCTCTGCAAAAACGCTACAGCCAAAACGCCCTCCTGTAGACAAGACAATGATAGGAGAAAAATATAGATCTCACATGAATTTCGACAATGGTAGGAAGCAGAAGACTATCCAATCACCATTTGAGAACATCAGATGCAAAGCAGATAAAAAAAAATCCACAGAAAAAATCTTTCTATTATTCAGTTCCAACAGCTAAAGACCCTTTACAAATGAGAAGCTCTCTCCTTTAAATAGAAATGAGAGAACCACAATCATAACCGAATCCTAACCACTTTCAAAACGAGTGGCTAAGATTAAAAGATGACATGTTCTAAGATTAAAAGATAACATGTTGTATGGTTGAGATGAGCTCAACATACAATACATGGATCAATATAACCATAAAGTACCAAAGTGGACTAAATCACCCATCAAGAGGTGTTATCTACCTAAATGGCACTTCTCCGTCCGAGTGCCGACATTCCCTATGTTGGCACACAAAAGGACATTTATGGATTGAAGGTTGCCTAAAACACTATAGATGGGCATATTATGAACGCGAGTATCTGTAATTGCATCTCGCGTACAGATCTGTACGTGGGCTCCCCTTAGAGCAACTCGCGTGTCATACGTGGGTTGCCAGTATTAATACCCGCGTACACCTTCCTTTGACATTAAAAATAATAAATCGCGATTATTTGAGATTTGTTAGGCCCTTCACCATAACCATCTTAACTGTCTCAACCTCCTTAACCCTCGAAACTGCCTTATTTCACTAAGTATAAATAAAGGCCTTGGGGAGGGTATTATACAATGATACTTGGAGAGCAAAGTTATGCTAGTGGTGTCTATTCAGAAGTCTTTGGAGCAGTGGAACTCAGAATCCTTTGGTTGCAGAGGAGTCCTTGTCTCAGGCGTTGGGTTGTAATCTGAACTCATTCACTATTGTTAATAAAGAGAATCTTTCTTCCATATGTGTTTTGAATGTCTTTCATGTATCATGGTTTGATGAATACTTATGATTAAGCACTCTGTATATGATTTATCTGACCTGTTTTATATACATGTATCATCTTGCACTTGGAGGATTTGCTCTTGACAGGTGAAGGAGAAGCATCCTTGAAGGCTTTGGAGGAGAAGCAGAGCGCAAGAGGACAAAGCTAGGATCAACCGTCGTGTATCGGGTGAGTCTATTCTATCCTCTTATTTCCTTTTCTGTACTCTAGGGTTGATTGCCTGCAAGTTTTATGAGTATGTTGGTAACCCCAGACCTTCGGTTATAAGGTGTTTATTCCTGTACAACAAGAGGGTATCCCACTCAACAAGAAATAAATGAAGCACATGGTGGGTCCATGGAGTGTTAAGTAACTCCCTATGGGTGCCCCATGGCACAATAAAATAATATTACATTTTAATTCTTTGACTTTGTGCCTCCTTGAGGAAATCGTGAGCCTCCCAAAAGCTCCAGAAAATAATATAAAATGCCCAAAAAAATAGGTGTGGGCCCAATCAGGTGCCGCAACTGCTGGAGAAGGTGTGGAGGACATCACTCTCATCATCATGACTCAACCCATGTCATTTCCTTGCCTCAGTAGTCCAAATCGATTTTTTCAATAACCATTTAATCATTTTTTAATCTGCCTCGGGAAACGTGAACCTGCCAAAACAGCCTCCTAGGGTGCCTGCGTTGTCAAACTGAGCCCACCAGGATTTCTGGGATGGGGGGGTACTATGGTACAAACAAGTGGCTACACCCTCTATGCCCATACAACGCCCTAGGAGATCCAACTAAAACATCTCCTTGCTCAGACATATCAACCTGTGAAGAAACACTGCATCAGAAAGGCAAAATGAGCTTGATCATATTTGCAAGTGCCCGGAACTGGAAACAAACTGTCTCATTAGACTTAGAGAGTCCAAATCCATCTAAGGTGTATACTCATACCCTTCACAGGTTTCTATCTGATCATCAACCATATCCAATAGACAATATAACCATTTGTAAATGATGAGATACCAATAATATAACTCAGACTATCATCCATCTGCTACAAGTGCTATAAGGCTAAGACATGCTCTACAAATCATTTAAGCAACAATCACAACAAGTAGCAATAATTTCATTGGCTGTACATCAACCAAATACATATATAAGGCTTTATTTATTATTACTCAGACTAGACTTTCAAGACTATACTCACTTCATAGTTGTAGCCAATTCGCTAGTGAAGGGTGAAGGATGAAATTGACAAGGCTAAGGCAAAGGATGACTTCCTACTTAACATCATGACACTTTGGATATGGAAAGGGAATACTCACTATAACCAATGTCGGACAAACAACAACACAAGGAATGGTAGTGCCTCACAAATGGTTGAGTTGTTTAGAGAGTGCTTATTCAACTTAGGCATCATGTCTACATCAAGTTAGATCCAAGTTCATTAAGACCATCAATTTTATTTCCATGGCCTTTTTGGCCTATATGACCCTTTGGGACTTTACCAGTGCTTAAAAGCACAGCTAATCGCAACTTTAATCCGGGACATATTTATATTTATAAGGTCAGCAATATTTGGATATAGCATATTTTTAACCATTGTTTTTTTGGACCTTTTCTTATACGCTTCAAGGGGTATTTTAGCATTTCATTGCTCTTGCCCTTTTTCACATATGTTAAGAAACACAGTTTTAGCATTTTCATTTTCCATGGGTGCATATAAAATATTTCCAATGCATGTAGTACATGAGCTTTCAGTTTTAGCCAACAACATCTCAAGTGACCAGGGGGAGTTCTACACAGTGCCAAACATCGGGACAACCGACCAGAATGATTTAGGCATACAATCCAACTCACCAAAGGCAAGTTCTGTCACCAACTCAGAGCTGAGACACAATATAAACAGGGAGGCTTGTCCAACAAAGGTTCTAGCGGGGGAAAAGGTCCTCCATGCCATAAGTCAAGAAGTCAGTCGGGTTGAAAACAAAACTGGAAGGGAATGGATGGGTGGAGATAATGAATGATGAAGCCAACACTAGCAAGCCAAAACAATGGTGGGAATGACTACCTCGATTCTCCCTAAGGAGGGTAAAACCAATGAGTATAGATCAAGAATTTCCAAGTCTAAGTAGGGACATCAATACATGATACAAAATACATCCAAGTCCATATAATTATGACCGCCAGATCATGACACCACATGTCAATACATGTCACAAAAATGAGTATAAGAGCAATGATAACCATAACACAATATAAAAAGCTGAGTCATAATCATGCAATATAATCCATTTGAAACATCATCTGCCCAATGAGAAAGCCCTGATATAAAATTGGGCATCAATAACTGCTTTGTAATGACTAAATGGCTACATCGGTCCTCAAATCTGAGTGTCTTGAGACTCAGTCCTGACATGGGAGAGTACAATAGTCCACTAATACAATAATGATCCGTCAAAACTGCTCATCTCAGCATCTCATAAGTAAGAGATCTGGCTGAAAAAATGTACTATGTCTGAAAAATAGAATATGGTAGCCTGGCTACTATATATGTGATAATACTTCTGCAATGGCTTTCCTAATTTCAACGAAGGCATGTCTTTGTTCCTCAGACCACCTAAACTGTGCATCTTTCTTAACTAGCTATTGTAATGGCTTAACAACTTGAGCAAAATTTGGCATGAACCTACGAATAAAATTGTTCTTACCCTGGAATGATTGCATGGCTTTCCGTAAACCTGGGAGGCCGATCTTTGAAATGGCTTCAGTGCGCTTCGGATCGATAATCATGCCTTCCTTAGAAACAATGAAACCTAACATCTTACCTTCTGTGACTGCGAAGATAGACTTCTTGGGGTTGAGCGAAATCCCTTACTTTCTGCAGCGTTCAAACACCTGTTTTAGAGCAAACAAATGTTCATGTCGTTTTTTAGAATAGATTGTAATATCGTCTAAGTATACCACGATAGAATTGTGCATCAAACCTCTGAAAGCTATATCCATAGCTCTTTGGAATGTAGCTCCTGCATTTATCATGCCAAAAGGCATTTGCCTAGACTCTTAATGGATGGTTGTCACGCCAATCAAGGCAGCCTTCACTTTATGTGTCTTAGCCCAAAACAACAAAGGGGGAGACCCAGATCTACTTTTGACAGGAGAGATCAAACCTAGACACTAGATTAGATCAAATGGACTTTGCAGTACGTAAGGTGTAAGGTAATAGAAACCCTAGATCTATGGATGATGTTACGAGGTGAGCCAAGGCTTTGGATCAGGGCTTTTAGGAAGTATGAGGTTCGATCCAAAGTGGGACACAGATGACCTGTAAGGTAAAAACTAGATTTGGGGTTGAGGTACTAGCAACAAGTGAGAATATCCTCTGCCTTGGGAAACGTGACCAATGTAGGGAGGTCAAGGACAGGATTGGGGTTATTTAGTACCGATGGATAGACTTGATGAAAGATATGACAAAGTCAAAGTACCCGAGTCACCAAAGAAAAGTCAGATTACAAGGAAAGGAGGCCAAAGAGGGGGCAGCGCTAGAGTTGGAGATCAGTGCCTGTCAGATCTAGGGCAATGGAGTCACTATTTGCCCAGTGTTGGAGGAGACCCATCTGGGAAATACCTCGATCTACAAACCCAGAAAAGTGTTTGGTCGAAAAAGTCAGTCTACGGGGAAAACCAACAACAAGGTAGGCTAGAGCTAGGGTTTGAAAAGTCAATTTCTCAGATCTAGGACAATCTGGAGACTACCAGCTTAGCATTGGAGGAGAACTGGAATGAGGATGACCCGATCTACAAACCCAAGAAGGAATTTTGCCAGAAAAATAAAATCTCGGAAAAAGTTAGAATTTCATGAGGAGCACTAGGGTTTGGGAAGACTGTTTCTCAGATCTAGGGAAAACCAGGCAGAATTAACTCAATGTTAGGGGTGAATTGGTCAGAGGGAGGCCCGATCTACAAAACCTAGCAGTGGTTTATCTAGAGATCGAGCGGTTCATTTTTTAGTAATTTTTGGTTTTTTATTATTTATGGAATTTTCAGTAAAATGAAGAAAAGCATGTGTCAATGGGTTGAGATCCGGAAGAAAGGAACTAACCTACAAATCTTACCTGAAAATCCTTGTAGATGCCTTGAAGGTGATGATCCCTGCTATCCCGATCAATTTGAGAAGACCTGTGTGATTTCTAAGCCCAACGTTTTGATCCAAGTTTCCAATGCGCCCTCTCTCCTGCACAAGCAAATGTCAACAATATCAGATTTGCCATAGCACGAAAGAAAAGCAAGATCTACAGAAAAGTAACAAGATGTAATCATAGATCACAATGAAGCTAATGAAAACCCTTTGATACAAGATGAAGCCAATCCAAGCGAGTTGAGGATCCCCTGCAAAAACGCCCAAGATGAATTCGCCCTCCTGTAGACAAGACAATGATCCCGAAAAAATATAGATCTCACACAAATTTCCTGAATGCCAGGAAGCAAAAGAGTTTCCAATCACCATCTAAGAACACCAGATGCAAAGGAGATCCAAGAAATATCCACCAGAAAGTTTTTTTATTAATCAAATCGAAGGGCCAAAGACCCCCTACAAATGAGAAGCTCTCTCCTTTAAATAGGAATGAGAGAACCAAAATCCTAACCACTTTCAAAACGAGTGGCTAAGATTAAAATATATAAATGTTCTAATCAATGGTTGAGATGAGCTCAACATACAATACATGGATCAATATAACCATAAAGTACCAAAGTGGACTAGATCACCCATAAAGAGGGTACCCCACTCAACAAGAAATAAATGAAGCACATGGTGGGTCCATGGAGTGTTAACTAACTCCCTCTGGGTGCCCGATGGCACAATAAAACAATATAATATTTTAATTTTTTGACTTTGTGCCTCCATGAGGAAATCACGAGCCTCCCAAAAGCTCCAAAAAATAATATAAAAATACCCAAAAATTAGGTGGGCCCAATCAGGTGCTGCAACTGCCGGAGAAGGTGTGGAGGACATCACTCTCATCATCATGACTCATCCCATGTCATTTCCTTGCCTCAGTAGCCCAAATCGATTTCTTCAATAGCCATTTAATCATTTTTTAATTTGCCTCGGGAAATGTGAACCTGCCAAAACAGCCTCCTAGGGCGCCTGTGTTGTCCAACTGAGCCCACCAGGCTCTCTGGGAAGGGGGTACTATGGTACAATCAAGTGGCTGCACCCCCTATGCCCCATATAGCGCCCTAAGAGATCCAATAAAAACATCTTCCTGCTCAGACACATAATCCTGTGAAGCAAAACTGCATCAGAAGGGTAAAATGAGCTTGACCATCTCTGCAAGTGCCTAGAACTTAAGGTAAGCTATCTCACTAGACTGAGAGAGTCCAAATCCGTCTAGGCTGTATACTCATACCCTTTCCAGGTCTCTGCCTAATCATCAACAATATCCAATAGACAATATAATCACTTGTAAATGACCAGATACTAATAATATAATTCAGACTGTCATCCATCTGCTGCAAGTGTTACAAGGCTAATACATGCTCTACAAATCATTTAAGTAACAATCATAACAAGTAGTAGTCACCTCACTGGCGGTACATCAACCAAATACAAATAGAGGGTTTTATTTATTATTACTCAGACCAGACTTTCAGGACTATACTCACTTCATAGTTGTAGTCAATTTGCTAGTGAAGGGTGAAGGCTAAAATTGACAAGGCTAGGACAAAGGATGACCACCAACTTAACATCATGACACTTTGGATATGGAAAGTGAATACTCACTATAACCAATTGCCGAACAAACAACAACAGAGGGAATGGCAGTGCCTCACAAATGGTTGAGTTGTTCAGAGAGTGCTTATTCAACTTCGACATCATGTCTACATCAAGTTTGATCAAGGTTCATTAGGATCATCAATTTTATTTCCATGGCCTCTTGGACTATATGATCCTTTGGGACTTCACCAGCGCTTAAAAGAACAGCTAATTGCAGCTTTCATTAAGGACATATTCAAATTTTTAAGGTCAACAATATTTGGATATAGCATATGTTTAACCATTGCTTTTTGGGACCTTTTCTTATACCCTTCGCGGGGTATTTTAGCATTTCATTTCTCTTGCCTTTCACTCACACATGTTAAGAAACACATTCTAGAGTTTACAATTTCCATGGGCGCATATATAAATATTTCCAATACAAGTAGTACATGAGCTTTCAGTTTTAGCCAACAACATCTCAAGTGACCAAGGGGAGTTCTGCACAGTGCCAAACATTGGGACAACCGACCAGAATTATTTAGGCATACAATCCAACTTACTAAGGGCAAGTTCTGTCACCAACTTAGAGTCGGGACACAACATAAACAGGGAGGTTTGTCCAACAAAGGTTCTAGCGGGGAAAGGTCCTCCATGCCATAAGTCAAGTAGAAAGTCAGGTTAAAACAAAACTGGAAGGAAATGGATGGGTGGAGACAATGAACAATGATGCCAACACTAGCAAGCCAGATTATGGTGGGAATGACTACGTCTATTCTCCCTAGGGAGGGTAAAACCAATGAGTATAGATCAGGAACTTCCAAGTCTAAGTAGGGACATCAATACATAATACAAATACATCCAAGTTCATATATTTATGACCACCAGATCATGAGACTAAATGCTAGTATATGTCACAAAGATGAGTATCAGAGCAATGATAACCATAACACAATATAATAGATGCTGAGTCATAACCATGCAAATAAAACATTTGAGTCATCATCTGTCCAATGAGAAAACACTAACACCAATCTAGGCATCACTAATTGCTTTGCAAAAGTCTAAATGGCTACATCAGTCCTCAAATCTGAGTTTCCAGAGACTCAGTCCTGACATGGGAGAGTATAATAGTCCATTAATAAAATAATGATTCGTCAAAATTGCTCATCTCAGCATCACATATGTAAGAGATCTGGCTGAAAAATTTACTCTATCTTAAAAATAGAATATGGTAGCCCGGCTACTGTATATGTGATAACAAGTAGATAAGCTTTTATCAATTCAACATAAATGTAAAAGAGATTAATTACTCATCTATTTAAATTACTACCAACCAACTAAAATTTACTAACAGTAAATTAAATGTTGAGTACATTCAAGATCAACCCATAACTGATATGTCAATTGAAAAATTAACATCAATTATGATATTTCTTGTAAAACCATTTGCAGAAATAGATTACAATTTTAATTGAATAAATTGATTAAAACAATACAGATACAAAGATCATAAGCGAAGAGAAATCCAAACTATGGATCAATGTATTTATAATTTGCAAAAGTTAAAACAGTAATGGTGAACAATCTGAAGAGAAAAATCAATACTTATCAAAGAAACTTGACCAAATAGGCAGAAGAATATTCAAGAGAACAACACAACTGTAATATAGAAAGTCTGTAAAAAATTACAAACCCTGTATTAACCAAAGTGTCTCCAATCCCTTTAGTTGATTTTTCCTTTTCCAATTCCCCCTCCCTATACACGAGAAATGTACCCTTTAAATAATAATTACAAAAAAGAGTAAATCCCCATGAAACTGGGATTGCAAAATCCAGATGGAACTAATGGCCGAGAAATTCTCGCCACCTAGTCCAAATCCCTAAATTCATTTATGTTTGGATAATTTGCTGACTCAAACCCTAGTTGGGCATTGCACACAAAATTTTCCATCTCGTTTTTAGCCAGCTTGTGCCAAATGCGGACAAAAATGTGGATCTTGCCCTCCATAGGAAGAGGTTGTCTTATTAGTCGATCCACGTCTTCAATACTCACATTGTCAAGGTATTGAATTTTCCCTTTGGACTCGTCGCATCGGCGTTCAACATGTTCAATCATTAATTTTGGTGGACAAGCATTCTCAATAAGATCCATGGTAGGGAAGTGCAATGTTTCCATAATGTTGTTGACAACATACCATCTCCTTCCACAAATACCCTGTGCTTTCTGAATTGTATCTTCAATCTTTTCGTTTAAGTCAGGCCACGCACGTAATACAATCTTGACTTTCTTTAACTGAAAACTGCTTAGGATAGTGATATCCTCTGGTCTATCCTTCATATACCTCTGCTAGCCCACAATATCTTCATAGGCCTTAGAAGCTTGTTGTCTCTTGGCTGTCTGCTCCTCAAGGGTGACAGACATTTTGCATAAAGCAACATGAGTCTCCATAATGTCATCCAGAGTATTAAACAATTCAGTTAATAATTCATGGTGTTCTTCATTGACCTGGATGGCCAAGTCTTTAAACTCTTGCTGGGAAAACTTAGAGAAGGCAGAGGAAGCTGCACTTGCAGTTGCATCTTCACATTGTTTTTCAAGCATAGCTATCCTTTGTGCATTGGTGGCATTTATAGCTTGTTCATCATGCAATTTAGCCTGGAGAGAGGTATTCTTCAGTTGTGACTCTTTAAATCTGTCTTCAGATGCCTTTCCAAGATTAACAACATAAGTCTTATGCTCCTTTTTGGTTCTATCCAGTTCTTATTCTAGCTTCTGTATTTCTTCCTTTTCTCTATCAATCTCCCTGTTCAGTGTGTTGACTGCATCAAGGTTTGGACCTATAATGCACCTAATGCTGTAGCTGTATCAATTGCGTCTATCTGGGGATCACCAGACTGCTGAGTCTAGATTATCTGATTTGTAACAGGTGCTTCCAAACCACCTTGATCTCTGCTTCTCTTCCTTCCTTTTCTAACCATTGCTTTGGATGACTTGCTGTAGAAATAATCCCCAAGAGGGACTAGAATATCTTCTTCAAACTCGGCCACTGATTCAGTAAATGATGAAGTCCCATTCACCGTTGAAACCAATTAAGATGTCTGAGTAATGATGGGAGCGGGTATGGGCATAGTAATATGGGAGGTAGGTAACGAAGAAGAGATGTTTTGAACATAGTTACATATATCGACGATATATCGGTGATATCGCGATTCATTCCCCTTGGCGATATATCGCCACTAAAAAATTGCGATATTTGCAACATTTTGAATATATCGCGATATATTCAATATGTCGCGATATATTGGGAATATATCGGGAGATTTTGGAAAATATCGCCCTGCTAAAAAAATTTGCAAGAAATTTGAAAAAAAAGTTCATGGGTTAAGTTTTTGGCAGTGTTATTAAAACTAAATATATTAAATTCTTACAGTAATAAATGGTAATATTAAATTCTTAAAGTAAAAGTGACATTCTCCTTTACTTTCATTTTCTATCCTTTTACTTAAATTTTTAACATTGCCATTAATTGTTTCAGGATGTTTGAGAGTGGTTCCAACTTCATCGGACTTCATATGCAAAAAGTAGAATTTTAGATCCCATTTAGAATTCAAGAGACTTAATAGTTTTCAGGTTTTCAAGATTTCAACAATTCCACTGGATTTTATCAAGTATAAGGGTATGGGATTGGCATATTTAATCAAGCACATCAACCCATCCATGTACCTTGATGTTAGTGGCATTGACTATTGAAATCTTTTATCATGACCTTAATAAAAATGTACCCTTCACTCATTAAACATGGTAAGTTTCATCAAAATTGTAGAGTAGTTGGACCTTCACCATAGCTTAAGTAGTTGGAGCTTCCAATTTGATGCCTAACTCATCCAAAGCAGCTACAGGACCCCCTACTGCTTCCAGAGGAAGAGTGGTGCCCCTTGCCTATAAAAGGGGTAGAGGGGATCGATGATTTCTACTATTTATCATTGTATTATGTAGTATCTAGATGCCTCATGAGTCATGATGATTAATTTCTTGAGAGACATTTATTTTGATCATTTGATGTGATTTTCTATCATTCCATCAAGAACATATTTCAATATTTTCAGTTTATAACTTTATAGTCGATATGTGATCATGATCCACCATTTGACATCTTATGCATCTTATATATTAGTTGTATTTTCATATTTATGTAGCAATGTGTTTATTTGATGTTGTTGTTGCTTCAGATGTTAAAAAAATTGAAAAAAATGGTTATTTTGTATTTTTTTTATGCTTTACGACATTTGCCGATATTTTCCGATATTTTCACCGTTGCTGCCGATAAGTTACATTCCAGACCCTCGACGATATATTCGTCGACACGATATATGTAACTTTGGTTTTGAACAACTGTTGGTTCGAAGGTTGAAGAAAGGATCGGGGTGGAAATTTTAGAGAATGGAATGCGAATGCTAGCGGCTGGAAGTGATGATGAGGGTACTAAAATTCGCTCAAGAATAGCTGATGATTGAAGGATGAATGAGGATAATTGCAGAGAGGCTTTCAAGGATTGGGTCTCTGCAACAGTAGATGGAAGCATGGGATGTCGGACTGAGATGTTTGGGATAGACACAGATGTAGAGGTCAAAGTGTGATAGAGTTGAGATATCAAGGATGATGGGATCGCCCCAGCAGGAAAAGTTAAGAGAGTTTGGATAGTTGAGAGGAGAAATGCTGAAGTTGAAGAATTAGAAATAGGAGTGGATTCTAGGATCCTGGATTGGGGACAAAATCTTCCGTTTCATTATTATTGAACAAATCTGTAACTGTTTGCAAATGCTCAGTTTCTTCTTCAATCACAGGCACAGAAGAATGCACTTCCTCTTCAGTATCACAGTCAATAACGTCTATGGTAGGGGTTTGAGAAGCAGTAACATGAATTTTCTATTTTTTAGCCGGCTTAGCCTCAGCTCTTGCTTGATCGTCACACACCTGGGTAACTGCAGTAGTTACTTGAGTGTCTGTAGTAGGCTTAGCAGTTGCAGTTATTTGAGTGTCCAATACTGAAGTCATCTGTGCTAACCATAGTTACATATATCGTCGATATCGCGATATATCGCGAGTCGAAAGGGTCGGCGATATATCGCCATGAAAAAATCGCGACATTTTCCTGAGATTTTAAAATAGCGCGACACATTAAAATATCGCGATATTTTCAGTAAATATCGCAAGTCGATGGAATATATCGCCTTGTTGGAAAAAATCATGTTTTTTTTGCCATAAAGAGGCCGCCGACGGGTTTTTGGGGTTCAATTGCACTTTGCAGCGTTGAGGAAGCGGACCACTCCTGTTTTGGGCGATTTTCTACAAGAGAGGAAGGAGGCAAATGATCAAGTTTCCATTGCCATCTAAATCTATTCAGGTATGTATTCTTTCATTCTTTTTCTTTTTGCTTGAGATTTGTTGGTTAATGTAGATTTAGTGTAGCGTTTAGGTTTAGATTTAGTGTAGGGTGTAGATTTGCCATTACAATCATAGCCTATAGGGTTTTATCCTTTTAGGTAGGCCACCCTGCATTTCTTTGAATGTTTTCATAATTTCATTGTTTTCAAAATTTTAAAGAAGAACATTTTAAAATTTATTCATTTTTGTTTTTTGTTGTGGCATAGGTTTCATCTCCATTGGCATTATCCACTTCGAGTTTCAAGTTTCAACTAAATAGTGACACAATGCCAAAGCCATTGGATCCAATGTGGGAGTATGCGCAACCAATTGACCCTAACAATCGTCATAGGTTGAATTGCAAACTATGTGGGAAGGATATTTGTGGTGGAATTAGCCGCTTGAAATACCACCTTTCCAAACTTGTTGGGTATGAAGTGGATGTCTGTCTTGTTGTTACCCCAGTAGTGATGCGTATTGCAAACCAATCCATTATTGACATGGCTAAGAAGAGGGACGAGAAGGAGGAATTCAGAAATGAACTTGCATCTAGAACACAGTCACGAACCATGGGAGCCACAAGTGACATGCATTCCTTCTCCTCATCTACACGATCCCCACATCCCATTGTGCCTTCTTCAACCTCACCTTATGTGGCATCGAATTCGAGGCAACCTTCTTTTCGAACCATGCTCAAACAAAGGGAGAAGGAAGAGGCAGATAGAGTTGTGACAAAATGTTTTCTATGGGGTGATGTGCCTTTCAACATCGCCAAAAACAACCCCTACTATCATGCCATGTTTCAAGCTGCTGGCACTGTTGGTCTAGATTATAGGGGGCCTTCCTATATTGATTTGAGAGGGAGACTCCTTGATGAGGAGAAGGTTGATTGCACCTGGAGATTAGATGAGCTCAGACAGTCATGGGAGACCACCGGTTGTAGTGTTATGTTAGATGGATGGACTGATGGGAAGGGAAGATCCATTATCAATTGTCCCAAGGGGACAATTTTTATCAAATCTGTCGATGCATCTCCCTATGTTAAAGATGCACACTTATTATGTGATTTGCTGGATAAGTTTATCCAAGAGATAGGTCCACAATATGTTGTACAAGTCATTACGGACAACGCTGCCAATTATGTTGCTGCTGGGAGGATGCTTATCGAGAGGTATGCAAGCTTGTATTGGACTCCTTGTGCCGCCCATTGCATTGATTTGATGCTAGAGGACATGGGAAAACTTCCTTGGATCAAGGAAGTCATTGATTCAGCTCGGAGCGTGACAAAATATCTATACAATCATACATATGTTCTTTCACTCATGAGACGCTTCACGGGAAACAAGGAGTTGATGCAGCCTGCAATCACATGATTCGCCACTTCCTTCATTTCTCTTTAGTCTATGCATAAGTTTATGATGGAGTTGCAACGGATGTTTCTTTCTGATGAGTGGGCATCTTGTGTCTATAGCACCAAACAAGATGGGCAAGCCATTGCTCGAATGGTGCAATTTGATTTGACTTTTTGGGTAGGATTGGAGGAGGTATGTGCCATCAGTGAACCTTTGGTAAAGGTTCTTTGTTTGGTTGGAAAAGCCCGCAATGGGCTACTTGTATGAGGCCATGGATAGGACCAAGGAAGCTATCCATCACTACTATGAGGACAAGGGGGAGGTGGGACTCACAAGACGAGCTGAACTATGGAATGTGATTGATGAACGATGGAATAATACTCTCCATCGTCCCATTCATGCAGCAGGGCTCTACCTCAACCCTGCTTTCTCTTATGCATGTGGCTTTCAGTTTGATGCTGAGGTCATGGATGGCTTTCTCCAGTGTGTTCAGAGGATGGTGTTAAGTCCCTCTAAGCGTGCAGAGATTTCTAGACAGATGGAGATCTATAGGATGTTAGGTGGCACTTTTGGCTATGACATGGTTGTCCAGGATAGAACCACAAGGATGCGAAGTATAATTTGTTTAAAACTTTCAAATTTTGATCTCTTAGAAGTTAGATTCTTAATTAATTACCCTTTCATTTCTATGTTTTTTACTTGGTAAAAATTTAATACATTGTAATTTGTAATTTGAATTTTGTCTTACGGTTTACCTACCTTGTTTTCTTTGTAGATGTGTGCTGGACTAACTATGGTCGCAGAGTCCCAGAGTTGCAAAAACTTGCCATTAGAGTGCTAAGTCAAAGTTGTAGCTCATCAGGGTGTGAACGCAATTGGAGTGTCTTTGAGAAGATACACTCCAAGAAGCGCAGAAGGTTAGAATTTTCAATTTAGAAATGTTAAAGTTTAAAGTTTAAACTTAAATTTATATTCTTTGCTTCTTTATAATTTTATTAATTTTAAATATAATTTATTACAATTTTGAATTTGAATTTATCATCATTTATCACCCCCTAACTATGGATCTCATACTAATGCAGGTTACTTTCTCAGCGCCTTAATGACATGGTTTATGTCTACTACAATCTAAGGTTGCAGGTGAAACAAATTGAGAAAGTGCCCAATTCAAATGCCATTTCATTGGATGACATTGATATTACCAGCAAATGGAGGGTGGAGACGGAGGATCCTGTGATGGACAAGGCACCTGAATGGTTGCAGGAAGAGGAGGATGATGATGCAGATCTGTCGGAGGAGGGGGAAGAGGGGGATGTTGATGTTCCACTTCCAGAGGATGACTATGAGGACATTGAGGAGGAGGTTGATACTCATGTGCAGCGCCGACCAATTCCAATGCCACCACTTGCACAGAGTCATACAGTTGGGACTGGGAGGAGACAACTCACATTCACCTCCCCCTCATCCACAATATCTACTCGAGCAGTTGGAGGTTCTAGTTCCACCCCAGGCTCATCTGGACCACCTCCATGACCACCTACTGCTTCTAGAGGAAGAGTGGTGCCCCTTGACCCGTAAAAGGGGTAGATTGATTAGAGGATCATCCTCAGGGAGTCGATGACTTGATTCCTATTATTTATCATTGTACTATCATACTATGTTGGTGTCTTATGTCTAGACTCTATACACTATCTACATGCCTCATGAGTCATGATGATTCATCTCTTGAGAGACATTTATTTTGATCATTTGATGTGATTTTCTATCATTCCATCAAGAACACATTTCAGTATTTTCAGTGTATACTATATAGTCAATATTTGATCATGATCCACCATTTGACATATTATGCATCTTATATATGAGTTGTATTTTAATATTTATGTGGAAATGTGTTTATTTGATGTTGTTGTTGCTTTAGATGTTAAAAAAATTGAAAAAAAAGTTTATTTTTGTATTTTTTAACGCAAAACGACATATGCCGATATTTTTCGATATTTTCGCCGTTGCTGCCGATAAGTTTCATTCCGGACCCCCGACGATATATTCGCCGACACAACATTATGCAACTTTGGTGCTAACTTTTGCTTTGATTGCTGGGATGTTTGCATCATAGCTTTCAATTGTTGAGCAATCTTTACCTGTGGAGGGTCTTCCATAGGGCTTTTACCCTTGTTCCCATCTGGATAAGTAATCACTGGTGGAACTCTTGCTTCCTGAGCTTCTTTTTCTTTTGTGTCTTTTCTTACCTTTTCATGGATCTCTAGCTCCATTGGTCTGTAGTCCAAAACCTTAGTTTTTAGCTCCCGTTGATATTGCAAAATTTGGTTGTGTTCATCTTTTTGCTCTTAGCGCTGGCCAAGACTTTAGAAAAGGTATTCACTCCCTCGTAGATGGAGTCATCATGAACTTCTTCATGAGCATAACCAATCCTGATATGGTTTTGTTTGAAATGAGCATCAAGAAACCCCTTAGGGTCATGTTTTCTTTTAGGAGCAAAACCCAGTTTCAAAAAAACTATTTTGTCACCTAATACTGCAGCCCAAGTTGAAGTTGGGATGACTAATGGCCCATGATCCAAAGAAAATTTAGGCCAGACACGTTTTTTGTATACACCATCAGTGACAGTCTGGAAGGAAACCTCTTCAATAACTAACCTATCAGGAACTATCCTGGGCAACAGATGGACAGTATTGCTACCCCAAATTCTGATGGATGAAAAGGATTCACCGACATACCAATCACCCATTGTGGCGATGAAGGTTCTGGCTTCAGCTGAAAAAGCAGGAGCTTCCTCTTTGAATATTCTAAAATAAATACTACCCAGAAAGTGTTCACAAATGTCATAGAACATAGTTGCATAATTGTTATCCCACAGTGCTGGAATAATAAATAGGTACAGGAGGGGCTGGTAAAGTCCAGTTCCATGCCAAATTGGGATATTGGAATTCGGTGTAGAACACATCAATGATAAAAGCTGAAAAGAAGAAATTCAGTTTCTTCCGGGAAGTAGCTTTCTGATAATCTTGAATGGCTGTTTTCAGTTCCAACGACATGATAGACGCCTAAGGGAAAGACTCACCAGTTGTTAGGACATGGTGGGATACCAGAGCCCACTCAGCTTTAAACACATAACAGTTTGGAAGACCATAAAGCCTACAAAGCATGGCTGCCAGTAAGGAATAAGGCTCTCTAAACTAGGGAACCGGGTATAGGTTGTCAGCCCTATGCGAGAAACTGCTGGTTTCATTCATCCAGGATTTCAACATTTCGTTAAAGTTATACCTAGTCTTAGAAGATTGGGTGAACTCAGCGTTAAGGGGTTGCGCAGCCGGTTTAAGAGCATAGGCTCTGGTAAAAACCTCAGGACGAAAGGTAGCTAACTGTGACCCTGCGCTATCATTAAACGACCGATGTTTAGGGTTTGCATGGTCTACAATCCATTTAACTGCGTCAGTGTAGGGAAGGATAGCGGGCCTGGCAGCAATGGCATGTAGCCAGGAATCCCTAATTTTCTGATATGCCAACTGGTCATTTCGAATATTTGAAAGGTCATCGCTATGAAAAATCGAGTAGACCCTGGGCCAGTCGATTTGGTAAGTTTCAGTAATTCTACCACTGGTGTCTGAGAATATGCCGAAGTTCAGGTCTTTGGTCTGTATATCTTTGTGAGTGTTCTTGCAATGGGTGATTCGTGCCAATTTTGGAAGGTTGAATAGCTCTGCTTGTTAGGATATTTAGACACTTAGGAGTTAGTTAAGATCAACTTGTGTAATATATCCGTTAGGTAAAAGTGTGTTTCTTTAGTATGCATTAGTAAATATTCTAATTCGACGGTCACGATATGTTCTAGACATAGAGTGATCCGACGATTCAACTTCTCTTAGATTATACCTACCATTGATCCATGGCTTAACACCCGATTGGTCTATGATCTCTATTTAACGAGCATAGAGGGTCCTTGGCTAGTTGATCGATTATGAGAAGCTCATATGTAACTTTCTTTCTTTTGCATAATAAATTGCTCCAAGTAGCTATTTGGCTGGGGCCGTGGACTGTTTCCCTCTCGAGGATTTTAACCATGTGACAAACATCGGTGTGTTGATCTGTGATCTATTTGTGTGAAGCAGTTGCTCAAGGTGTTCGGTCTTTTGGGAGTACCTTGTGTACCCGAACATGGTATCATAGCGTTTATGAAGAGCCGCTTTCGGTTTTGATCAAGATCTGGAATCGGTGTTGCCGAAACTTTGAAAGGGTTTCTGGTTTTCGATTTTCTGTGCATTTGTGGCCTATGGGAGCTGTTCCATTGCGTCTGGAGCACCGTTTCCATTGGGAAATAGTTTTCGTTTCATCGAAAACTGTTTCCGTTTGTTCCAGAAACACCCATTTTGGCAAATCTGAAGGTATAATGTTACAGTGACGGATTTTTTTATATTTTAAATCTCTCATATTTTATCAGTTTTATTATTAGATCTTTACTGTTTTAGTCTCGGACTGTTGCCTTCCCTGACTGCGTATGCTCTTTGCCATGCACCTTGCGCGATCGCGGCGAATCAGAAACAGTAAGGGAAAGTTTTTTTTCTTGTCTTCTCCGCTACCTATGCTCTTTGTCGTGCACCTTGTGTGATCACGACAAATCAGAAACAACGAGAAAACTTGAAAACGTAGACTTTTGGTGTAAGCTAACCAAGATCTAACTCCATTGTGTGGAAAAAGTTTTTTTGTTTTTGTTTTTACGTTTTTTTTGTGATTTGCAGGGAAAAAAGGCAAACACGGAGAACGAGAGAGAAGAGTAAAAAAAAAAAAAAAACCCCCTTCCTCTTTCCATGCTTTTACGTACCTTTTAAACTTAGCTCACTTGGTCCAAAGTTGTTTTATTCCTTAATAGGTCTTGAGTTCAAGTCTTATTAAGCTACTTTTTAGTGCATGCAATTTCTATTTTCAAGTTTCTTTATTGTAAAAGTGCATCTCACATAAATAAAATAAAATAAAAAGTGAGTCACTTAAGTCTTTTAATTTATTGCCGCGTTATTTAAAAGTAACTTTATTGTAAAAGTGTACATTACTTATTCTACAAAAGTGATTCACTTAAAAACAACTTTATTGTAAAATGATTGTCAAAGGTTGATCTTGGGAAGAAGGGGGTTCTTTTTTTTAGTTGGTCAAGTTAATATCTACCACGTCACTATTGGGGACATCTTCAACATTTTCTTTGATCAAGCATAACTTCATCATCTAGAATCAGTTTTCAGTGCCGTTTTTTTAAAACTGCATATTTTTTCGAGCTCTTTGCATCCAGACAGTTAGTTTTTGTTCTTTCAGCCATTATTTTACAGTATGGCCGCCTTGTGATATTATACTTATAAGTTCTAACTATTTCTCATGGAAATCTCATATGGAGGATGTTTTGTGAAGTAGGAGACTTTTTAAGATAACCTCAGGGAAAGAAATAGAACCCATTGATGATGATAAGCAAATTAAATGGGCAAATAGATGTGATGAAGCTCGTGGATTGATTGGGATGCCAATCTCTACTGATTTGAGATTCCACATATCTGCAATTGATGAACCTGATATAGCTTGGGAAAAGTTTGAATCTGTGTTTGGTAAACACAATGAAATTCAGGGTCATCAACTTGAGAATGAGTTGGTTTCCTTGAATCCAAATGATTTTTCATGCATTCAAGACTATTTATCTAAGTATAAACTCTTAGACTCTTATGTGCAAAATGCAAGATTAAGAAATAAGACAAACAATGTATTTATCATATTCTTTCCAAACTTGGACCTGCATATTCTGTTTTTGTATCTTCATTCTACTCCATGAAAGAATCCTTGATTGCAGCTACCTATCAGGAGCCTAGTCTTTAATCCTTTTTTGATTTCTTAATTAGAGAGCAAGATAAGCTCATTCATCCTGGAATAATTAACAATGCAGATACATCTGGGAAAGCCTTACTGTCCCAACAGAAAGAAAAGTCCAAGCCTCTCAAGAAACAGAATTTTCGCAATAATAAGCCAAACAACAAGGGTCCCAAACCCTTTCAGTCAACTCCTTCTTTAAAAAATGACAAAGGATCCAAGCCAAAAGGAAAGAAGACTGAGCGTCATTGCAATTTTTGTGGGAAAGATAATCATAATGAATCTAAGTGTTTCAAGAAGATGGCAGCAATGAAGAAGCACCACATCAGCCTAGATTCGTCATCAGAATCTAACTCTCATGGACATGCACTTTGTGCTTCTGGTTACTCTTATACTGCATCTTCTTCTTCTACTTCAAATGAATGGCTCATTGATTCTGGAGCATCTTATCATATGGCTAAGGATCAAGCCATCTTTTCTACTATGCATGAATGTAACACCAAACAAATATTTGTTGGTGATGATAGATCTCTAAGTGTTGTAGGATCTGGAACAGTTCCAGTAGAAAATGGTCATTTCAGTGATGTACTGTATTCCAAAATTTCCTGCAATTTGTTATCAGTCTATTAGATTACTCATTCGGGTGAAGGTAAAACTGTGACGTTTACACCTCACCAAGTTGTAATGAAGGATTTTAAAAATCCTCAAAATGTCCTTGCTACTGGAACTGTTGATGATATTACCAAGTTGTACAAATTTAACAACTTTGGGTCATCACCTTTTCCTTCAGTTTTTGTTGCTCATAGTGATAAACTTGAGCAAACTTTGGCATGAGCGATTTGGTCACTTAAATTATCGCTCATTGCAACAACTATGTAAAGACAATATGGTGACTGGTCTTCCGATGGTATCTTGCAAGGATGGTGTTTGTTCCGGTTGTGTACTTGGAAAACATCATCGAGACAGTTTTGACAAACGTGCCTCTTGGCACCCCTCGGTTCCCTTGGAGCTTGTGCATAGTGACTTGTGTGGTCCTCTTCCATCTGCTTCCTTTTCTGGTTTCAAATATTACTTAACTTTCATTGATGACTACTCCAGACGCACTTGGGTTTACTTCCTAAAACTTAAGAGCGAAGTATTTAACATGTTCTTGGCCTACAAGGCCCTTGTTGAAAAACAATTTGGTCATCAAATTATTAAGTTAAGATCTGACAATGGAGGAGAATATGTTAACAACAAGTTCACTACTTTCTGCACTGAACAAGGAATCCAACAACAACACACTGTTCCATATACACCACAACAAAATGGTGTAGCTGAACGAAAGAATCGCACTTTAAAAGAAATGGCTAATTGTATGATCCAATCTAAGGGACTAAGTCTTCAATATTGGGCTGAGGCCATAAATTGTGCAAATTACATAGTTAATCACACACCCATTAAAGTTTTACAAGGTATAACACCGGAAGAAGCATGGAGTAAAATTAAACCAGATGTAAGTCACTTTCATGTGTTTGGTTGTGAAGCATGGGTTCACACCCCGGATGATAAACGGAAAGCATTGCAGCCTAAAAGTGAAAAGTGCATATTTGTTGGATATTCAGAAGATGTAAAAGGTTATAGACTTCTCCAGCCACATTCACATGATATAATCATTAGAAGAGATGTTAAATTTGATGAAAATCTCTTGGCCCGCGAGCCTAACTTGGCGGGTGTGCCATCTTTGGCTTGCGAGCCTGATTCGGCGATAGTGCCTTCTTTTTTTTCTTCCAACTTCCTTGACAGGTTTCCAACTCCAGTTTCTGATGATGACAGTGAGGATGAAAATCCACCTTTGCCTGTTCATGTTCCTCCAATTGCACCAGCACCAATGCTTCCTCGATGGGTCCGTTCAACATGTGAAGCAACTGGTGATCTTGTCGGTGATCCTAGAGATCAACGTCGAACACGTTCTCAGTTTCAGCGAGCCTCTTCTCTTTTGGCTCAAGTTTCCGAGAATCATGATCCAGAAACTTTTGCAGAAGCTTTAGGAAATCCAGATTGGGATGCAGCTATGGATGAAGAATACCGTTTCTTAATGACAAACGACACTTGGGATCTTATTCCTCTTCCAAAAGGAAGAAAACTTGTTAGATGTAAATGGGTCTACAGAACTAAGTATGCATCAGATGGAAGTGTTGAAAGACTTAAGGCAAGGTTAGTTGCCAAAGGTTTTTCCCAAGTTGAAGGGATTGACTACAATGAAACCTTTGCTCCTGTCGCAAAAATGAATTCCATCCGCCTTGTTTTTTCCCTTGTAGCGTTACGTAACTAGGAAGTCCATCAAATGGATGTCAAGTCTGCCTTTTTACATGGTGATTTACAGGAGGAAATTTACATGGAACAACCTCCTGGATATGTTCAGGATAACTCTAGCCTTGTCTGTCTCCTTAAGAAATCCTTATATGGTCTTAGCAAACTTCTAGAGCTTGGTATGCCAAAATGGATAGCTTTCTCCTTAACACTGGTTTTTCTAGATGCCATTCTGACCCAAATGTCTATACCAAGAAAGTAGGAAACCATCTCATCATACTTGTTCTTTATGTTGATGATCTTATCCTTACTGGTAGTGACCCTAAACTTATAACCCATGTGAAATGTGGTCTTAAGCAAAATTTTGAAATGTCAGACTTGGGACATTTGCATTATTTTCTTGGTCTCCAAGTCTCGCAAACCAAAGAACGAATCTTTCTTTCCTAGTCTAAGTATGCTTGTGACCTTCTTCGTCGCTTCCACATGAAAGATTGTAAATCAGCCCCTTCTCCTTTCCAGTCTGGGGTCAAACCTTCTGCCACTTGTACTTCCCCTGAAGTAGATGCCACCTTGTATCGTCAGCTTGTTGGTGGTCTTTTATACTTGACTCATTCCTGTCCTGACCTTTCCTTTGCCATTGGTCGTGTTGCCCATTATATGCAAACTCCTCAAGAAAGTCACTGAAAAGCAGCAAAAAGAATACTTCGATATATTCGAGGTACAATTCAGTTTGGGATTCATTACAGTACAGGGGGGAAACCTTTGTTGGTTGGTTTCACTGATTCAAATTGGGCCGGCAATCCTGATGATCGAAAGTCTACTGCATGTTATGTTTTCAGTCTGGGATCTGGACCTGTCACTTGGGCTTGTAAGAAACAACAAGCTCTTGCTCTTTCTTCAGCAGAAGCAGAATATCTAGCCGCAGTTAATGCCAGTCAGGAAGCTTTATGGCTTTGATAGATCCTTTCAGAGTTTGGATTCGAGCAGCAGCAACCTACTCCACTTTGGTGCGACAATCAAAGTGCCATCAAGCTTGCCAAAGATCCAGTTCTACATCAGCGTAGCAAACACATTGAGCTACACATGCACTTCATCATAAATCTTGTTCATGATAGTGTTATTGAAGTGCTCTATTGCGCTACAGATGATCAAGTTGCAGACATCTTCACCAAGTCTCTTACAGAAGCGAAGGTTTCTAAACTTCTGTCTATGTTAGGAGTTCAGGAATGTGTCCTTAAGGGGGGATAGGTTCTAATGCCTCCTTCCTTCTCCTAATAGTGTCACTTTTGTAAATCCTTCAATCTTATCCCAAGTTGTTCTTAAGGGGGGATGTTAGGATATTTAGACACTTAGGAGTTAGTTAAGATCAACTTGTGTAATATATTCGTTAGGTAAAAGTGTGTTTCGTTAGTATGCATTATTATGCATTAGTAAATATTCTAATCCGACGGTCACGATATGTTCTAGACATAGAGTGATCCGATGGTTCAACTTCTCTTAGATCATACCTACCATTGATCCATGGCTTAACACCCGATTGGTCTATGATCTCTATTTAAAGAGCATAGAGGGTCCTTGGCTAGTTGATCGATTATGAGAAGCTCATATGTAACTTTCTTTCTTTTGCATAATAAATTGCTCCAAGTAGCTATTTCGCTGGGGCTGTGGACTGTTTCCCTCTCGAGGGTTTTAACCACGTGACAAACATCGGTGTGTTGATCTGTGATCTATTTGTGTGAAGCAGTTGCTCAAGGTGTTCGGTCTTTTGGGAGTACCCTGTGTACCCGAACATTGCTAAACGCATAAATGTGAAATCAAAACAAATTGAGAAACAAGGCAGCCGTAAACAATAAAATGCGGAAACGACAGAAAATAACCAGAATTGACTGCAACTTGTGAAAATGATCCCTGGTAATATTTACAGTAAAAAAAACCAACGCAGCAAGGTAATTTTCGAAAATGAAAATGATAAAGAAGATATAAAGAACCCATATATTTATAGATTTTCAAGGGGTCGAATTCAGGCTGTAGGATTAAAAACAAATAGACGGTCGGGATGAAATCTTGCGGTATGCGGAATCAGGTCACGATTTCAATTTTATTAATTTTCCCGCATTCCGCAATCCGCAAATTACGGGTTGCGGGATGCAGGTTCAAAACTTTAACAAACTAACAGGAATGAGAGTTACCTCACTCTGCCAAAGCCGTAGATTTGTGGTGGTTGCAGTTGTTGCCCTTGGAAAATGCGCCCCCAACAGTACACCCTCACGTTGGATTTCTCAACTCAACTCTATTAGTCACTGAACACTGTACTCTCTGTCTAAATCTCTGAAGAATTCTCCCTCAGCTATCTGTTATGCTCTACTTAGATCTGAAAGTGAAACTACGTCCACAAACACTGAAAAAACGTCCCCAACAGTTATCGCTACGTCCTCTCCGCTCAGAAAAACGTCCCAGCTATTCTGCACTCAGTCAGTCTCTGACTGATCATTAAAGACCTTTCGTCAGTCACTGAAGAAGTTCCTAAGCTCTCTGAGCCCTCTTAGCCCCCCAACACATGTGCAATTGCTCCCCCACATCCCACACATGTGACGTGTTGCTACTCACGTCTTCCTCCAGCTGCTCACTCTGCTGTTGTTGTTGTTGCTGCTGCTCTCCAGTCACTGAAGATGCATGGTGAAGACTCTCTCTCATTGCCTTGATGATAGATCTCCTCACTCTTTGAGAATCTAACCTTTCACTGCCCTCAGGAATGCGCCTCCAGCTTTCTCAGTTGGTTTGCCCTCCTTTGGTCAACTGCTACTCACAGTTGCTCTAATCTCCTGATACACACAAAAGGTAAATGACTCAAGCACCCTCAATGCCTTTGATAAGTCAACTTGAAATTAGGTCACCAAACCCTAATTAGGGTTCCAAAACCCTAATTTCACTTTTGTTGCCAAAAATCAAATTGTATGCAAAATTGCATGGATCCACTTTTGCATGTAACTGGAAAAAGTGACTTGATACACTGCATGTCTCCACTGCTGGGTCCATGAAACATGGCAGAGTGCATCTCACACTCTACCTTCCTGCCTGAGCTGATAAGTGCCTCCATGCCAAGCAATTTGCATGGAGGACATCCTGAGTTACACCATAACTCAACAGTCCCTCTTAACGAGGGATGTCCGACCACAATTGATGCCCAGATCCAATAAGTCGTTTGCTGCAGTAAATGCCACATATGTCTTGACTACCTCTGCTGTCCTCTGACCTGTAGTACTCTGATCCTCCTCCGTCCTAGTGGTCTCAGAAGGAGCCTCTCTCTCTCTCTCAGACCACATCACTGATCTTGGACTTAGTCTCTGATGTAGCCAACCTTTGAACCTATCATCAAGCAAATCAACTGATCGGAACTTGATCTCCTTGCCTTGAGATGACTCAGCTCGCTCCTGAGCTAAGCCCATCTCATTCATCTCATACCAACTCAATCTCTGGATGGTACTGGAATGAGCATCTCGCTCATCTATCTGCTCTATGGACTGACTCTCCCAAGGATCATCCAAACTAGAAACTTCTCGCTCCAACTCCATCTCAGAGTCTAATGAGGACTTTGAGAACCACCCAACTGCTCCTGAAGTAGGTCTCCCTCGCACCACATACTCACCATCAATCCTGTGATCCATCCACATTGGATCAACTCCCTATGGATAGGTGAATATCAATCGTCTCTGAAATACTACAAAGAACCCAACATCATCTAATGCTGACACTGAGAGTATGCTCACTCTTAGTCCTGGTATGAAGAAGACTCTTGATACCTCCTCCATCAATGTCATGTTGAGAGAAGCCTCATGCTCTCTCTCTGTCTCTGACATTGATCCATGTTCCATACTCCCTCTGAAACTCAGCTCCAAAATCTCTCATAAGTTGACCGTAAGATGACACAACAACTTGTACAACGTGCCTTGTTTGATGCTAAGCCTCACTGCTGCATCCAAGGTCATTCCCTATGAATATAGAAGACTCTGTCCATCTTGAAACACCATACTATATTCCTCATCCACCAAAGCTGATACTGAGGGTAAATTTCACAACTCTTGTCCATGCATCCTTCCTGCCACCTTCAAAGAACTTCCTGGCTCGAGTTAGAATACAACCCATCCAACTCGCTCTTCTACATACATAAGCCCTTCTCTAAAATTCTAAGGAACACTTCTTTTATTCCCATCATCTTGCTAGATGCAAAAACCCTTTCTTTCACAGATCTAGGGTTCACTCTCACAGATCTAATGTGGCCTTTCTATAATCTGAGCCAGATAATTTGTGAAATGATCACAATCAGCTTTATCATGTAAACAAAAGAACCTGGTTCCTTGGAAAGCGTGCTAGATCTCTAGGAGAAACCCTAAATACTCAACAACCACAACTATCTCTGAAGGAATGTGCCCCTCTGGCACGTGTGACCAATCTGACAACTACGCACTCTGCTATGCTTTGACCTCTGATGGAATCAAGTCAAGGTCTTTGTCTAGGAAAGTGCACCCCCTCTCAGTCTCTGAAAGGTGTGCCCCTCTCTTCCTCAGCTATCTTAACAGCTGAAGAATGCACCCCCTCTCTTCAGGATGCACCCCTATGGCTGTCCTCTGTTTACTCAATAGAAATGCCCTTTGAATGTCACTCAATCTTTGAATGATCAAGGCACCCTCTCCTAAATCTCTGAAGAATATGCCTCATTGAACAAGAACCACCTTGCTCTGTCACAGATCTAGCGCCTGCTCGCACAGATCTAGTCACCAATCTCGCAGATCTGATAGATTTGATGGGACTCCACATAGATCTGGTACCTGCTCTCCAAATCTGATTCTTGATCTCTTAGATATGATAGATCTGACCTCTATAATCGCATATCTGAACACTATTCTCCAGATCTTGGTAGATCTTTTCTCTATCCAGCTGATACCAGCTAGATCTATCTCAGATCTAGACTCCAACACTTCAGACCTGATGGATCTGACCTCTTCATTCACAAATCTGAACCCTACTCTTCAGATTTGGTGGATCTGGTCACTCTCTTTGTAGATCTGAAAGATCTTGCCCTTACACGCCAAGGTCTCTCCTCCAACAATCAGATCTGATAGATTTGACCTCAACCAACTCAGATTGGACACCTGCACTGTAGTTCTAGGTAGATCTGGTCTCTATCCTGCTGATACCCGCTAGATCTATCTCAGATCTAAACCCCAACAATCAAATCTGATAGATATGACCTCCACAACTCAGATTTGACACCTGCACTGTAGATCTGGGTAGATCTGGTCACTATCCTGCTAATACCAGCTAGATCTGTCTCAGATCTAGACTCCATTTCTTCAGATCTGATGGATTTGACCTCTACAGTCACAGATCTGAACTTTACTCTTTAGATCTGGTAAATTTGGTCACCCTCTCTGTAGATCTGACTCCTCCACTGAATCCTCACACAGATATGGTATGATGCTTGCAGATCTGAGTGTGATTGCCCTCCTTTGACCTCTAACGAGGCAACCCCCCCAACATGTGTGCAGTAACTCCCTCACGTCCCACACGTGTCACGTGTTGTTGCTCACGTCCTCCTCCAACTGCTCACTCTATTGTTGCTGCTGCTGCTGCTCTCCAGTCACTGAAGATGCATAGTGAATACTCTCTCTCTCACTTCCCTGATGATAGATCTCGTCACTCTCTGAGAATATGACCTTTCATTGCCCTCAAGAATGTGCGCCCAACTTTCTTAGATGGTTTGCCCTCCTTTGGTCAACTGCTGCTCACATCTGCTTTGATCTCCTGATACACACAAAAGATAAATGACTTAAGCACCCTCAGTGCCTTTTTATAAGTCAACTTGAAATTAGGTCACCAAATCGTAATTAGGGTTCCAAAACTCTAATTTTTACTTTTGGTGCCAAAAATCAAATTGCATGCATGCACTTTTGCATGTAACTGACAAAAGTGACTTGATACACTGCATGTCTCCACTGTTGGATCCATGAAACATGGCAGAGTGCATCTCACTCTCTACCCTCCTACCTGAGTTGATAAGTGCCTCCATACTAGGAAATCTGCATGGAGGACATCCTGAATTACACCATAACTCAACACTCCCTCTTAACGAGGGATGTCCGACCAAAACTGATGCCCAGATCCAATAAGTCCTCTGCTGCAGTAAATGCCACATATGTCCTGACTACCTCTGCTGCCCTTTGACCTGTAGTTCTCTGATCCTCCTCCATCCTAGTGGTCTCGGAAGGAGCCTCTCGCTCTCTCTCAGACCACATCACTGATCCTGGACTTAGTATCCCTTTGAGTCTCTATTGTAGCCAACCTCTGAACCTATCATCAAGCAAATCAACTGATCAGAACCTGATCTCCTTGCCTTGAGATGATTCAGCTCGCTCCTGAGCTAAGTCCATCTCAGTCATCTCACACTAACTCAGTCTCTGGTTGGTACTGGAATGAGCATCTCGCTCATCTATCTGCTTTGTGGACTGACTCTCCAAAGGATCATCCAAACTGGGAGCTTCTCTCTCCAACTCCATCTCAGAGCCTAATGAGGACATTGATGCTCGGTAGATCTATCTCAGATCGAGACTCCAACACTTTAGATCTGATGGATTTGACCTCTACAGTCACAAATCTGAACCCTACTCTTAAGATCTGGTGGATATGGTCACTCTCTCCGTATATCCGAAAGATCTGGCCCTTACACGCTAAGGTCTCTCCTCCAACAATCAGATCTGATAGATCTGATCTCCACCAACTCAGATCTGACACCTTCACTATAGTTTTGGGTAGATCTGGTCTCTATTTTGTTGATACCCGCTAGATCTGTCTCAAATCTAGACCCAACAATCAAATCTGATAGATATGACCTCCACCAACTCAGATTTGACACTTGCACTGTAGACTTCTGTAGATCTAGTCGCTATCCTGCTAATACCAGCTAGATATGTCTCAGATCTAGACTCCAATTCTTTAGATCTGATGGATCTGACCTCTACAGTCACAGATCTAAACTTTACTCTTCAGATCTGTCAGATCTGGTCACCCTCTCCGTAGATTTGACTCCTCCATTGAATCCTCACACAGATCTAGTATGATGTTCGCAGATCTGAGTGTGATTGCCCTCCTCTGACCTCTAACGAGGCTCTGATACCATATTAGTTTTTCTCAGAGGTCTCCACTTGCTCTGAGAAGTTAGGATAATCAATCTGGCAACAATATTGACTAAAACAATATGAACTATACTTCAAATCTATTTAGAACTTGCAGCACATGAAAATCCTTACTCAATTAGGCAATCACATATGACACGAAATTTTACCCTGGAAACCCCAATGGGGAAAACCAACAAGCTGTGGGGCTTTCTACTTTCTCAATCCCAGAGCAAACAAATAAATATAGAAGAGGTACATTATGAGTTAAGATAATCAAGCAGATGAACCTGAAGGGCCAAAGCCCTGGATCTGCGACAGTTGCAGCTGCTGCCCTTGGAAAATGTGCCCACAGCAGTACACCCTCATGCTGGATTTCTCAACTCAACTCTATCAGTCATTGAAAACTGTACTCTCTGTCTAAATCTCTGAAGAATGCTCCCTCAGCTATCTGCTTTTCTCTTGTAAGATCTGAAAGTGAAACTACGTCCTCAGACACTGAAAAAACGTCCCCAACAGTTATAGTTGCGTCCTCTCTGCTCAGAAAAATGTCTCAGCTATTTTGCACTCAGTCAGTCTCTGACTGATCATTGAAGACCTTTCCTCAGTGACTGAAGAAGACCGTCAGCTCTCTAGGCCCTCTCAACCCCCCTAGCACGTGTGCATCAACTCCCTCATGTCCCACATGTGTGATGTGTTGCTGCTCACATCCTCCTCCAGCTGCTCACTCTGCTGCTGCTGCTCTCCAGTCACTGAAGATGCACAATGAAGACCAATGTTGAAAAAGTCGGCCTCGACAAAAAGTCGGCAAGGGTCTCGAATACAACTTCTCGGCAACATCAGCGAAAAAATTGGTAAAAATCGGCAAAAGTCGACAAACATTAAAAAACAGAAAATACATTCATTTTTTTTAGAATTTTAAACATATAAAGCAACAATAACATCAGAAAAAAATATTGGAACATAAATATGAAGAAAGCACTGATATATGTCATCATCATGTAGTCATGCCAAATATAAAACGATACATCAAAGTCGATGCTAAAACATCATAGTTGTGTAATCAAGGACTCAAAAATGTATAAAGTTTAAACAATACATAATGACATCACATATATAAATGTATCTAAGGAAAACTAGCATCTAGGTATGTAATATCAATGCCCTCTTCCCCTTTTACGGGAAAATATCATGGGCCGTTTGTTAGGCCTGCTCCTAGCACTAGAAGTAGTAGCGGAAGGCCCTAGCCCTGCATCTAATACCAGAGGCTGAGTGATGGATGGAGGACTAGATGTATCAATCCGTGCAGAAGGTAGTGGCGATGCTAGCACATCACCCTCCATGGTGTCTCCAACCACCTCCTCCTTTTCCTCCTCCTCCTCCTCCTCTTGCCCCTCCTCTTGCCCCTCCTCTAGCCATGTAGGTGACTCCTCCATGATAGGAGTCTCAATCTCCATCCTCCACTTAGACAAGATATCAATATTATCCAAGGCGATGGCATTTGCATCTAGTTCTTTCTGTATCTGTGTCATCCACAAGCGGAGATTGTAATGGGCATACACCAAGTCATTAAGATGTGTGAACTCCAACCTGTAAGAGGGTAATAAAAAAATTATGAGTCTAGAGGGTAATAAATTAATAAATTATAATATCTTAGAGGATCATAGATTCATAAATTGCATTAAACATTTAAATGCAATTGCTTTGTTGAAATTCTAAGTTCTAAGTTTCTAACCTTCTGTGTCTCTTTGCATGTATTTTTTCAAATACACTCCAATTCCGCTCACATCCCAAAGCTGTACAGGTTTGGCTAAGGATTTTGATGGCAAATTTCCCTAAATTTGGTGTCCTCACACCATAGGTTCGCCACCAAGCGGCTACACCAAACAAGAAAGAAAGATAACTAAATTACATTTCATTACATTCAACTTTGGAAAACTAAAATAGGAAATAAATATAAATAAATCATAATTCATCTTTCAAATAAAGGTAAAAACTTAAAACGCTCTTATAACTTACCTGGCATGAAATCGGTCCTGTCACGAATAGCATCACCAAAACTAAATACTCTAGTACCATCCTGATACACCTCTATCTCGCGATTGACTGCATTGCGAGTCTCATAATCAGGTATCATCCTGAATACAAGTGAGAAGCCCCTCCAAAACGTCACCATCAAAATCAAAATTGCATTTGTAGGCAAATGTGGGGTTGAGGAAGAGTCCTGGTGCATCAATGGGTCGATGAAGCATCCTGGTCCATCGACTATCAATCAAATCCCATAACAAGATGTGCTTGTTATGCCTTGGGGTACCCTTTCCCATAGAAATTTCGAATGGCCTCATATAAATAGCCCATTACGGGCTTATCACCATCAACAAGTCTCAGAACCCTTATTAAAGGTTCACTCACCGAGCACAGTTCCTCCATTCCTTCCCAAAAGGACCCAGTGTACACTAACTTAGGATTGGTTTTCCCGTCCTCTCTCCTGCTGTAAGCACAATCACGCCACTCATCACAAACAAACATTTGCTTCAACTCAAATTGACATTGAAGCAAAGACTGAAGAATAATAAATGTGGTGGCAAAACGCGTGATTGCAGGACGCTTCAACTCCTTGTTTTTGGTGTGCCTCCTCATGAGACTAAGAACAAAAGCATGGCTGCAAACGAACTTGGGGATGCTCCTAGCTTGATTAATCACCACCTTGATAAAGGGAATTTTCTCCATATCCTCCAACATCAAATCAATGCAATGAGCTACGCATGGAGTCCAAAACAAACATGGGAACCTATCCATAAGCATCCTGCCAGCAGCCACATAATTAGCTGCATTATCTGCAATAACTTGCACAACATTGTGCACCCCAATATCCTGAATGAACCCATCCATCAACTCGCATAAAAGTGCTGCATCTTTTACATGTGCCGATGCAACAACTGATTTTACAAACATGGTACCTCTAGGACAATGTACCAAGAAGTTGATAAGGGTTCTACCCTTACCATCTGTCCACCCATATGACATGACTGTGCATCCAGTGCTCTCCCATGACTGCCTGAACTTTGTCAACTTAGCACCGATGTCCTTCTTTTTTGCTTGAAGGATTGGGCCCCGCAACTCCTCAAAGGTGGCACTTTTTTATCCTGGGCCAACTACTGCGCTAGCATCACACATCAGCCGCCAAAATGAATTGTTTTTAACATTGCTAAGAGGTATGTGACTCCAGTAAAGACACCTTCCCATTACCCTGTCCGCTTCTACCTTTTTCGATTTCTTTATAATTGACTTGATAGAAGGTTGTGATCGTGGTCCAACAAAATGGGATGAGAGCCCCGCCCTCCCAATAGGTGAAGTTGTGGAGCCCCACCCACTACCCTCTCCGATAGTGGTAGATAGAGATGCGCCTACACTTCTTGCTTGGGCAAAAGTTGCAAGCTCAACTTTGTTTGCAGCGATGTCATCCTTCTTTCTAATTTTTTCATGGATGGCGTCATGGGCAGATCTCATGATTTCTGGGGTCACTGCAGTACAAAGGCCAACCTCATGGCCAGGTAGTTTCGCTAGATGGTATTTCAACCTGTTAACCCCTCTCGACATGTGATGCCCACATAATTTGCAACTCAAATTTTGCCTATTTGTTCCATCCTCGGGCTCACCATACTGCCAAAATGGGTCCAATATCTTTGGCATTTTGCAATTGGAATGCTTCAACTCAAATATAACCCTAGGGCACAAAAAAGAAAAAAAATTACATTAAATTCCATTGGAAAAAAATAGCAACACTCTAGCTTAAAAAATCAGACCTCTAAATTTAGATTTTAAGACATGAAAGATAAGAAGAAGAGGGTGGCTAAGAATTAAAAAAACAAGCATGCTATTTTCCATTGTAATTTTTTAAACCCCCCTTTTACATTGTGACTGTTTTTCATATTTTTGGGCATGAAAATCAATGGCAAAATAGAAAAAAAAATAGCAAAGAAATATGCAAAGAAATAGTCAAAGAAATATGCAAGAAAAAATGCAAGAAATCTTTCAAACAATCAATAAAAAAGATAGAAAAACAATGGGATAAAATGTACATACCTTTGAGGAATCTTGAACACTTGCTGCACAAAAATCCTTGATTGAGATGGTAAATGGTGTTTGAAAGCCTCCAAAGGTGTTGGCTAAGTCATAGGGTTCGCCGAACCTAATCCTTGAGGTTCGAGGTTCGGCGAACCTCAAAAAAAAATTGAAATTCGTTCAGGTTCGTCGAACTTGAAAGACGAACCTAATGTCGAACCTGAAGCCGAACTCGAACCTCGTCGAACCCGAACTTGAAGGCGAACCTAAAGCTGAACCCGAACCTAAAGGCGAACCTGAAAGCGAACCTCAAGCCGAACCCGAACCTAAAGGTGAACCTGAAGGCGAACCTAAAAAATTCAAATTAAAAAAAAACACACAATACCAATAAATTAAATGTTGTCTATAAGTTAAATGCTCTCTATTTATTTATGTTGTCTATGAATTAAATACTCTATTTATTTATGCTGTCTATGAATTAAATGCTCTCTATTTATTTATGTTGTCTATGAATTAAATGCTCTCTGTTTATTTATGTTATCTATAAATATAATTTTGTCTATATATTAGATGCTCTTGATTTATTTATGATGTCTATAGATTAAATGCTCTCTATTTATTAATGTTGTCTATAAATTAAATGCTCTTGTAATTTGAAATATCATACCTGTAGTCTACATAAGAACACCCGAAACAACAAGTAAGAACATAGATTTACCCCTAAGAACAAACTACTGCTTTGGGAAGAATGTAAATCTGTTGTTAAATCACAAAAACCTACTCTTAGAAGTACAAATCTGTAAGCAGAAATGTCATAAACAACAAAGTATATATGACGAAATTATGAATAGCGACCTAAGTGCTTTGAATGCTATGGGCGATGGGGTGTAGAAAATTAGTTAAGGGAGAGTATATGAAGAAAGTTTATATATATATAGTCGAACCTATTGTCGAACCTCATCCGAACCTCATCGGAAAATTCGAACTTGAACCGAACCTAATCCTTGCCGAACCCGAACCGTGTGACTTAGGGTGTTGGTGGTCTCCTCAGGCCCTTCTCCTCCTTTTCCAACAAATCTATTTGCCAAATGACAAAAAAAACTGATTTTACCCTTTTAGAATCGCGGATTGAAGGCCTGGGCGTCTTTTTGCGTCAACTCATGACTTTTTAAGAAAAGTCGCCACTCTTAAACAGAAGCCATGCCTCCACGATTTTTTAAAAAAGCACGAATTTTACTCGCCAAAAAATCAGCTTGGAGTAAAAGTCGCGACTTTTCCGACTTCTCGCGAAAAATCGTCGAGGTTTTCAACATTGGTGAAGACTCTCTCTCTCACTGCCCTAATGATAGATCTCCTCACTCTCTGAAAAACTGACCTTTCACTGCCCTCAGGAATGTGCCCCCAGCTTTCTCAGATGGTTTGCCCTGCTTTGGTCAACTGCTGCTCACAGCTGTTCTGATCTCCTGATACACACAAAAGGTAAATGACTTGAGCACCCTCAATGCCTTTTTATAACTCAACTTGAAATTAGGTCACCAAACCCTAATTAGGGTTCCAAAACCTTAATTTCACTTTTGGTGCCAAAAATCAAATTGCATGCATGCACTTTTGCATGTAACTGACAAAAGTGACTTGATACACTGCATGTCTCCACTGCTGGATCCATGAAACATGGCAGAGTGTATCTCACACTCTACCCTCCTGCTTGAGCTGATAAGTGCCTCCATGCCAGGCAGTTTGCATGGAGGACATCCTGAGTTACACCATAACTCAACAGTGTCATTTATATCTCTTTTATTTTGATAATATTCTAGCATCTAGGAGTGTTCTAGACAGTCCCATAGTTTAGTGGCCACTAATTGTATACTCTAGTTCCATTGAGCTATTTCTTGGTCATTTCCAGAGATTTATACAATTATCTTATCTTTCTTTTCATCACTGTACACCATTAAAATGTGACTGATGAGAAAATTACAGAAGACATGATCCATGTTGAGAATTTGATTCATAGTGTTCAAGTGTTTGCTTTAGATTTTAGCATGTTTATGTTATGGGCTATGAAGTTGTGTATTCATTATAAATTCTAATAATCGTTGATGGATTCTACATATTACGGTTTTCTGTTCAAGTCAATTCGCCTTAAATCTTGAAAATGTCAGTGATAAAATCTCTTCTTGATCATAGATAAAATCCTCTAGCTATTAGGGCTATATTGTCGAATTTATTTCATGCAAATAAAGACACAGGCATAAAAAAAGGCCATGTTGCCAGGGAGGATGTCATTCTTGAGATTTCTGTCTGTCAAAGTGTTTATCTTATTATTGCCTTGTCTGAAAGTTATGTTGATATTGAAATTCTGTTCTCCTTTTCTTTATCAATGAATTATTAGTTGTCTTTGAAATCCTTTAAGAGGATATATTTATGTATGTCTGGCTGCTTGCTTTCTATTTTTATTGATTGGTCCATCTAATGAAACTATGATCATGCAAAGCAAATTAAAAGGAAATTTGAGAATAGAGGGAATTGTTTGCCCATCCGTGCACACATATTTTTGTTGCATTCATCCAAATTTCTCTTTAATTTTACAACTACATAAAATAATTTTTTCTGTTGTAGCAACCGAGATGGGTACCAGATGACCATGCCATGATCTATCTTGTACATTAATGTTATTTTTATAGAATTTTGTCCTTAAAATTTCATTGCTTTAGCTATGTTTTAGTTGTTTGATATCTTGGGGTTATATATGCAGTTCAGTGGCTACTGCATTGCGTGGATGGTGGTTTGCTGCGTCAAGTGAGCGTGTTGTTGCTCGATTGAGAAAGGATTTATTTCGACATCTTATTAACCAAGTGAGAACTAATTATTTATGCATTTATTGAAATCTTAGATACATTTAATCCTTTTTCATCAATGTGTGATGCTTTATTTTAATTTATTGTAGGAGATTGCATTTTTTGATGTCACTCGCACTGGAGAACTTCTTAGTCGTCTTTCAGAAGATACACAAATTATTAAAAATGCAGCAACTACCAATCTCTCAGAGGCTCTTCGGAATCTCACAACTGCATTGATAGGCCTTGGCTTCATGTTTCAAACATCTTGGAAGTTAACATGTAAGTATTTCTTATCGAATCTTTATAATTCATAGAGCTATTGAATCAATTGTGAACCTCCAATTGTTTGGTATAGACAATGCTTATGTAGAGGTGAGTAAGATCTAATGGATAGACAAGAAGATTCAATTTATTTCTCTTAGGCTATAGCTATTACCGCTTAGTTCTGATGTATAAGGACAATGAAAGAGATATAAAGTTTATAAACTTTATATCCCTAGGAAAGTGTTTGATAAACTTTAGAAATAGATGGGTGGGTGGGCTAAGACTAGTGCCTATCCAAATTAGGGAAAATGGAGTCAAGGCATTAATAATAGAGGGCTTTTTTTGTAAATGATGTAGGCAAAATAAAGCTACTACATTATGCTACGGTCAGCCTTGATTTTCTTTATACAATTGCAGAAAAATAAACATTAGTCCCCGAATTAATGTGATCCTCTTAGAAAAAAACCTGAAGTAGGTGTGTTTTACTATGAAAATGAAAATCTGCAGTCACCCTAATTAAGATGAAGATTGCAACATCTACATATTTAGCAACATCAACATATTTAGAAATAAAACAACAAAGGTACTTAAGAGGGGAAGACCTTTACTCGTTCCCTTCTAATGGAGTAGTATTACCTGTTATAATTAGCCTTTAAGCAGATTTTGTGAATATTTTCCAGCAGTAATATCATCAATTGAGATGAAAACTTAAGCCTCGCATTAGCAAGAATAGCCCTTAACTTTTCATTGCCTTGAGAAGATATTTAATTAAGCTCTTGAAGGGGATTTCCTCACAAATCCAACCATACTCAGCAAATGAGAGAGCTTATTCTTTTATAGAGCTTTTCTTCAAGTGCTTTACAATAAAATAATATTGAGTGGTTTCTAGATCCACTTCGTTCTCTAAGGAAAAGCAATTTTAATTGTTATATTCTTAACCTTCTCAACAACTCTCCAATAAAATAACATTAGAGCTTTTCTTCAAGTGCTTTAGAAGAAAATAATATTGAGTGGTTTCTAATTCCACTTCGTTCTCCAAGGAAAAACAATTTTAATTATTATATTCTTAACCTTCTCAACAACTCTCCAATAAAATAACGTAAAGTGGATTCTAGGACCAGTTTTTACTCCAACAAATAACCACAAAATATTGGTATCTTCTAGATCAATGAATTTCTCCAAGAGATAACAATAAATATTAGCTATTTCTAGACCCATAATCTAAGGAGTATTACAGAACCACCTAAAAGTCTCCTTAAGAACTGGGCATTCATCATTCTAGGATCATCTTGGCTTTGAAGATTGTGCTCATGCTGCCACCCGTGACCTCCTGTGCCCAGAGTTGCCTTAGAACTATCTTCTTTGACCACATAATTAAGCTTCCATGCCACGTGTAATATTTCAAACCTTGGCGTTCTAGGACCATCCGCTCAGCAAAAAGAAACATTTATGGATAGATGTGCTGCCCAGAATGGTGGATCTCACAAATCTGTGTGCAAAAAAGGGGTTATATTGTCAAGAATATTTAATTATATTTTGCATGCATGCATCTTGGAGGGCATACTTGGAGGTGGACATTTTAGCATCTTGAAATGGTCAAAGGCCATTTTTAGTGATGAGCCCTCTCTCTTGGAAATATCTTGCACATTATTTCATATTTTCTGATGGAGTGACCTCTCTTGGAGAGAGTAGAAATCATTTGACTTGTCAACCTTGAAGAGATAAGGCCAAGCTACATTATTTTATATTTCTTGACTTGTCATGGAGTTAAGAAAATATTGTAGTTTATTGTGAGAGAGAGGAAGCCACCTTTGTATAAAGAATCTTTCTCTCCATTTCATTTGTAGATGGTTGGATTTGTGTGGATTTCTCTCCTCTTGGGCTTCATTGTATATCTTATGGAAAGCTTATTGGAAGATTAAGGTATCATTTCTATCGAGTGTGAGGCTCAATAATTTTAGTGCATTTAAATGTTGTTAATCAATTAGAAATTCCTTGTAAACAACTTATTGTGAAGGCCTTGAAATGGAACATCTTCCATTTGGATATGGGTAATGTTCCAATTGACCTTCCTTTACTTATAGGTCCTAATTTAACTTGGGCTCTCTTTCCTTTACATAACTCCACTTGCTACATGTCATCTTCCTATTTATTTAGAGTATGTATTTGTTCTTTGTTCAAGGGCTTGGACCATGTCAACCATGCCACATGGCATCTCCACATGCAAAGGGCTCTCCTCCAAATATGTAGAAGATGCCTGGAACAAAGTGCCCTAATTCCAAATGCCGCAAAGGTTAAATATGCCTCCTAATATGAGGAATATGCCTTGAATAATGTGTAATGCCTCCAAGGGACCTTCTTTGACTACATAAATTCTTTATAGTTCCACGTGGTGCTATTTCAAGAAACGTGTTCCTCCTTTACTTCCTTTCCTTACAACCTAGCCTGTAGCAAGCCACCTCCAAGGTAGGGTGTTTGCTCCTTTGTCATCTTTCCATACCATATGGCATGCTTTGGACCTTTTATAAGGTAAGGAATTCTATTCTTGGGTTGCGTTTGATGTTTACCTCATTGTAATCATGCCTTGCCGACATCTTGCGGTAGGGCATTCGTTTTCTAGAGTTAGCTTCTTGTTCACATCCTTCATCCATGTAGTCTCGAGCCCTATCTCTATCCTAGGACAAGCCTCTCCATTAAAGACGCAACAAAAAGGCAATGTAGGATGTCTCAAATGTGTCAATTGCACAACAACGAAATGTCATGGTGAAATATGACTCCAAGAAATCCTCTATCAAGCTAAGCATACTCCTCTAGACCCTTGTTCTTGCTTCTATATAATGAATGGTGCTTCAGAAGGATAGAACAAGGTGCATAGCCTTCAAATCTCCCCTCAACCTATAACCGTCATTGAACTCCAACGATCTTCTACTATGCTAGTGAGAAACGTTGCTCTTGAAAATGTGAAATAAACCATGCATTTTTAGGGGTAACACTTTGTTCAAGTAAGAGTTCATCAATGTCTTACTTAATTCCATTTCCCTTCATGTCAAAATTCATTGGCCAATTTGTTTCTCACACGACAACATGGGCTATTCGAATATTCCTATTAGTTTTTGGGTTACTCCAAAAGTGTAGACCCCTAGTCTGTTTGGGTTCAAAAGAATTGTAAGCTATGAAATCTTGAAAGGCTGTACACTTATATTTTGATATCATTAATATAAAATTTCATAGCTAACTACTAAGGCGGGGGGGGAGGACGCCTAAAAGAACGGGGATCCAAGTATTCACCAAAGGTTGAAAGGGGGCTTAGAGTTGTCTAGCTATGAAACCCTGCTTAAATCTTACCCTAACCCATGTCTTTCAGTCTAAACCATCTGATTAAGTTTTAAACCTTGTTTAATTTCAAGTGAGGGTTAAGAGATGTTTAAGAGTTAATTAAATGCTTAATTAAGCTTGAACGTGGCTCGTTGAGAGAGACCACGTGTGAGCGAGAAGAACAACCAGATGCCCATGTGGATTCACGGTGGGGAAAAGTGAGTTCTATGGTTCCAGGTGAGGGTGAGACGATATGGAAGACATTGTCAGACAAAGGAGAGCTCGTGTCCTTTGAAGAAACGTAATCAGTTTGTCAGAATTTGACCTTGGTTCAATCGTGAAGAGAAAAACCTGCAGTTCATTGTCGAGTGAATAGGGGTTCATGTCTGAGAGATTGATAAATTTTTGCCAATTCAAAACTTGTGAAACATGCTTGATTAAATTTACCAGTTGAATGGAATTTTCCCTGTTTGCTTTGGATGTTTTCCAATGAAGTGGCAAATAGTGTATGAAGCTACCTTATGTAATATCCCAACTGATATTCCATTGTGTTTGATAGTGTGTTTGAGGGTTCTGTGCTTTACATGTGCTAGAAAGATAATAAAAATTTGCATGCAAAACAGTGCCGTGCCAAAAGGCCCTAAAATATAGCTGATTTGGAGAAATAATAGGAGATTAACTTTCAGTGAGAGAAGATACACTTACCAAGAATAATAATGTTGATAGTCCTTCAGTATATAGGAGGCATGCAAGCCATGCAAGAATGATAAAGAGGAGATAGTGTTTCCCTCCGGGAGATGACGGCCTAGTTGAGGAAAACACCCAATCCAGTGCTATCCTTCACGTTTTTGAGGCAAGGATGGTCCGTTGCTGCTGAAACTTGCCAGGGATGATGGTATAGGTCCTCTGGAGAGATAAGGAGACACATGCAGAAGTTTTGACTCCTCTAGGTACCTTAGCGAATCGATCTGTGCTAAATGGGTGACACCCTCTTCTTCCTTGTTTTTGCTGATAAATGCTCCGGATGTGCTGGGAGTGGACTGATGATCACCCAATATAGTGGTGTGATTCTGCTGAGAATAATAGTGATGGCTTGTGGAAGAAAATTCGAGATTCTGAGCCCTAGAGAATTGTTCAAAGCATTTCCAGCTGCTCCCCAACAACAAAACGTGAACCTGCAATAAACTCTCTCTCAGTCTGTTGGATTGCTGAATCAAGAATGAAGATGATGAATAGCTTATGATAGATTTGGATGATCTATCTTGAAGTGATTAAGGCAGATAGATTTTACTGTCGAAACCACTTGCTAGCTGAAGACCTTCGTCTCCAACCCCAACTTGGTGCCGCGACACCCGCTGCTGCTGCTCTAGAAACCAAACTCAATAATAATAATCATGGATTTCCTTTTTGGTTCAACTAACCTTCTTATATAACCTTTTAGGGTTAGTATGTACTTTTAGGGTTTGCATGTCACTTTTAGGGTTTGCACTTTACTTTTTGCATGCATGCAATTCTAATTGCTCGTTGACTTTAGGCTTGAAGAACCAAGGCTTTCTTTATTATATTGATGACTTAATAATATTGAATAAATGCTTTGCTCTGATCTTGGTATTACCTGTCCTCAGTCAATTTCCTTTTTCCATAATACCCGCTCGAACCTATGGAAAATAAATAGGTTAGCGGGTGCTTCTGATGCTTAAGTAGAAGAGGACATTATAGTCCTCCCCGCTTGAAATTGCTTTGCCTCAAGCAATTGTAAACTAAAATGCTGCAATACCTATTATCGTTCCCATGTGGCGTCTTCCATAGGTAATTCTTTCCATTTTACCAAGTATTCCCGAATTACCCTGTTTCGGAGTTTTCTTTCCCGAACCTGTAGAATTCTTTCTGGAATCAATACTAAAAGCCCTTCATCATCTAAGGGAGGCGATTCGGTGGATGGAGCAATGTGTTGCCCTACTGTTTTCTTGAGATTTGATACATGAAATACATTATGAATTTTAGTTTCCTCTGGAAGCTCTGGTTCATAAGCCACCTCCCCAACCTTTTTGACTATTTTGTAAGGACCATAGAAGCGAGGTTTCAACTTCTTTGCTCCCTTTTTCTTGAGTGAATATGTCTGTAAGGTTGTAGGAATAAATATACCAAGTCTCCTACCTCAAAGTTACGCTCAACTCTGTGTCTGTCTGCGTATAATTTCTTCTGGTTTTGAGCTACCTGAAAATTCTCTTTTAGCACTTTAAGAATATCCTGACTGTCTTGTACCTAATATTTTTCCTTAGGTGGTATGCTATCTCTGAAGACTAAAACTGCAAAGTTCAGTGCCTCATAACCATATAAATCTTTGAAAGGAGTCATCCTAATAGACATATGGTGAGTGGTATTATAGCAGTAATCGCCTAGGTGTAGCCATTTAATCCATGTCCTCTGTTGCCTTGCTACATAATTTCTTAAATATCCCTCAATCCATTTGTTTATTAGCTCTGTCTGCCCATCGCTTTGAGGATGATAACTTGTGCTAGTATCCAAATCTATTCCCACTAATCTGAAGAGCTCCTGCCAAAATGCACTGGTGAATTTACTATCACGGTCACTGTCAATGGTCTTAGGTAGTCCATGTAGTTTGAAAAATTCTCTGAAAAACAAGTATGCTACATGTGATGTAGAATAATATGAAGAAATGGCATAGAAGTGAGCAAATTTTGTCAACCGATCTACCACCACGTATAAGCAATCTCGTCCCTGTACCTTGGGTAAACCCGTAATGAAGTCCATCGAGATGCGCTTCCATTTTTGCTCTGGTATAGGTAATATTTGAAGTAACCCTGTCGGATGAGTGTGTTCAATTTTGTCCTGTTGGAACATACTACACTCCCGAACATGTTGTATTACATCCTGCTTGAGGCCTTTCCATGAGAACTTCTCTCTAATATGTCTGTAAGTTTTCAAGAACCCCTGATGCCCTGATAATGGTGAATCATGCAAGCCCTATAATTTTTTTTTCTTTAAAGCTAATTATGGGACGAGGTATATCTGATTCTTGTAGTAAATGATGTCGTCGATTATCCTGTACTTGTCATCCTGTATTTGTCATTCTAATAACTCACAAGCAAATTTGTTTTTTGAATATTCAACCAAGAGATGAGACCTCTAGTTTGTAGATATACTCATGAGTGATAATGAGGTTGGTCGTCTTGATAATGTATCAGCTACAACATTGTTCTTTCCCTTAACATATTCTATTTCAAAGTCGTATACATGTACCTTGCTGACACATTTTTGTTGATGTTCATTCAACTCTTTTTGTTCTAAGAAGTATTTGAGGCTGTTGTGATCTGTCTTGATTTTGAACCTGCTTCCCACCAAATATTGCCTGAATTTTGTTAAGGCATCTAAGTTTGCTAGCATTTCCTTATCATATATAGAGTAGTGGCGTTCATAATCTTTAAGTTTTCTGCATTCAAATGCAATTAGGTGACGGTTTTGCATCAATACTGCCCCTATTCCCTCTCCTGAAGCATCACACTCTACTATAAATGGCTGCGTGAAATCGGGTAATGCCAAAACGTGACATGAACTCATAATTTTTTTCATTCTTTGAAAGGTCTGTTGTGCCCCTTCTGTCCAACTGAATGCCCCTTTCTTTGTAAGATCTGTGAATGGTGCAGTTAATTGAGAAAACCCTTTAACGTACCTTCTGTCATAAGTGTGTTGACCACCAAAACCAATTAGGTGGACAACGATGTACCATGCACATGTTGGATGTGCCTTGAAGATAAGAATGAAGTACTTAATGATTATATCAAGCGAGGCATCTCTTGTTTTCTTCTTCTCTCTATGAAATTTCCGCACCGCTATGGGGGATTTTGTAAGGATATGTCAGCATGAAGGTCTACTTTTTTGTAACTTAATCACCTAAGACGTAGTCATTAGGGAAGTCCTTTCATCGAGTGTTTTTTCACTTGGATAATTAAAATTTCTATTTAGAGATTTTAATTATTTGAGTTTTTCACTCAAAATTCCCTCCAAAGTGGTGAAAGGTGTTTTATTGATCGAGTCCATGGGGTGATTGGGGCCTAGGAATGTTCTATATTACCATGCTAGACATTATCTAGAGCCTTGCGGAATTTCATTAAGTTTTCAATAGTTCTTTTTAATTTTTGGTCATTAAAAATTGTCACTTAGGATAATTTGTTGTAATGTAAAAGAGGGTTACTTGGTCCTTTTTAGTGTTGTATAGGGTTATGGGTACTCAAGACAAATGGCATGATACCCCTACACCATTGCGCCAAGTTTGAAGTCATTCGGACAAGTATTACTATGGTTTTGGTCACTTTTGCCCAGGTCAGTCATGGAAATCAGGAAATTGGGCATTTAATTAGAGAGCCAAATTTGGGAAAAGTGACTATAGTCACTTGGGGTGGCCAAGTAAAGGTTCTAATATTTATATTATGTTCCTAAGACAAATTTAGGACCCAAAGGGGGGCCCTAAGCAAGCATGTAACAAGTTTTGAGTTGCCGAATCTAGGGGGTGCCCTCTTCTCTCTTTGATTGGTTGGGTGAGCTAAAGTCAATGGAAAGGGCCCCACTATGGTGGTTTCCTTCCCATTTGACATAACAATAAGGTTAACAGCATTAAATTGGGGGTTTCTCTCCTCAAATTTGAGATCTCAAACCTTGGTTTTGCCCTCCTTGAGCAAATTCGCCCCCCCTCTCTCCCTTGTGATACTTGTCTAGTATACAAAGAACCTCTCTCTTTCAATTTTCCTATTTAAGGAGGCTTCCCCTCCTTATTTAGGTTACAAAAACACACACACACACTCACCCACTCTCTTGCTCATGCTCTCATTCTTTCTCTTGCTCTCATTCCATTGCTTTTGCTTGGCCATTGTAGTTTTCAGCCATTTGGCTTTGGTAATCAAAATCTTTGGAGGAATCTTGTGTCCATTGTTCCCATTGATAATTTGCTTCCATGCTGAAGGAGCTACACAAGTTTGGTTGGCCAAGGAAGCATACTAATTTGCTTTGGTAAGATTTATGGTATTTGTATTCCATAGATTTTGTGAGTTTTCATTCTTGTAGTAAAGCAGTTCATATATTTTCTAGTTTGAAGTTTATGATTTCTTTGCTCATTATTTGATTGTCACCTTCTAGTAGTTGTGTAGTGAAAATCTTATAAGTTGCAGGTTATTTGGATTGAAGAGTGGGATTCCTCAGTTGGATGCCCCATTGCTTCACTTCTTGAAGAACAAAGGACCAATTTTCTCTTTCTTTACATACAAATTTCTGCATTTTAATTTTAGTTTGTTGGGTGTTTCAAATATGGTTTTAACCCTTTTATACTCAAGTTCCTTCAAAATTATTCATTTGGCAACTTTGTGTAAATTTTGTATATATATTGCACTAACATACTAACTTCCCCAAAGTGATTTTGGGCACACTTTATCATTTTTTTTGTTTGCTAGTTTTCAGTAGGTTAGTAACGAAACAAGGCAAAACTCTATCAAATTTAAGCCATAGAAGAGTTTTAAGGCCACCCCAAAGGAAGAGCTTAAAGGCCATCTCAAGAGAGGGAAAAAACACGGGTTTTCTCATTCATTTTACCTCTTTCTTTACGCTGAAATTTCAGCCTTTGTAACAAGTCTAAGAGAGTCTCTTGGACTTGATTTCTTGCTTTGCATTTTCAGTTAAATCAAGTCTGATTTATTTGCCATCCATTGCTAGGAATAGAAGTTGGGCTTGCCCAGCTTTGCATAAGCAATTGTTGATTGGCGTGGGTTTAGATTAGTTAGAGTTTCATTTTGTTTTTATTTTCTTCTTTATTTTCTGCCCACACCTTGCAAGTGATTTGACTATGCCATCCTTGCAAAATCGTGCTGGCTAGCATTCTATTTTTGTTATTTTCATTTGCCCACATCTTGTAAGTGATTTGGCTTTGCCATCCTTGCGAAATCGTGCTGGCTTGTATCTTTCTTTCTTTTATTTTTATTTGCCCACACCTTGCAAGTAATTTGGCTTTGCCATCCTTGCAATATTGTGTTGGCTTGCATTGTTAATAATTGTTAAATTCTTCTTTCGTTTAAAATAAACCTTGCCCCAATCTTCGCCCCGTATTCACTCCCCTTGTCGATTGATCTGACCCTGGGTGACAAGAAAGAGAGAAGATTTGTGTTGGCTAGTTTAATAGGTACCCAGATAAGTATCTTCATTAGAAAGGAGAAAAGGAGGGTTGACCTGTGGAGCTAGTGGGGTAGAGGTTGTAGGGGGCTTCGTGGCACTTTGTGTCCTCCAGTTGAGCACCCAACAAGTTTCGAGTTTGACTCGTGGAGCTAGGTGGGAACCTTGTGTGTTGAGCACCCGACATTCTCTCTCTAATCGAAGGAGATAGTCTCTTGGGGTAGGCATCTAGAATAGTTCATTTCTTTGCAACAAACACCTTAATTTCCTGAGTCAAAGAGAGACATAAAATTTACTAAAACTTACAGGACCACTTGCATAACATTGTTATAATCCTTTACACTTCTCTACTTTGCAATCGCTTTATTTTAACTTACTCATTTATTGGAAGTCATCATGTTTTTGTATATTTGTTAAAGTAAATGAGTTGATGCTTTAGGAAAATTGTTTGAAGTTGATTATTGTGACTCCATAGCCCGAGTAGAGACGACACTGGTCATTTTGATTATTTGATTGTTTCTCTCTTGTATACATTACTGGTTGATTGTTAAAGGATTTGCTTGTCATTTCAAATTGTTGTATTTATGCATGATTGATTGCCATAAAGTTTAAATTAGTTTATTCATCTTTTAACTCCTAAAACACAACCTTTGAAACATAGTAAATAGGGACTACCCCCCTGGACCTTTTTAGGAGTTGGGTCTGAACGAAGGAGTTAGGTACTGAGGTGACATTGGGTTTTAAACTCATAGTTTCCCTCGGGAGCACACCTAGTGGTTGGAAGACGTTTCCACGGTCAAGTGTGTTTTTAGGCGGCAAGAAAGTGCAAAGGCCCAAAAATCCCTTCAGTTCTGTTACATTTTTTGGTGTAGGCCAACCCAAGATAGCTCTAATCTTTTTCATGCAAACCTGTACCTCATCGATGCTTATGACATGCCCTAGATATAACATTTCTTGCATACCAAACTCACATTTAGAAATTTTGGCGAAAAGAGATTGTTCTTCCATAACTCCCAACACCTCATCTAGGTGGCTCAAATGTTCCTCCCAATTTTTATTGTAAAGTAAAATGTCATCAAAGAACACAAGTAAAAATTTCCGCAAGTGAGCCATGAAGGTGTGGTTCATGCAAGATTGAAAAATTGTCGGGGCGTTGGTGAGTCCAAAAGGCATGACTAAGAACTCATAATGACCAAAACAACAACGGAAAGCTGTTTTTGAAATATCTTGATCCCTTACTCGGATCTGATGATACCTTGACCGGAGATCAATTTTTGAGAAGTATTTTGAACCCTGTAACTCATCCATTAATTTGTTAATTCGGGGAATGGGATACCTATTTTTTATGGTTTTCTTGTTGAGGGCTCTATAATCGATACACATCCGTAAGGTGCCATCTTTCTTTTTTACCAAAACCACCGATGATGCAAATGGGCTAGAACTCGGTCGTATGTAACCTAACTCCAACAATTCCTTGATTGTTTTCTCTATCTCACCTTTGTACCTTTTGGGATGCTTGTATGGAGTGGTGATGATTGCCTGTGTTCCCTCCCCTAAGTCAATAATGTGCTCGAACCCTCTGTTTGGTGGTCGACCTGTTGGAAGATCTCTGAATACTTTCTCATGTTTCTGTAGTAATTCCTGTATATCTGCCGGATGTTGGGTGTTGTTATCTGGAGGCTTCCAAAAAGTGACAAAACATTCGGTTGACCACTCTATGTCTCCTAGTCTAAGTATGACCTCCATTCTCTATGATGATATTGGCTTGGGGGGATAAGTGTTCATGCCCCTCAAGACTACCTGTTTTCCATCCTGTCCCCGGAATTGCATTTCCATTTCCCTATAATTCGTAGTATATTTCTCTATAGAGTAAACCCATTGAACCCCTAATACTACATTTGTATCTGCTACATTTACCAAATAAAATGAGTCGGTCATATTGTAGTTCCTCAGTGTGACATTTAGTCTAGGAATTCAGTGGTTGCATTCCATACTGTTATTGCCTGCTACTGCTACTGTGAATCCTTCAAATTTCTCCGTAAGAATACCCTGCCTAGCCACTCATGTTGCATTTATGAACTTGTGGGTCGCCCCCCCATCAATTAACACACCTACCTTGTGGCCCTGTACTACTCCCCTGACTCTAAGAGTATGAAACCTGGGTACTCCAGATTATGTAGCAATAACTCCCCCTGGTGATTCTCCCTGAAGTGACTCCTCCTCTACTGTCCTCAGTTCCTCGACTCTTTCCTGTTTCGGCTCATCCTCTTCACTATCTGAATAGGCTTCTATATAGTGTGCTTTCTCTTTCCCTGCGCACGTATGACCTGGAATCCATGGTTCCTGACATGTGAAGCACAATTTCTTTCGTCTAAGCTCCTTCCTAGTGTCGTCATCAACCCAATTTTTCTTTGGCCATTCTTGCTGGAAGGGTTTCTTGTCCTTGTCTTTAATTGGGAATTTGTCTTGACTCTTAACTAGAAACCCGTTCTTGGGAACTGAATCTTGTAGATCTATGGTTCTGCTGATCGCATTGTTGACTAAATTGTCATTGATGCCAACTAGTGTGTGTTATTGTGTCTTGGTGCCCCTTGAGGAGCCTCTGTGAGTTAAGTAAGTGTCAGCGTCAAAGGAGACCTTTTGACTTTGTCCAAGCCCAAGTCTGAAGCCCTTGGAGCCCTTGGGACAATGGCAAAAGCCCTGAATTTCCTGAAGAGTGGTCAAGTACCCCCAAGTTGGTTTAATCAGAATATTAACAAGTTTAAATGATAAAACTTTCCTCCCTTTCCTCCCCGACCGACCTTTCTTCTTCCATTTTCTTTCACGACTGTCTGACTCAGCCTCTTCACAACCCACGACCTTGTGAACAAGGCTGGTTCCAAGCCTTCCTTCCACATCCATTCCTCTCAAGTTACGACCTATCCTCTAGGCCTGTAGCAGACCGAGTTTAAGGACCTCCCTTTCACCCTTAAGGGCTTCCCTTACAGTGGCAACCCTTCTTTATACAACCTGCTGCACTGCTCCTCTTTACACTATCCGTACATTGACAAACAAAACGGTTAGAATTGGCTAGTACTTTATTTACTATTTGATTACAGTACTGCTGCATACAAGTTGTTTATACACTGTGACACTTATACAGTCTGCTAAACATACATACATTGTTGTTTAGGACCTAATATGGTAAACATTTAGTTATTGTCCTTACTTATTCTAAGAATGAACTAAAGATCTAAACAATTAATACTGTCATAAGTATTTTCATTAATAACTGAAACATTGCCACTTGTGATATTGTATATGCATATTTTGGATTATTATGGTACTGGGGAATAACTTGTATTTTTTCTCATATTTGCATGTTGGGAGCAATTAGCAACATTATTGGCTTATCTTGGATAAATACACTGCTGTAATAATACTTGCACTGTCCATATTTATGCTCACTTTACATTTACTCAACCTTTTGATCGATTCCATTAGGTATTGGTTGCTAATTCCACTTGGTTGTAAGTTACATTTGTGCATCTAAGTGTCTTTTGCATGGTTATATAGGGCTCTCCCCTAGGAGGTCTCGACTTTCAAAGAAGTTTGGGATAAGTGATTAAGGTGACAGTGGTCACTTCGCCTTCATATGCTTGCTGGTGGCTAGGCCTGCCATTTCATCCAGTAACACCCCACCATATCATAAATTCGATTGGGCTATGTGGTAGGTGGAGCCACGTTGGTAAGTCATCTCAAGTTAAAGGCGACTTCATTTAAGAGTAAAGGCGATTGGATTGGAAGCATCTTTAGGATGTGGTGACTTGATCTTTTTAAAGATTGCGCCCTCCCTCATGAGGGAGGCGCATAACATATGTGACACTCTTTGCTTAGATGTGTTGGCTAATAGGTAGGGTCGTATCTCTTGATTGAGAGGTGGCGCCCTCTCATCCAAATCATGCCCAACATATCCCTTCAATCTCTCCATGGAACTCAAGCTTACTTGACTTCATCTCCAAGTGCTCATGCAACCCCCCTCTCTCATTTGGCTATGTAAACAAGCATCTTGCTCATTGTTTTACATGGTCAAAGGACTGAAGGTCTGCTCTCGTTGTATTGTATTGTATTATTTTTGGAATAATAAAAGGCCTTGAAGGTCTCATGTGGCGCATGGCTCAATGTTGGATGATCATTTTTTCATGTTTTTGCTGAGGTAACTTGTAGAATTTCTTTATGCATTTGTCATTCCTTGCCAAAGCTAGTCTCATCGAAGGATTAGGATTAATCTATAAGAGTGAACAAAGTAGTTTCTTTGCTCTCTTAATTAATTTATGTTCATGATTTATAATTTTGCATGTTGATTAGTTTATGGGTATGCTCTTCTTGTCTTTAGCATGAATTTTTACTAGATTTGACAAGTCTCTTGGCAAGCGTGAAGTTGTTTTACTGGTGCTTCTCTTGGATTTGTGTGAGATCTTGCTTGCTTATCTCACTCTCCAAGAACTCATTGTTAGAGAGGCATAGTCCGTATGCTCTCCACCAACAGACTCCACAGCTCGAGCATTCCCAAGCTTAAGCTCTTTCCTTCTTCTCTCTCTCTCTCTCTCCTTCATCTAAATCAAACTTTCCCCTTTGGTTACGGTTACTCACATGCTTAAGTAGTTTAGTTTCTCTTTCAAAAAGAATATCTAAAGGATGATCTTTTTAAGCATGCAGTTAGATCTAGAAGCATAAAGTAATATTTTTAAAGTAGATGTAGTTTTTATTAAGTACTTGTGCATATTTCCAATATTTCAGTACGTAATATTTTTATGTTATTTAATGCTTTATTTGGCACATTTGGTGTATTACAAGTGGCTGGTTTTTCACTTCTATCGCGAAGACAAGGAGAAGTGTTGTCGAAAAATCCAGTGTTCCACAGGGACTCGCTCCCCAAGGTTGGGAGCTCGCCCCCCTCACTCTGCATGCCCCGAGGGCTTGGGGGCTCCTTCCAAAATGTTTCCCCACGTCCCCAATTTGGTGAAAGTTGGGGAAACGCAGGGGGGGAGCTTGTCCTTCTGTGCAACTGATTTTCCCTTCTTGTTTGATGGAGAGGGTGGATTGATCACAATCTCTCAAATGCCAAACTTCTTCAGATATTCCTTCATCTTGCTTCTCCACTCGAAATAATCTGTTACATCAAGTACGGGCACATCATTGCTTGATGACTCTACTTTTTCTTCCATTGTGTCTCCATGGATCTCCTTCAAGCTTGCTAGGCTTGTGACGAATCCCTGCTCTGATACCAATTGTTGGACACAATGGCCACACTAAGAGGGGGGGTGAATCATTGTGTGAACATGATCTACACATGTGAGGCCATACAGCTCGGCCGTACACTCTTGTAGGAGGGTGTTGAGGTTTAGCTGGGGGTTTGTCCAGTGATTCTCCCGTGTAGCTGCATTCACCAGGTTTGGGTGAATTTACAGTGATTGTAACGTTCCATATTTTCTCATAATAAAATCTATATCTGACTGCTGCACCGGTTTTCCCATCTTGGGTTTTTTTGCGGGTTTCCATACCCAAAATAATTGTGTCATTATTGTGATGTGATGTTGTGATTTATTTCTCATTTTTATATTCCGCTGTATACTGTAAAAGATATTCATGTGTGGTTATCAGTAGAGATCTTGCATCCATTGTTAACCCTGGTTTGAATATTAAAGGAAAATTTACATATCCCACCTAGAAGTGACTAGTGCTAGATCCAAGAATAAATGGAGTTGGATTGAGTTGAAACTTAAGATCTAGGGTTTAAATATTTATTCCTAAGTGGTTTTTGATGGCCGTCATCAAATAAGTACCTGAACTATCAGAGCTTGAAAACTAGGGTTTTAACAATGAGGGTTTGATGTGACAAATCAATAAAAATATGGAAAATGATACTAACCTTGTAGATCGTACGTGAAAATACTTGCGGTCTCCTTGTATATCGATGATCCTTCCACTTAGTTACAATTTCGAGTTTGATCTGACATCAATGAAGCAAAACATCCTTGTCCAAGGAGGAGGTGCGCCCTCTTCACCTGCAAAATCAAACTTTTGAAGTGAGCTTTGATCCATGGATGAAAGATAAGCAATGTAACTCATCTAAAGAGAAAAATCCAATGCACAAAGTAATAATTGATCACTCCCTAAAGATGAAACGATTCAAAGGAAGAGATGATGTAAGTTTTCTCCACAATCTCTGCTCAAACAAATTGCTACCCTACAAAAACATGCTCGGCCTCCACAAAAAGGATGTCGTTTGCATGCAACATCCACTGAAATGTCTAAGCAAAAGGCATAACAATCACATACAAGAACATTCACAAAGCTTTCAAGAGATTTTCCAAAAAATTTCTTGTATTCGAATATATTCAGAGTCAAAAGTCCTTTTTACAATGAGAGAGCATCTCAATATATAGATCTCTCAAATACATAAAACCTAGATCAAAAAAGATCAAGGGATAAGATCATAAGATAGCTTCGCTGTAATCAATGACTAAGATTAGTCGGCTATACATCACATGGATCAACTCAAAAATAAGAGGGGCACACTCACTAAGAAGCCCAAGGGAGGAGCACACCACATAAAAGATAACGACAAGTCATAACACAGCACATGGTGGGGCTAGGAGGTGTAACATGTCCTTCTCTAGCATGACCCCATGGCACAATCATAAGATATAATCAATAATCATAACATAAAGTGACTAAAGTCACTAAGTCGTGCCCCCCAAAATACATCAAAATCGCCCAAAACAATATGTGCTAAGATGTCTGGAACACTCAGAAAGAAAAACTGTTGGCGAAAGGTGACGATGTCATCAACAATGCCCCTCAAATCAATCCCATGCCATTTCCTTTCCTCAATCACCCAAATCGATTTCCTTATTAGCCATTTTCATCATTTTTATGTCAAAATGTTGCCTTGGGAAAATAAAAATGCTCATATCTCACTGTTGACTGAACCTGGGTGTTTGACTGCAAAAATGGAACTGACACCATAACAATATGGTAATATCAACTGGCTACACACTATGTGCCCCTGTGGTTCCCTAGGAGAACCAACCATCAACTGAAAAGCATTTTATTTTAACTTACTGAGGCCAAACTGCTGCAAACTGATGAACTGACCCATAAATCCAATGCGAGTTCCTGACACTGAAAATTGAGTGTGACTGTGAACTCATAATGTCCAAATCTACTAGAAATGAGTACCCATACACCATATGTCCATAAAAAATATACATCGAAGGTCCATCCGTGCCAGAATAATAATAATAAACAGGACTGTAAACGCTGATAATCATAATAATAAAAAAAGACACCATGATAAAGCATCATCTGAAGCATGAATATGTCTAATGTACATTGATAGACGACATAATCATCATCCACAACCATAGGCCAAAACTCATCCCGGACCCTGTTGTTGACTTAGTCAAACTGAGTTTACGAGGTCAAGAGTGATCAAAATGATGACCCAAATGAAAATCTCTGATGCTGCAAGTACAAAATGGATATAGCATGCTCAATTATCTATGTTAGCAGTAAGACTAAAGTACAAGTGGCTTCATATAAATAATATAATCCAAATCAAAGTAATTAGTTGTTATAAACAAGAACCCCAAGTGTATACTGATTCATAGATTTGGCCATTTTGCTAGTCAAGGGAGAAGGTGAATAAAATAAGGTAAGGCCATGGGAATGACTTGACTTGACATTGTAAGCATCTAGGCTGAAGGAAAAGGGGATCCACATGACACATAAGCTAAACTAGGTGAACAATAGGGGCTGGCGGTGTCTCGCAGATGGGTGGAATAATGAGAATGTTCCAATAATCTCTAGACTTGCAACCTCTTAAAACAATTTACTTTCACAGCAAAAGATACTAGTCAACCTCCATAGGCAGGTGCCCTGGAAAGCCTTTTGGGATTTCTAAAAATGACAAAGTCGTAATCCATGATAGACTAGCCTCATCCTGTTACCCTATAGGGGAAAATGAGTCGTACATTATACAATGAATCAATGCTCATCCTTTGACCATTGACTATTTTAAAACATTTACTTTATTAAGATTTAATTAACTAGCCATCCTGCAAGAGAAGGTGCCCTGAATAGCCTGGTGGGCCTCAGATAATGAGTTGGTATGACTTCCATTGCCCGCCATCATCCATAGGTGCGATGGAGTGACCACCCTATTGCCATTTGGGGGCAAATGGCCCCACATCTAAGTCACCTGAAACGAGGACACGAAGGACACAGGGATTCGAGTGTCCGACACAGACACGATGACCCCCGGAACAAGGACACGTAAGACATGTTATATATATATATTGTAAAAATTATATATATTAAAAATATAGACATATAGATCCAAATTTTTAAAAATATTCAATAGAAATCAAAATCAATGCACATTTAACATTAGTAATTAGTAATTACACATTTAAATCCTTCAAATCCTCTTCACATGCACAACAAACACACTTTAGAGCCTTGTCCACACTTGCAAATAATAAAAAGAAAGTGAAAATTTTTATTTAAAGCAATTCTGGGTGTTTTTTCAGTGGAAAACGTGTCTTGGAATCAGGACACAGTGACAGTGTGAGATACGCGTGTCCTAAATAGGGACACGTTGAAAGGTCGTGTCCGACATGCACTGTCAGCGTGTCTCTGTCGGACACGCGGACACAGGACACGTAGGCCCTTTTGGACGTGTCCAGTTTCATCATACAAAGGATGAGTGCTAGTCTCTTGTCAACTGGCCGACTTTTAAGCTTTATTTCCAATAGTGTTTAAAAACACTGTTTTTGCTGACTAGGAATCCATTTATATATAACCTTTAAGCTTTGACGCCTTAGTGTTTAAAGTCACTTTTGTGTAGGACTACTTGTGTTCAAGGCCTAGAGGAAGCCAAACCCTGTGATAAGGATCACATAAACCAACACCGAGACACATTTAAACATGCAAACCTATTCCAACATAGAGATGAAGGTGGGGAAAATCCTAGATGTCACTAGTCAAGATACAAGTCAAGGTACAAGTCAAGGTTAAACAATGTACGAAAGACAACCAATGGATGAAGATAGTGAATGATGATTCCAAGACTAGCAAGATGTGTCCCAAAAGGGAAATGGCCAAGTCTATATTAACAATAGGGCACGACCAATGAGTGTACACAAGAACCTCCGAAATAAAGCCACTAGATCACTTTTACTCTAGATCTCAATAAAACCAAATAAAATATCGCCAACATACAACCATTATCAACTAAGTCTATCTACTTAAATAGACAACAAAGCAAAACTAAAATCCATATGTACATTGCCCATATATCACTTGGGTCATATACCTTCACCTGATCTGAACAATGTGAAGGCACTGAACACTGCTGTTCTACATCATGGGCACTGTCCTAAGCTCTGCTCTGGGACATGAAATTGGTTAACTCAGTCATCAAACCTGGGATGATGAGGCTCAGTCATGGATTGAAGCTAATCAACCGAATTCTCTAGATCCACTGAATACGAGTGATCATAAACTGGAAGCTCATCATCTGCTGATCTCAAAGTAAAGGACTAGCTCAAAAGTATGCTCAGGACTACTCAGGAACAATTGTAGCCCAGCTACTATGTATGTGACAACATTTGGCTCCAACTGGGACAAGTGCTCTAAGGGAGAGAGCGCATGAGAACCTCAGAAATCTCTGGTTTGCAGCAACGCTCATCCATTATTGAACATGCACCCGATCATCTACTCCAACTTCAACAAAACCTATTCTTGCACATCATGGAAACAACAGTACCGAGCAGTACATGTGGCAGAAAATAAAATAAAAATGCTGGAAATGAAACACTAAAAAGTAAATACTGAAAAATAAATGTGGAAAGTAAATGTTGAAAGTAAAGATCTAACCTAAGAATTGTTAAGCAGTTGCAAAATTTTATTAGGCAATAATCTTTCAAAAGACAGACAAGGGCCATACTCAATGTCCTACAAGACTCGAACTGAAAAATAAAACTGAAATACTCGGGACCATGCAATATTGAAGACTCAAATGCATTGCTCAAAGAAGCTTATTCAAGTCCTACCTACCCTACTCTAACCACATAGGCAAGTGCTAAGTAAAATCATAGATCCAAATTCCAATGTAGCCACTTACTGAAAAGATCAATTTGTCTTTCTTTGCAGTTAATGTTGCAACAAGTTAAATATGGCTTCGAAGTAATATGAATGAAAAGTAACACCGTTCTAACTTGTTGTTTGAAAAATAAAGAAAGATATGAATATTGTGAGATAAGTGTTGAACACAATGGTCACACTGAGAGGGGGGGTGAATCAGTGTGTGAGCAATTTAAACCTTTTCCACCTTCTATTAATCAATCAGAGTTTATCAAGCATTATGTTATCAATTACATCATCAACTCAATCAACTATGAGCCATAAGCACAATAATCACATCATAGAGAGACACAAGAATATATGTAAGGTAAACTTTATTTATTTGCAATTGGAGACTTCAATCTTCGCGATTACAATCAGCACCAACTGATAAGAAGAGCGCCAACTCTTACAATAGGACTCAACCTACTTTTCTCAGTTCCAGCTGAGAAGGGGTGAGGAATCCAGCCTTCAAATGCAAGAATCAACTTGCCAATCAAGAAACACTTCTGCCACTCAATCATCTGCTTCTCATTACCTCTGCACCAACAACTGTCATCAGCTTGTCCTTGTCATCAACCTGTCAAACCTGCTGCTCAAAAATCTGCTCATACTAGATATGCTCATATGCCTATCATCAAAAGATCTGCCAATCAAGATCATCATCAAGTCTGCTAAAGTCAACACTGTATATTTCACTGCCACACACTGTTCATGTACGTCATTGTACACCTCATCGTACACAGTCACTAATCAAGTAGTTCTGTTTTGCTTGTCAATCTGCTCAAGAAGCCACATGTCATCTTCTTCACTTGTCATATCTTCATTATGTCTTCAGTTGAAGGTATCACTGCCACATCATCACTTTCATACTGCTGTAGGTGTCAAACTGTCATCATCATCATCAAAAGGTTCATTGGTTGTTGGTCATTTCTTCTTCTGAGAGTACATTCCATACTGAATCAGTCAAGCATAAGCTGTCAAAACTATTTGTCAAGCAGCAGTAACACTTCTTCAAGTCACTCTTCATCTGCATAGGACTGTCATCTACATATACTCATACATGTCACTATCAAACAGTGGTCATGTCATTATGTCTTTTATCTTGTTCATATGGTCTAGCATATCAGCAAGGGTCACAGCCACATCATCACTTTCATACTGCTGTAGGTGTCAAACTGTCATCATCATCATCAAAAGGTTCATTGGTTGTTGGTCATTTCTTCTTCTGAGAGTACATTCCATACTGAATCAGTCAAGCATAAGCTGTCAAAACTATTTGTCAAGCAGCAGTAACACTTCTTCAAGTCACTCTTCATCTGCATAGGACTGTCATCTACATATACTCATACATATCACTATCAAACAGTGGTCATGTCATTATGTCTTTTATCTTGTTCATATGGTCTAGCATATCAGCAAGGGTCACAGCCAGTCACACCTCAACTTTGCTGCATCCTCAACAAGTTAGGGCTGTCAGTACTAGAGTTGTCATCATCATACACTTGGGATTCAAAGACCTAGGGTTTCATCATCCACTACTTCATCATCATTCACTTCATTAGCCTCTTAACACTTCATCATCAATGTCACCTTCTAGGGCTGTTAAGCTTTACCTTATTTCATGCATAGACTATGTATGTGCTTGAACTGTGTATGTCAAGAACACCAAGCAATGTCCAAAAGGACCGTGTATACAGTGAAGACAGAAACCAAAACACAGTTAAAAAGTTTTACACCATGTCACATGAACTGAGGAAGAATAAGTGCAGTCAACCTTGGACTTGTATCAAGCTTGGAATGTGCATTCAGACTGAGATTCAACATCATCATCTTCATCATCAGGTTGTTGCCTCCATGAACACATTATAGAGTATTGTCTGTGTATATCTGGACTGTGCAAGAGTCCAATCATCATCCAACCCGGAACAGTGGAAGAAACCCCAAGAAAGTCCAAACAGACTGCTATAAATAGTGAAGAAGGTCAACTCGGGACTACTTTAGCACTGTGGAAAATTCAGGACTGTGTAAAAAGGTTAGACCTCCACCTCTGCTGTTGCAAAATTCGGACTGTTTTGAATGCTTAAAAAACTTGGACTATGTGCTGGTAAAACCCTAGACCAAGTCCAAAAATAGACTGTCATATAGCAGCAAGAAAAATAACATAAGTTAAACCCAAAAATAATCCTTCTTGGAAAAAATTCGGGACTGAGTCTGCTGACTGAATTTCCTCAGTCAAATCTTCACCTCAGTCCACCCTAAAAATCTCAGAGCAACTTCCAACTACACCAAAATGAAATCGTGAGGGCTCTATTTATACTCATTTTTCATGACATGTTGTGGAGCCGACCTGTCATAAAACCAATTTTATTTATTTTTATCTTGAATTTTTTATTTGGAGCCAACCTCAAGATGTATTAATGTCTTATTTATTTTTGTTTTTATTTTGTCACACAAACATCCTTCTAGGGTCAAACCTTAGGGTTTGTTGTAACTAACCCAAGACTTCTTCAACCGCAAGTCATCAAGGTCACCCACAATTAAGGGTGTGCTTCATATGGTCAACCTTATCATTTTAGGGTTTGTCCACAAGTCATCTTCAATGGTCATCATGTCACCCAAAACAAGGGTATGCTCCACATCATTAAGCCATCCAATGATGTCATGTTATGTACTATGATCACTACCACCAAGGATACATCAAGCCACAAGGGCTTCATCAAGGACCAAGGACCCTTAGTCAAGGGTATGCATGTGTGCCATAGGGCATCATCATGACCATAACAACCCGTAACATGCAAGCAAGTGTGTCCAAGTGTCCAAGTGCCATCACATCACCATATAAGTGGGTGCCATGCCTTTCTCATGCCTTAGGACCATCTCCAAGAGTTCCAAGACCCGATGACCACATTATCTCTTTCAAGGGTATAAGGACCACTAATTCACCAAGTGTGGGTCCAAGGACTTCTTCAAAGGCTTCTTCAACCACTGAAACCATACAAGAGGACCTCCAAGGGTCAAGATCCATCATGCCACCTCCAATGGGGTTGTCAAGCCTTCTCCTAGGGTACCATGACCCCATCAAAGCATAAATGACCACAGAATGTGTCATTATTGCTTCTTCAACCCATCAAGCACTTCTCCATCGTCTTCAATGATTTCATCATCATTAGCAGTGTCTTCAACATCATTTACGATGAGTGGCTCCAATATCCAATCTTGTGGGTTCAAGGACCTTGCAGGATTCCATACTGTGCTCCAAAGCACAACTCGTCTTTGTATGGGCTTCACACTGCAAGAGGGACTTGGTGGCATCAATGACTACTTGAGGGGCCATTGCAAGTCCCATGTTGGCATCAATGACAATTCAATCAACAATAATACCATGCCAGGGTTGAGATTGACTTTTACAAACTACCTCCATCCAAACATCAATAGGATCATAAAAACTATGCAAGTTTAAACTTGATGGAAAAGAATATATCGTATGATTAAGCTCTCTAAGGATATCATTATTTCCTGCATCTTTTTGGCTAGTAAACTCAATCATATTCACATTAGGATCAATGGTGAAACAAACTGGGGACAAATTAGACATTAATAAACCAAAAATTGAGATTAACCCCATTTGTTGTTTAAAAATTGAGAAAATATGGAAATTATTTTTATAGAGCTTTTCAATCACCCAATCAAAGGAATTAGAAAATTAGAAAATATCATGCACCAAGGATGACTGAAAAGGAGATTAAATGTTTCACCACTGACCACTTGACACTCTTGAGACTCCTTACCAAAAGTTTTGCAAGTTAAAGCTTGATTGGAACATGAAACCATATAAAAAGACTTCAAAAGCTGGGATGGGAGGATGGATTGAAAAATAGAAACTTGATTCACATCACCTAAAGGTGTTGTTGCCGCTTTCACACACCTGGAGGGGAATCAGTGCAGTAGAAATCTTCAAGCTACAAAGTGTGTCCTTGGGGGCAAGTCTTGAGTTAGGTGCTGTCACCTGATCTTGACTCCTCCATTTAGGCCACTCCTAACGGAGCCAAGGGGGGTAGTCCCTATGAAAGAGTTGCTAAGGATCTTACTTTTATTAGTTATGAATGAATTGTTTTTGTTAGGAGTTTTGATAAATCAATATTGAAACAAGCTACTTGCAAGTAAAATTAATATAACAACAGCATGAAAATAGATATGGCAATTTATAACATAAATGCCCTGAAAGCAAAATATGAAATTGAAGATAGTGCTAGTGCCGAATGGAGTCTAATGCTACTAAAAGCTGTAAATGTATTGCAAGTGGAGTCTTGGTCAGTTTTAAAGTTATTAAGGATGAATTAAGTTATGGGAAGCGGATTCTCGATATACTGTGAAGTACTGAGAATATGTCCAAATTCTGAGAAGAGTGGCTCTGTACGGGAAAATGTGGGCTCAATGGAGTTGTGGGGTGTTCAACACTACACCAACAAGGATGTAGCCTAACGGGACCCCACGGTTGCTTTCTAGTTGTTCCCGCTTTCTTTGAAGAATTTTCCCACTATTTCTCAGGCTCGTTATGCCGGATTTCCGTAATGTTTTGGGGAGGTTTCTTTTATTAATGTGAGTTTGCTTCGTTAGATGTGAGAAATGGATCAGTGCGCATTCCTGCTTTTGATTATCCCAAAGATCAGGGCAAACCTGCGATGGGCAAGAGCATACACCGGAATGGCAAATTGTTTTATTCCAAATTGATATTGCAAAACAAAAAAGGTAAAATTGGTGAGACTAATTACTAAGGCAAGGAATATCTTTTCCTCAAACGAGCAAGCTCCTTTGGGTAATGTCGGGTTAGTGTTCATTACTTTGTTTAAAAATGAAAGAAAGAAAACTAAAACTAACTAAGCAAAGAATACAGCCTGTGAAGGCGGATTGCGTGCATGTGTTGTAAAAATAAAACGTTAGAAAAAGACAAACCATAAAAAGACACTACGAGACCCCCCAAGGGGGATGGGCTGTGGGCGCTATGTAGCCCACCTGCTTTTTATTTATGATTACTTACAATGCTTAAAATAAAAAGAAATGCCTTTTAACCCTTGAAGAATGGGTCAAAAGTCCTACAAACTTGCTTAGGGAAAAAAATGGATGAAGGAGGGGGATGGTAGATGGATCGTGGGTGCTTCGGATGGCCCAAAAATTGATTTTTTGGTAGCACTTCTCTCTCTTTTTCATTCGACCTGCTAAAAACCAGCAACCTAATAAAGCAAAGTTATTGGGTTAATGCTTTAAAAATACATAAAAAATACAACCTAGCAGCTTGCTGAAAGAAAGAAAGATTTTTCTACTTCGAGAACTAGGAAAGTGAAACTAGATCTAAACTTATGATTATGAAAAAAAATCACTTTTTAGATCTAATTAAACAAGTAAATAAAAATGAAGAACTTTAGCATACAATTTACTTGTTAAATGAAAGTAACTGAGAGAGAAAGATAAAATTTTAAGAAGGAGAGGAAAAACTGCTCAAGTCTCGAATCTTTCTTGCAAGATTGGAAGGATCTTTGATGCGGAAAAGAATGCTTATGTGTTGCTTTCAACTCATAATCCAAAGCAAAGGAGATAAACTGAGCTCAACCTTTCACTTGGGATGGTAATCTACACACTCATCAAGCTTACACAAAACAAATTAGATCTGGTACACCCCACAGTTAGAAAACCAGAAGATCATGAATTGTAATTGACTAAAGCATGAGCTCTTAGATCGCTAATAGCAAGAAAATAAACAAGCAAATTGACAGCTGCAAATGCTTACCCTACGTGCTACAGAGAGCCTTCTAAGCCAGATTATTAGTTATGCATGTTAAACTAGCAGCAACAAGGAAGGTTTTCCTGCATGCAGAAGACTTAAATTAGGAAACCAGTTGTATTTAATTTACTTTTCTAAGTTTACTTTGGAAAATAAATTAAAGTGATCTAAATTAACTTTAGTGAAACACTAGCTAAAATGAAAGTGAAATTAGGGTTTTCGCTTTACGTAATGTTATAAAAGAGAGAGTAATTGGTGGAGTGGACACACTCACTTGTATTCCGACAGAGATAGGATACAGATAGGGAGAGAAAGTCAGACAGATGATGTAGCTGGGAAGGAAGAGGAGCGAGTAGCAGGATCACCGAGCTTCGTACAGCTGAGTCGTACACTCACACAGGAGAGTGTTGAGGTTTAGTTGGGATTTTCCCAGTGATTTTGCCGGGTATTGCATTCGCCAGGTTTGGGTGAATTTGCTGTGATTGTAAAAGTTCTATATTTTCTCATAATAAAATCTATATCTGACTGCTGCACCGGTTTTCCCATCTTGGGTATTTCCAGGGGTTTTCATACCCAAAATAACTTTGTTATTTTTGTGTTGTGATGTAGTGTGTTATTTCTCAGTTTTATATTTCGCTGCATACTGTAAAAGATATTCATGTGTGGTTATCCATAAATATTTTGAATGCCCTGTTTAGCCCTAGTTGAATATTAAAGGAAAATTTACAATGCAAAGCAAAATAGTTGAACAATATTACCTCATTGTTATCACCCGCCTTGTAGTTGCCTGTGTGAGGTGGATCCAGGATGGATGGTAGAGGGGCAAGCAACTAAGGGGTGGAACCACGACTGCCTAGACGCCCAAATGGATGGTTGTCACGCTAACCAAGGCAGCCTTCACTTTATGTTATCCTAGTCCAAGACAATAATGGGGGAGACCCAGATCTGCTCACGACAGGAGAGATTGGACCTAGACACCAGAAGAAGATCAGATGGGGCTTCAGGGTACTTAAGGTGCAAGGTAAATGGAAACCCTAGCTCTAGGGTTAAGGTACTAGCAACTGATGGAGATGACCACTGTCTCTTGGGAAACGTAATTGTGATAGGGTGAGTAAGAACAAAGTTGGGACTGCCTAGTACGAAGGGGACAATCTCAGTGAAATATCGGTGACTTGAGTTATCAGTAGGTGTTGGCAAAAGGAGTAAAAATGAGGTCAAGATGGGTTAGCGCTAGCTAGGAGATCAGTGGCTTGTGTGCATTGGGCAATGGAGTCAGCAGTAAACCAATTTTTCAGAGAACCCACCTGGGAGACACCTTGATCTACGAACCCAGAAAGTAGTTTGTCCGGAAAAGCTAAGGTATAGGAAACCCAACTCAATGGATGGCTAGCGCTAGGGCTTAGGAGGACAGATTTGTAGTTCTAGGGTCACCGGGAGGCTAATGGCTCAGCGTTGATGAAAAAAAGAGGTCAGGGTGACCTGATCTACAAGCCCAAATCAGGAAATCAGCAGAAAAATCAGATCTAGAAAAGTCAGAATCTGATGATGGGGCTAGGAGGCTGAAAATTGATTTTTCAAATCTAGGGCAAACCGGGAGGAACTAGCACAGCGTTGGGGGTGTTCTAGAGTGCTTGGGCCCTGATCTATTAGCCTATCTTGTCAGATTTCAGGAAAAATCACTTCCGGAAAAGTCCAGTTTTCAGTGAGGGCGTTAGGGCAAATTCAGTCAATTTTTCAGATCTAGGCCAAATGGTCAAGCAGTTGCACAGCATTGGGGTTGATTTAGATTGTGTGGGACCCGATCTATCCGTCTATGAAGTCAGAAATCAGAAAAACTCAAAACCCGAGCAGGTCAATTTTTCAGTGGGTGGGTTATGCAGTTTTCTGCTTAAAAATCAGATCTAGGTCAAACTGTGAGGAATTTGACCAGTGTTTCAGTTGATTTGATGAAGGGGAGGCCCTATCTATGAAACCCGGAAATGGTTTGGCAAAAGATCGGACTATTCCCAAGTTTATTGATTTTTAGTGTTTTTAGTGTTTTAGGAGTTTTAAGAAAAAGTTGAATTGAAGCAAGGTACAATGGAATAAGATCTGAAAAAAGAAGAGACTTACCTATTGGATCTTACCTAGAAAAGCTTGTAGAAGTTTGTAACAGTGACGATCTTTGCTATCCCGATCAATTCTGGAAGATCCCTGTGATTTCTATGGTATATGCAAGCTCCAAGCCATCAATGCGCCCCCTACCCTACATGAGCAAACATCAACCATATCAGATTTGCACATACACAATAAAAAAACTGAATGCTACAAGACAGTAAAATGAAGTAATCATAGATCATAATGAAACTAATGAAAACCCCCTGATCCAAGATGAAGAGAACCGAGCGAGTTGAGGTCCCCCTACAAAAACGCTCTAGCCAAAACGCCCTCCTGTAGACAAAACAATGATAGCCACGAAAAATATAGATCTCACGAGAATTTCCACAATGCTAGGAAGCTGAAGACTACCTAATCACCATTTGAGCACATCAGATGCAAAGCAGATCCAGTGAAATTTCCACAGAAAAGTCCTTCTATTATTTAGATCCAAGAGCCAAAGACCCCTTACAAATGAGAAGCACTCTCCTTAAAATAGAAATGAGAGAACCTCAATCATAACCAAATCTTAACCACTTTCAAAACGAGTGGCTAAGATTAAAAGATGAAATGTTCTAATCAATGGTTGAGATGAGCTCAACATACAACACATGGATCAATATAACCATAATTTACCAAAGTGGACTAAACCACCCAAATAAAGGTAACCCACTCAACAAGAAATAAATGAAAGCACACGGTGGGTCCAAGGAGTGTTTGACTAACTCCCTTTGGGTGTCCCCATGGCACAATAAATAATATAACAATTTAATTCTTTGACTTTTGTGCCTCCTTGAGGAAATCGTGAGCCTCCCAAAAAGAGCTCCAGAAAATAATATAAAAATCCCCAAAAATAGATGTGGGCCCAATCAGGAGCTGCAATTGCTAGAGAAGGTGTGGAGGACATCACTCTCATCATCATGACTCATCCCATGTCATTTTTTTTCCTCAGTAGCCCAAATCGATTTCTTCAATAGCCATTTAATCATTTTTAATCCGCCTCAGGAAACGTGAACCTGCCAAAATAGCCTCCTAGGGTGCCTGCGTTGTCAAACTGAGCCCACCAGGCTCTCTGGGATGGGGGTACTATGGTACAAACAAGTGGCTGCACCCCCCTATGCCCCTACAACGCCCTAGGAGATCCAACTAAAACATCTCCCTGCTCAAATATATCAATCTATGAAGAAAAACTGCATCAGAAAGGAAGAATGAGCCTGATCACATCTGTAAGTGCCCGAAACTGGAAATAAACTGTCTCATTGGACTCGGAGAGTCCAAATCCATCTAAGGTGTATACTCATACCCCTCATAGGTCTCTATCTGACCATCAACCACATCAAATAAACAATATAACCATCTATAACTGATCAAATACCCATAATAACTTAGAATACATCCATCTGCTGCAAGTGTTAAAAGGTTAAGACATGCTCTACAACTCATTCAAGTAACAGTCACAACAAGTAACATTCATTTCACTGGTGGTACATCAACAAATACATATATAAGGCCTTATTTATTTTTACTTAGACTTAGACTTTCAAGACTATACTCACTTCATAGCTATAGCCAATTTGCTAGTGAAGGGTGAAAATGACAAGGGTAAGGCAAAGAATGACTTCCTACTCAACATCATGACACTTTGGATAAGGAAAGGGAAAACTCACTATAACCCATGTTGGACAAACAACAACACAAGGAATGGTAGTGCCTCACAGATGGGTGAGTTGTTTAGAGAGTGCTTATTCGACCTAGGCATCATGTCTACATCAAGCTTGATCCAAGTTCATTAGGATCACATTTTATTCCATGGCCTTTTTGGCCTATATGACCCTTTTGGGACTTCACCAGTGCTTAAAAGCACAGCTAATCAGAGCTTTCATCCGAGACATATTTTATAAGGTCAGCGTATTTTTTATCATTGCTTTTTGGACCTTTTCTTATACTCTTCAAGGAGTATTTTAGCACTTCATTGCTCTTGCCCTCTTTACATATGTTAAGAAACACAGTTTTATAATTTTCATTTTTCATGGGCGCATATTCAATAATTTCAACACAGGTAGTACATGAATTTTCAGTTTTAGCCAACAACATCTCAAGTGACTAGGGGGAATTCTGCACAGTGCCAAACATCGGGACAACCGACCAGAATGATTTAGGCATACCATCCAACTTACCAAAAGCAAGTTTTGTGACCAACTCAGAGTCGAGACACAATATAAACAGGGAGGCTTGTCCAACAAATGTTCTAGCAGGGAAAAAGATCCTCCATGCCATAAGTCAAGAAGTCAGTCGGGTTGAAAACTAAACTGGAAGGTAATGGATGGGTGAAGACAATGAATGATGGAGCCAACACTAGCAAGCCAAAACAATGGCGGGAATGACTACCTCTATTCTCTCTAAGGAGGGTAAAACCAATGAGTATAGATCAAGAACTTCTGAGTCTAAGTAGGGACATCAATACATAGTACAATATACAACCAAGTCCATATAAATATGACTGCCAGATCATGACACCACAAGTTAATACATGTCACAAGAATCAGTATAAAAGCAATAATAACCATAACACAATATAAAATGTTGAGTCATAACCATGCAATATAATCCATCTGAGACACCATCTGTCCAATGAGAAAGAACTGACATAAAACTGGACATCAATGATTGCTCTGAAAATGACATAAATGGCTACATCGGTCCTCAAATCTGAGTGTCCTGAGACTCAGTCCTGACATGGGAGAGTACAATAGTCTACTAAGATAATAATGATCCATCAAAACTGCTCATCTTAGCATCTCATATGTAAGAGATCTGGCTGAAAAAAGTACTGTGTCTGAAAAATAGAATATGGTAGCCTGGCTACTATATATGTGATAACACTCACAAAGAAATCGCTATATGCACAACTTGCCATAGATCGTGAGCCTCCAAAGCCTTTCAAAATTTATTCATAAACAACAATAACAATGATACAAGAGCAGAGGTTCTTTGCTTCCATCTAAATGAGGAATAAAGCCTCGCTTAAATAGGAAAAATGAGAGCAAACCCCAAGGGGAGTGAATTTTCCAAGTGTTGGAGCTTTTTGAGATGATTGGGGAAGAACTAGAGTGACCTAGAGGTGGTAGATGACACCTCTCATAGGGTAGGTCACCTCCGCCTCTCTCTGTGACACATATACAACAAGAGGTGAGCTTTATCATGGATAAATGTGCCCCTCTAAGGAGGAATTCGCCCCCTCATGGATTTGATTGGAACAAGGCGATTTGATCTTGATTTTGTCTCCAAATACCCCCAACATCATCCTTAGTTAACTTGGAACATGTCTGGGACAAGTTCCCACTGATTTAGGGATGCGTTTTTTCTCCATATTCTCCCTTTTAAAAATTTTTATTCACTTTTTCCTTTTTCAGAGAGAATTTCATTTAAGTGATAAATAATCACTTAAAACTTAGGAAAAGTGGGTTTAGGGGTTAAGTGGGGGCTCTGGGTCGAAAAACGAGCATCCCCATGACCAAATTGGCTCCCTAGGCCCAAATTTATGACCTTTTGAAAATTTTCAATTAAAATACATCTTATCGATTATTTTATTAAAAATATAAAAATTAAAAAATCCTATGAAAGACTTAGCGCATGTCCACGAAACTTTGGGACTATGACTAGCATGGTATAATACATAGACCCTAGGCTTTAATAGCCTTTTAAGACATAATAACCAAGTTCACCATCCCAGCTTTGGAGGATTTTGAGTGAAAAACTCGAAAATTATATGTTGCTTAAAAAAGCGTCACATAATCGACGAGAGAAAAAACACTCAAGGATGATGACCTTGATGACCAAGTCCTAAGAAGGCCAAGCCTTTTACAAAATAAACCATCATGCTCTGCCATTTATTACTATTCCCCCGAGGGGGTGTGAACATGCGAAAAAGGGACCACAACTGGCCTTGATGAAACCATGGAACTTCCTAATCCCTGAGTAAGAACAATTGATTTGTTCCGATCCTTGGTGGCTCACTTGAAAAATCCCCTAAGCGCAACTTAGTGGATAATAGGTGCTAGTGCCAATCTTGCATGAGATATGGGACATTTGTTAAGGAAATTGGCAAGATTAACACTAACCTCCCAAGAACAAGACTCATTATGATTATTCTCATCAGCAAAATCATGTTGACCAAAGGCATGATGGGGAATACCAACAACATTAAGGGAATCATTCTTAGAAAGATCTTTGTGACTATTTGGACATTGATTTCGGCTCGAAAGTTGTAACAAAGAATGCTCCAAGTCAAATTCGCTTACAATCATAGCATCATCATCATGTGATTGTTCTTCTTTAGATTGCTCATTGCATTCAACAGAGGATGAATGATCATTGTCATCCATTTGATAAAAGGAAATAGCAATATGTTCATTTTCAACTTCCCTATCATCCTGACATACTTGGTCTTCAACCACAATATGACCACATGATTGTTCCTTAACAAAAGTATGATTATTTTCAACTTTTTCTTCTTTTGCAAAGATATAATTAAACTCCGAATCAAGATCCGGATGGCTTGAACACTTACTCGAATTATTGTCAACTAGGAAATGGCTATGCAGTTGCTCTTCTATAGGTGCTTCTACGGAATCACAAATGCAAGGATCAACATATATGTTTCTTGATGGTGATCATTAGGTTCCCTTTGATGAATTAAATCTAGAATTTGGTCTGTGACTGCTTTGGGTAATATTGACAGAGTATCTCGTATGATTTGATTTATATCCCTTTTAATTTTAGCATGAGGTTTTGAAGCATTATTCTCAAAATACTCTGTAATATTCTATGGATCGCAAGCACACTCATAATTTGGAACATCTTAGGAGAAGAATGATCCATTCGAGCAAGCAAATCATCAATATATTGATCATCCATAACACAATCATTACCAGATTGACACTTTCACAATCATCAACGGTCCTACCCCACTTATCAATTAACAACCCTGTAAACATGTCATAACCAGTAATTGGATCCTGGTGCTAAATGATCAAACCATAGTTGAACATTCCCTTGTAAGGATGCACCTAAGGCTTGCATATAAACATCTTCATTTACGCACCTCTAATTTCCATATAAATCCAGAGAGTATCCAAATGACTTTAAATCGATACATCATTGTTTCCACTAAACTGAGGGAGCCTCCTAATGTAATCGTTTGGCATAGGATGAGGTTCCTTAGGTATTTCAGAAAAGTCAAAAGGAGATGGTTTGTCTTGTCTTCTAACGACTCTGGTTACTTGGGTATTAGGTCTTGGCTGGGACTGACATCTAGGTTCATGTTGACTTACAAATTCGTTAGGGTGGTTAGGACAAAACTTTTATTAAACTGATGAAGAGGATTACAGGTATTGTAGAAATCTTGATATTTAGGCTCATACCCGTTATCGTATTCATATGCATCCCCATACTGAAAATGTGAATTATGTTTGTTCTTTTTAATCCTATTTACACTTTTAGACAATTCTTGTACAACTTGTGAAAAGTCAAGGAAAACATCTGGGTTCATTTCGATTGATAACTTTAAGATTCCCCAGTGGAGTCTCTATATGGGTTCGCTAGTGGAGTCGCTAGGTGAAATAAAAAATGTAATCACCGAAAGATATGTCATTGGAGAAGTATGATGCGGGAGAGTAAAATAAGTGAATGTAAAGTTAAGCAATGTAAAATGCATTCACTAAATTTAAATCCGAATGCGATGTGATTCAGAACACAAACCTGAAGTAAACTACTCGTAGACACCAAAGGTAAGCCTCTACCTCCTCGATAATGGCTCCAAAAGATGTTATCACACAAAGTGTAGCTACCCACAAAAGGTATCCTCTCTGGGACGGTAGAGGTGAGGTAGTTAACCGGTGACATTGCAATGGCCTCGTCCACTACTAATGAAAGGTAGTTGTCACATTGGACATGCTCTTGTCACTTTGGATCAAACTATAGAATGATCAAGGGGGAGACCCTACTAGTCTATGAGGCCTAACGAACCTACTCAAGACAGTATAATGGATAAACAAATGATGTGCAAGGTGAACAATGAGTAAGTAGATCTAGATCTAGAAAACTGATTGTGGTAGGTGCGGTTTAGGCTAAGTTGGGGAGGTTTAAGGTAATGGAAAATTGCCCAACTTAGGGTGAATTATACCACAAGGAGTTTAATAATGTAAATCTAGATAGATCTAGTTTAAATGAGAAATATCCAAATTAGATCCAGCTAGGGTTTATGCAATTATGGATGAAGTGGACCCTAAAAGAGTAGATTGGGATGTGAATGACTAGATCTAGATTTCCTGAAGAGTAATCTATTGATTTGAAGTGGGTTCAAGCATACCCAACTAATATATCTAAAAGAATGACCAAAAGCCCAAGGAGGGCGTCCCACTTAGGAGTGACTAGTGCTAGATCCAAGGGTAAATGGAGTCGGATTGAGTTGAAACTTTAGATCTATGGTTTAAATATTTATTCCTAAATGGGTTTTGATGGTCGTCATCAAATAAATACCCGATCTATCAGATCTAGAAAAGTAGGGTGTTAACAATGAGGGTTTGATGTGACAAATGGATAAAAATATGGAAAATGATACTAACCTTGTAGATCGTACCTGAAAATACTTGCGGTTGCCTTGTATGTCAATGATTCTTCCACTAAGTTCTAATTTCGAGTTAGATCCGACATCTACGAAGCAAACCGTCATTGTCCAAGGAGGAAGTGTGCCCTCTTCACCTGCAAAAGCAAACTACCGAAGTTAGATTTGATCCACGGATGAAAGATAAGCAATGCAAGTCATCTAAAGAGAAAAATTCAATGCACAAAGTAACAATTAATCACTCCTGAAGACGAAACGATTCATAAGAAGAGATCATGCAAGTCACCTCCACAATCTCCCCTCAAGCAAATCGCTATCTTGCAAAAACAAGCTCGACCTCCACAAAAAGGATGTCGTTTGCATGCAACATTCACTGAAATGTCTAAGCAAGAGGCATAACAATCACATACAAGAACATTCACAAAGCATGACCCCATGGCATAATCATAAGATATAGTCAATAATCATAACATTAAGTGACTAAAGTCACTAAGTCGTGCCCCCCAAAATACATCAAAATCACCCAAAACAATAAGTGCTAAGACGTATGGACCATTCAAAGAGAAAAACTGTTGACGGAAGGTGAAGATGTCATCAACAATGCCCCTCGGATCAATCCCATGCCATTTCCTTGCCTCAATTACCCAAATCGATTTCCTTATTAGCCATTTTCATCATTTTTATGTCAAAATGCTGCCTCGGGAAAATAAAAATGCTCATATCTCACTGTTGACCGAACTTGGGCATCAACTGACTGCAAAAATGGAACCGATATCTTAGCAATATGGTATTATCGACAGGCTACAAACTATGTGCCCCTGTGGTGCCCGAGGAGAACGAACCATCAACTGAAAAGTATTTTATTTTTATTTACTGAGGCCAAACTACTGCAAATTGATGCACTGACCCACAAATCCAATGCAAGTGCCTGACACTGAAAATTGAGTGCGCCAATAGATTCATAATGTCCAAATCTACTAGGAATGAGTACTCATACACAATATGCCCATAAAAAATATACATCAAAGGCCCATCCATTCCAGAATAATAATAATAAATAGGCCTGTAAATGTTGATAATCATAATTAGAACACTAGACAACATGATAAACCATCATCTGAAGCATGAATATGTCTAATGGACATTGATAGACCACATAATCATCATCCACAACCATCGGCCAAAACTCATTTAAGACCCTGCTGTTGACTTGGTCAAACTGAGTTTACCAGATCAAGAATGATTAAAATGATGACCCAAATGAAAATCTCTGATGCTACAAGTACAAAATGGATATATCATGCTCAATTATCTATGTTAGTAGTAAGTCTAAAGTACAAGTTGTTAGATTTTTAACATTAAGCTAGCATAACATTAGGATCTTTTAACTGAGAGAACAACAAGCACAGCAATCAAACACAAGAGACAATGAACAAGGTGTTTTTCCTCAGGGAAACCATAAATGGAGAAAACCTCGCAACTTCCTCAGAGATAGAATCAACACCAAAGTAAAACCCCAAAACAGTAAGATGATCTCCTGACAATAGTAACCTCTTTCTTCTAGCCCCAGTGTCTTTCTCTTCCTCAGCTATGCGCTACAACTGAGTGTGAGTGAGTGTGTGATAAATAGAGAGGTCACCTATCTATTTATACTAATTCCCGACATGACTAAAACCCTAATAGGGCCGACATCACTAGGTGAGTCTAATAACACTAGTGCCCCGAAACTGCGGGGACTTTAACCCTTAGACAATAGGAGGGTTACCCACAATGACTTGACATGACTTGTTTACATTATAGAACCTCTTGATAGGAACATCGGGGCATGACATGACTCCAAGTACATCCCGGAATAAACATCGGGTTACAATAGATAAGAAATACAAGTGAATACATTCCGAAGTTACAATTACATCAACACTCCCTCTTAACTAGGAAGGTATTCTCTCGACACAATTTTCATCACTGGTCTTCTTCTCTGGATCATATCTTCATCTGCATCTTCAAGTCATCTTCGTCTTCAAGTCATCTTCATCTTCGGATCTAGATCATCACTCGATCTGGATCATCAACACTAGATCTGGATCATCACTCGATCTGGATCATCATCACTGGTTCTGGATCATCACTCGATCTAGATCATCATCACTGGGCATCATCACTGGATCTAGATCATCACTGGATCTGGATCATCACTGTTGGATCATCATCACTGGATCATCACGGGTGCTATCACATGATTCTTCTCATCACAGGAAGTTCTAAAAAGCCAGCCCTTTTTCATGCTGGTTGTAGGCCTAGCCTCCATGTAGGTCTTCTTCAGCGCTTATATCTGACACCAAGTCAGAATGGCTTGCCCAGCACTTACATCTGACCTACTCGTCAGAAAGGCACGCCCATCACTCACATTTGATCATGTAGGAACCAATCCTATAATCACATCAGAAAGGCCCAGTGCTCACATTTAGCCATGCAGGAACACATCCTGCAACCATGCTAAAAAGGCTTTGCTCTTCCACCCATGCGGGAACACATCCTGCAACCATGATGAAAGAGCTCTGCACTTACATCCACCCATGCGAGAACACATCCTGCAACCATGATGGAAGGGCTCCGCACTTACATCCACCCATGCGGGAACACATCCTGCAACCATGATGGAAAGGCTCCGCACTTACATCCACCCATGCAGGAACACATCCTGCAACCATGATGGAAAGGCTCTGCACTTACATCCACCCATGCGGGAACACATCCTGCAAGCATGATGGAAAGGCTCTCAACCCCAGGTTGAGGGTTCCTGGTAACTGACCAGGTGCCTCCATTTTCCAAGAGAGTTGCAACAACCCTTATATCTGATCAAGTGAGAACACATCCTTCAATCACATCAGAATGGCCATGCGCTCACATTTGATCATGTAGGAACACATCCTACAGTCATATCAGAATGGCCCTTAGTCCTAGACCAAGTATTCCTGGTAACTGACCAGGGACCTCCATTCCAAGAATGGCAATAGCCCTTATATCTGATCATGTAGGAACCAATCCTACAGTCATATCAGAATGGCTCAGCACTCATATCTGACATGGAAGGAACCAATCCTCTCACCATGACAGAATGGCTCAACCCTTACATCTGACCATGGAAGGAACCAATCCTCTCATCATGTCAGAATGGCTCACGGACTCATCACTTCCCTTTGGAAGGGACCTCGATCTGGAGAACACCAAGCTTCTCCTTGAAGTACTCAAACTTCACTCTAGCCGATGGCTTCGTCAACACATCAGCTATTTGTTCGTCCGTCGCAACATATTGGAGCTTCACTGCTCCCCTCTGCACCATATCCCTGATATAGTGATACTTGATCTCGATATGCTTCGACTTGTCATGAAACACTGGATTCTCTGACAACTTCACACAACTTTGGTTGTCACAATGTATTATACAAGTAGCATCCAATTGGAGATCAAATAAATCAGACAGTAGCTTCCTCAGCCATACTGCCTCACAACTAGCTGAACAAGCTGCGACATACTTTGCTTCAGCAGTACTGAGTGCCACACAGGATTGCTTCCTGCTAAACCAAGAGATCACACCTGATCCCATACTAAAGCAACACCCTGAAGTGCTCTTCCTATCGATGGCACTGCCTGCCCAATCTGAATCAACATAATCCTCCAGGTTAATCTTCTGATTCGCCTCGTACTTGAGCCCATAATCAACTGCACCCCTCAGGTACCTCAAAATATGCTTTGTAGCAATCAAGTGAACATGTCTCGGATCTGTCAAGAACTGGCTCAAGGTGTTCGCAGCAATGTTATCGGAACCAGACCGGTCATCGAACCGGCGAAGCCCAAAATGTGAACCGGACCGGAAATTGGACTGGAACCGGCAAAAAACCGGGTAAAAAACCGGCTGACTAAAAAATACATAAAATATTGATATTTTGTAAAAAACATATATAGTCATGTGCATACATATGAATCCAGACCATTAATACAGAAATATGCAAAGTTTCTCATATATATAGCAAATATGGGTGCAAATATCCAAAATAGCACCTAGTGCAATACATCTCTAAGGATTTGAACCAAAGTACATTAACAAAGAGGCTCCAAAGTACATCAGCAAAGTTTTATTTTCTGGTTTTTTTAAAAAAAATTGAGTTTCGTGAGTCCCTAGTCCAGACCGGCCGGTTCGGTTGGTTTTGGCCAGTTCCGTACCCGGTCTGGAAAAAAATCCGGTTTTTTGAAATTTTTTTGCTTATCGGACCGGCCAACCCTGTAAACTGGTCAGACCGGCCGGTTTTGCCGGTTCCGATAACACTGGTTCACAGCAAAGCAAATATCTGGTCTCGTGTTCGTCAGGTACATCAAGGACCCAATCATCTGACGATACATCGTAGCATCAACTGTCTCTGATGAAGCATCACTCAATAGCTTCGGGTTTGATGCCATAGGTGTGGTCATAGCCTTGCAGTCCATCATCCCAAACCTCTTCAGGATCTCTACTGTATATTTCCCTTGTCCCAGGGAAATTCCATTTGCATTCTGTCACACCTCCATGCCCTAGAAAATAATGCATCATACCCAAGTCCTTCATTTCGAACTCAGCAGCAAGCTTCCTCTTCGTATCAGCAATCAACCCATCCATACCCGTTACAAACAGATTATCTACATACAGTAGGAGCATCACTGGGTTGCCATCTTCAACCTTGTAGTAAAGGTTGGAATCTGCTTTACTCTTAGTAAATCCCAAACTGGATAGAAAGCTAGCAATTCTGCCGTACCAAGTCCTGGGTACCTGTTTCAAACCGTACCGGGCTTTCTTCAATCTGCACACATGAGACTCCCTGTCATGTGTCTCAAAACCAAGTGGCTGTTCTACATACACTTCCTCTTCCACTACACCATTCAAGAAAGCAGTCTTGACATCCATTTGGTGTATCTTCCATTTCATCGCTGCAGCCAGAGCAAGTACTGATCTGATGGAAGTGTATCTGGCTACAGCTGCAAAGGTTTCTTCATAGTTTATTCCTTCTTTCTGTGAGAAACCACGAGCCACGAATCTTGCCTTATATTTCTCTATGCTACCATCTGCAGTATGCTTGATCTTGTAGATCCATTTGGAAGTTACAACTGAATTCCCTTCTAGTCTTGGGACAATATCCCAAACATCATGCTTCATGATCGATTGATACTCTTCGATCATAACATCCTTCCATTCTTTCCGTTCTGCCGCTTCATAATTTATCAATGAAATCACGTAGTAATGCTACATACCTGGAGCAGGATTTGGTCCTTTTTCTTTCTCTGTGATTCTCTTCTGGAGCCCCATATCTTTCCGCACTTTGGATAGCTTCTCGTACCCAAGCAGGTTTCCTCTTTTGAGGATTCTTCTTCTGAGGTGGATCTACAGGTTCTTGTGGTTCTTCAAATTTTCGATCTTCTTCTTGAACTTCTTCATTCATGGTTGTATCATGAATTCTGGGTGCTTCTGCTTCTTCAGGATCTTCAGCAGTTTTTTTTCTGGATTTGTTGTAAGCTGAGTCTTCATCAAATGTTACATCCCTGCTGATATCAATCTTCTTGAATCTTGGGAAGTATATTCTGTAAGCCTTCGAGCTTTCAGAGTATCCCACAAATATACCCTTCTTTCCTGAAGGATCTAGTTTTGTTATCTTGTCTTTCGGAATGTGTATATACACTGGACAGCTGACTTCTGGTTTCTTGTCGGAGAAGACTTCTTCAGGAGTCTTGTTCTCGAGTACTCTGTGTGGAGTACTGTAATATTCCCAAAAGTGACATGCATGCAAACCCTAAAAGTGAGATGCATGCGAACCCTAAAAATGACATGCATGCCATCCCAGCATTATTATAATGATGCATGCACTATTTAAGCCTCCCTCTGCACGCATGCAAGTCAACGGCAAAGTAGAAGATAAAGTGACATGCATGCAAGTCAACGGCAAATTAGAAGATAAAGTGACATGCATGCAAGTCAACGGCAA
>LPNX010317365.1:173107-298243 GCA_001517045.1 Pseudotsuga menziesii | reverse complement strand
CCCCCGCCTCTCTCTCTCTCTTCTACCTTCTTCACCCCTAACTATTACTAACCCCCTCTCTCATTGTTTCTCCCTACTCCTCCACCTCCACCTAATCCACACCCCTCTCTCTCTACCTCAACTCTTTAACACACCACTACCCCATTGGTTCTCTCTCTTTCTCTCTAACCCTTACTAACCCCTTTTCCTACTCTCTTTCTCCCTTTCCCCACTTACCCCCAATCTGCTAACACCCCCCTTACTCTCTACCTCTAGCCCCTTAACCCGCCCCCTCTATCTCTACCTATAGTCCCTTTCCATCCCCCAAAATCTTACTCTCTATCTCTCTCTCTAACCCTTACTAACCCCTTTGAATGGCTAGGTTTATAAAATCATCATCTTTCATGAATGGGGGAGTTAGAGAACATAGGGAGTTAATAAGAGTTTGGGGGAAGAGGTGGGGTGTGTTAAGGGTGTTAGGATGTTAAGACTTAGGGGGTGCGCATTAATGCATACTAAACATATAATGATACCTTAGCCATGGAACCACCTTCTTAAATGCTGCTAAATGTTATTAGAATGAAACACACATGTGTTTTAGTTGAACAAAACATGTACTTGTTTTATGTTTGTATAGATAGTAGTAGTCCCTATCTGAGATACACTCTAACAAGTTTGAAGGAAAATTTATTCATAGCATTTTGTGTAGAGGGATTGAAGGTTTCACATTTTATCAAAGACCTTGTGTAGATGGGTCATGCCCAAGGTGCGGTGGAATGGAATTATTGGAAAAATGCCTACATGTGACTGATGAGCATGAACTTGGGAGGTATAAGGTGAACTTGAAACCATTCAAATATGTCACATATGATATTGATGGTCGAAATGAAAGAAAAAAATACAATTGGTCACTTCAGATTGCAATTCATATGTAATAATATATTGATATATGTCTTTATTATTGATCTACTAGGTATGGGTTTGCGACTTGATGGAGGGATTCTTTGAAAATACACAATAATATGTAAATAATTTGCATGTGTCTCGTTGTCAAGATGAGCAATTTAGAACATGTAGGGATATATTTCTTATTGGCACTATCTTATTCATGGTAATTTTTTTGGAAAACTACACTCTTCCACCAAAAAAAAGATTCATAGTCAATATTATAACCTATATCAGGTCATCATAATGGTCCATATCACCTATAGACATGGGGCAGATAGTACTAAATAAGACATGGTTATATTGAAGGAGTATCACTTCTACATAAGTGATTACATGTGTCACGACTTGGATTTTTTACAACACAACTTAAATTGTTCTAAAATCACTTGAAGGATAACAATATATAGATGGAATAACGTTGGATTTTGTCTAATGGTTGTGCGAGGAAATTAAAAAATGCTTGTGTATTCCAATGGTTGTGTATGCTCCACAAAATACACAAGGTGCCACATATTTGGAATTATTTTCGTACCAAACACATAAAAGAGGAACATGATGGAGCACGTGCATGCATAAAGTGCATTATATAGGAAGGAAATGAAGTTCACAATTGTTTTGCTCATTTGAGATCCAAATATCATTGTAGAATGGTGTTCTTCAGTCACGGGGGAGGGATAAAGAAGGAAAGAAGACCAATCAACTCAAAAAGCACATACACATGGATATTTAGGGAGGTGGTTGATGTAGAATGATCACACCTATATGAGTGCAAGACTGCCCAAGGAAATCATTCATTTAATTTAGTTAGAATGGAAAATAATGCTATAGTTGAAATATGGATAAGGAAACTCTCTTGTTTTTGTTCTCCATGTAGTAGTGGTGAATGTTACAATTGTGAATCCACAAATTGGCTTGATAGCTAGGATCATTTATCATTCCCCATTGGTTGACATATAATTACAGAACTATCCCAGTTGAAGGAGGACCAATCAAGTATTTTACCAAACTATGAACAAATATAAGATCTCATACAACCGATTATGACTAATATCTTGATATTATTGAAATGTTTGATGATGATTTGTGTTTATTTGGCTAAATCATATGTTCACACTTTATTTTATGCAAGGGACATATACACATTTTTTTCCTCAATAGACAATGAATGGGGAACTGACTATTGGATGACACACTACTTGGATGTGAAGTAGACCCTCAATATCTTATTAAGGGACTCTAAGGGAAATTATTTTCTGATTGAATCAATGGTTATCAAAGGAGAATATTTGACACAAGTTTCCCATGCACCATAGAACAAAATCTATGTATTTAATTATTATAGACTAGGTTAGATTGTATACCATTATAGAAGCTTAGTTATTGGAACAAACCTCCAGCTAAAAACAATGCCAAGGAATAACTCATCAAAGGAATGATACTTCTTTCCTTACTCTGAGAATGAGAGGTTAAAGGATACTATTAGTATTAGAGCCCGATGGTCTAATTGAATGGCCATAGGTAGGAATTTGTGTACTAGTTAACATGTCTAGTTAACATTGATCCCGATGGTCTAATTGAATTGCCATAGGTAGGATATTTGGTGTGTTTTAAAATCATGTCTAGTTAACATTGATCATGTCTAGGAATTTGTGTACCATAGGTAGGAATTTGTGCATGTTGTATTGTGTACTATGTTATAGGTATGTAGTATACATGTATGTTATGGTTTTGGTTTATGGTCTCATTGGTTATTGACATTAATGTTTTGACTATTGTACCTAGACATTGACAACTTGATTGATTGATAAATAGCATAGAATTATACAACTTGATAAATTGCATAAGTTTCATCACGGAGTTATTGTATTACATTCAAACTGGCATGAATGATGTAATGTATCCATAGAAACCCAATATAGAGTCCTAGAAACCAATTCTACAAACATAGAAACCTGATCTATATCTATAAACTTTTGAAACCTAATATACACTAGAAACATTAATCTAACCATAGAGAAATAATCATGAGAGACCTAGAATATTCATCCATCTTCATAAGGATCTCTAAATGGTTGAAGTGAATAATACTCTTCAAGTCTTAAATATTTAACATCTGCCTCCCTAAAAAAATTAACCTATTCTAGCACTATAAACCTTAGAATCTTGCCCTAGAAACCCTACATATCTCATCTACTCTAGAAACATAAATTTAACCCTAGGAACAAAATATACAAACATAGAAGTTCCTAATCTAGAATGATAATTGCACAATGAAACTTGCACCAAATGTTGAAGTTTTGATGTCATCAATGTACTATTCATTGCACCTAAACCCTTATTTGTATTTGAAATCCTAGAAACCCTAGTTTAAATTATATTGTAGAACTAAAATTTAAATCATTTTCACTATAAATATATATGCATGTGCATCCATTTGAATATAAACCATTATGCACAAGTCCCAAAAACTTCATTCTACAACAAATAATTACACATCAAAATCCTTGCCTATATTGGGATCATATTTGTCAGTAAAACCATGTACCCCATCCTCTAGTATACACTAATCCCCTACCTCTACCTTGAATCTTGAATTTGGTCCTCCAAGGATTTATGGAAAAACTCCAAGTTTTCATGAAATTCCCTAATGCAAGTGTTAAAATAAGATCAAGTGCAATGCCCCCATCAAGCAATACCTACTATTAGACATTTACACCTTTAAAAATTTACAATGTCATCATTGGCTCTATCGAATACCTAGATTGTACTTGTAAACCCTGGCTTGTAGTCTAACTCCTAATTTGCAATGTAAACCTTAGTTTGTATCCTAGGCCCTAGTTTGTTGTGGAATCCCTAGGTTGACCAATCACTTTAATGTCAAATGTGATTCCTCCGTTGATCAATGTTAACTAGACATGATTTTAAAACACACCAAATATCTCAAGGATAACTTTCAAATATATACAAACCCTAGTTTGTAGCCTAAACCCTACTTTTTATTCTAAACCCTACAAACCCTATAAATGCTTGCATTGGTGGCTCAAATTCCATGAAATCCTTTAGATGGCGTGACCACATTTTACATGCCTAGATACACATGCCCAAACTTATATAACTCGATTGAATGGCCATTGATGGTTTTATGCTCTGGGACCAATTTGGCATGTGTCCCTAAATGGATAAATGGAGTGAATTTTAAATGGACATAGAGAAAAAATAGTGAATCAAATCACAAACCCATTGAATCTGTTATAATTGGGATATCGTATTAACACTAGGGTGAACCTATACTATGGTTCCATGGATAAGGGATAATATTTTAGGATGATTTTTTGAAACTAGGGTTTTCCTGTATAAGGGACAATGCAATTCTTTCACAAAGGGATCAACTTTAGGAATTCCTCTAATGAGAACTTGTGGATAACATTCCCATGTGGAACCTACCCAAGCACACTTGAAAGATCTTACAAAACTCAATTTTTTGCCACAGTTGGTATTCTATTCCCCCAACATGGATTTAGAATGTGTCCTTGAATGCCTCTAGGAGGCAAGTTGCAACTGCCAATAAAATGACAATCGTGGCTTGGTTAAAAAAAAAATTAACTCTATTGGAATCATAAAATTGGATTAACACTAGGGGTTCCCATATCCTCTAGTTCCATGTCCCATGGATCATCTTTTATGGATGGTTTTGGAAACTAGAGTTTCACTCCGTAAGAGAAAGTGTGATTCTTACACAAAAGGGGTTAGCTTTGGTAATTCTTCAACCAGAAACTTGTGGATAGCGGTCCCATGTGTAAAGTACCTAGAAAAAATTGTAGGATCTCATTGGACTTAGTTCTCCACCATGGTTGGAATTTTATGCCCCTCGACATGGATTCCACATGTGTCCTTGAATGCCTCGAGGAGGCAAGTTTCAACTCTCCATAAAATGATGACTGTGGCTTGGATCGACGAATCATCAAATATGTTGGAATTAGTACATAAGATGAATACTAGGGGTTCCCCTATTTTCTAAGAACATAGACTAGGGATCATTTTTTAGGATCGTTTTTGAAACTAGGGTTTTTCTCAGTAAGGGATAATGCAATTCTTGCACAAAGGGGTCAACTTTGAGAATTCCTCTACCAGGAAATTATGGATAGAATTACCACATGAAATATACCTAGAAACAGTTTTAGGATATCATAGAACTTAATTATGTTCCATGGTTGGAATTCTATGTCCCCGACAAGGATTCGACATGTCTCCCTCAATGCCTCTAGGAGGTGACTATCAACTGGCCATAAAATGACCATTAGATGAAATTTGGGGTCTAAAATGGGCCTCCGAAGGAAAATAATAAAATAATAGTTAAAATAATAAAATAATACTTATTAATTTTGGAGGAAGAATGAAAAAAACTACTTTTGTGTTTGTATTTTTGACATATCTCCCTATGTATTTACTCAAATTCTAAGCGGGAGAGCTTGTTGAATGCGGAATTTAATTCCGCATCCAACAAGTACACACACTACATACTTTTGATGGACCCCGCCACCTCAAAAACATGAAATACCTGAAAAAATGTGATGATGATGTCATCATCACATTTTTTTCAGGTATTTCTTGTTTTTGGGGTAGTGGGGTCCATCAAAATAATGCAGTGTGGGTACTCGTTGGATGCAGAATTAAATTCCGCATCCAACGAGCTCTCCTGCTTGAAATTTGAGTAAAAAGGCATGGAGATATATCGAAAATACGAGCAAAAAAAGTAGTTTTCTTTTATGACAAATATGTCAATTCAACCATTATGGTTGACTCATTTTATTGAAATTCTATTGGTTCTTGAATTCCAACTCACAAAATTTGTTGTTGGCGCGTTTTCTTATAAGGCCCATTTTAGACCCCAAATTTCCTCTAATGAACCATGGTTTAGATCGACAAATCCTTGAATTCATAGGAATAAAGACATCAGATTAACAATAGGGGTTCCAATATCCTATGGGTCTATGGATAATGTTGGACACACCACGAACAAAGAGAGCGGGGGTGAATTTGTGTGTGCAGTCTTTATTACTTTTTCAACTTTAACGATCAACAAATTATTCCATATTATGCATTATCACATTATCATTATATCATCAACAGTAATGTTATCATCATCATATCACCATCATCACATAGAAAGAATAGCAACACGGTACGCAAGTTTTCTTATGTGGAAACCCAAGTCCCAAAGGGGAAACCATAGAAGCATTTTTAAATAGTTTTCCAGAAATAACTAGAAGGAGGCAACAACCCCCTTATTATAAAGACTTCAATTTTCCACCTGCAACTGGAAGGAGGCTACGAGCTCCTGATTTACAGGCTCCAACCTGAAGGAATCTACAACTCCCTAGTTCTCCGGCTTCAACCAGAGGAGGCTATGACCTCCTTTCCTTGCCCCGTCTTGCCATCCAAATAAGAAGATAGACACTGAACTACTGAACCAAAACTACACTAATCATATGTGCATGCTAATCAACACCTGTAGTACAATGCACAATCTGTACCACACTGCACAACCACTACCACTACTAACCACTTTTCATCATGTTATCACTACTCATCAACTGATCATTTTTTGTTGTATCACACTGCTCATCAACTGTTCATTTTCTATTGTATCACACTACTCATCATCTGATCAACTCATCACTTGCTCATCATTGCACTAGAACTGAACCAATAACGTTTCCAATCAAGCTATACCAATCAATCATCTGACTCAGTTAATCTGAGTCTGCACACCAAACTCAGTCCATCTAAGTCAAACCATTTTCTCTTACAACTCAACCAATCTGAGTCAATCCAACTGCACATAAGGTAACTAGTGCCAATATTTCTCAACCGAACTAACCTGTACCAAGGTGCTTGTGTACATGTGCTAAATCAATCATATACTTGTGGTAATATAATCAAGTGATCTGTCAGTCAACCAACCCTTCTTACTTGGCCTAGTTCATTAAGAGACATGTTTGACCAAGCAAGAGACTTCACATACGTTCAACCAAACTCTATCCAATCACACTCAACTCAATGACACCATAACCAACCTCAATCAAAGTCAAAGAATACTTGACAATTAAACATGATATACCTCAACCAAGTAACCTCGTCCATGAAGATAAAATACTTAACCAACTATGTCAAACTCAATCAATATCATAAACTCTTAGACACAAAATGATTTTTCACTCCACTCAATTCAAGTCAACAATTCAAACAAATATCAAGCAAATATTCACTTACATCACTTTCAAAGGTTGTCATTAACAATCAATAACAATCCAACTCCACTTAGGTCAAAGACACAATGATTAACACTTTTCAAACTAGTTTTCAAAGAAAACACTTAGGTTGATCAAAAAAATCACTCACAAGATATATTACATACATGTCAACTTATCATTCAATATTGCACTATAAAACAATCAAGATAAACACCAAAATCTATGCCAACAATATCCAAGATAATAATCAAGTTCCATATCAAGATCACATCAATATATATGCCAAGATAACCATCGACATAGCCTCCATAACATATTCAATGACTTCAAAGAGATATACCAATATATAGGCTCACATACTAAGATCAAAGAGGAACTCTATCCATGAGAGACATGTGTCATTACAAGAGAACCCATGAAGCATGAACCATACCTTATTGAAGATCACAAGATGAAGAAAAAGTAGGAAAAAAAAACAAACTCTAGATCTTTTCCTCACATATCCCTCATTACAATCTTTCCAATGAGCCAAGAATTTTGTAATTCTGATTCCATATGGGAAAGATATGTCAATTTTAGTGAAGATGCCCAAAAATTTATCCTTCAGAAGAAGAAAAAATCGCACTTTTCTCCAAGAGTTGTGAAATTCTTGAGAGAATTGATGATGAACAAATTAAATGTTTGATATTCTATTTATATAGGTTGTGTAGGAAATTTATTACCTTGGGATGAGATGCAATTCAAAATTATAAATAATTAAATTCTCTTTTCTTTGGTCGGCTCACCCAAAAAGGTGGGGTACACCAACTTCAAAAATTCATATCTCTTCAATCGTAAGGATTTGGAATATTCTCCACATATCAATGGAAATGTATTGATAAGTACTATGTCCCTATGATGGTTTTATTTGTAAATTCTTGGTCTAATACCCTTAAATTCTTCAATATGTCCAGGACATCAAAGACCCCACACATGAGGGTGCCAAAGACTCGACCATCAACTAGAAGAGTTTCAAAGTATTATTCAACATATCAAGGAACATAAATGGGATCTACCTCCATCTACATCCAAATAGCCATATAACCACAAATAGTACCATATATCATCATGGTTCAAGACCCAAGGCACCACATGCAAGGGTTTCATGACTCTTTCAAATATATCATATAATATTTAAACAAGATAATTTATATGGACTTCAAGGGCTTCAACATCATCATGTTCAAGGTCTCCATATCATTAAAAACATATCCAATGGTTCCACTATATATATTCATTACCATAAGAGTACCAACACCCCCGAACAGAGGTAGAAAGACCTCACCACTAGTTTTCAACACCTTATGGGCTTCATATTAATGATAACAAGGCTACTAAATGCAAATGACCATATAGAGTCAAAGGGAGATCAAACCACCATATATGTGGGTTCAAGACCTAAAATTTCAAGGACACCAAGGACCCTGAAAGAATGGGTTCCAATATACCACCATAAGCGTGGGTTCCAAGACCTAATTCTCCACATGCAAGAAGATCAAGATTTAAGATTGCGGACTCAAGGACCCCACAAGAAATTCACAACCTCAAGACCATCTAATGCAAGCAATTGGCTTCACCATCAACACATCAAGGAATTTACACATCATCCATCCAACAACCAATGAAGAGATCAAAAAAATTACAAGCATAACAAGCAACACAAAGACTAGTAACCAAAGATCAACCAGGAGTAAGGAACTCGACAATGGACTCAAATGGTACCAAGATACAACTTAGGGGCACTTGACCAAGTCAATGGGTAACTAGGGATTTGGTCATTTTTCAAGGCCTCCGAGGGCTTCAATATTGGTCTTGGACAAGGTCAAAAGGGCTCCTCTAACACAAAAAACCACAAACTAAACACTAACCATTAGGGGCTCGACAAGGGGAACCAAGGACTCAATAGTTGGCATCAATGACCAAAAACCATTAGCATCAATGACAATTTAATTAACAATATCCCCCTTTGTCATTGATGACAACACCATAACTCCTCTTCATAACAGTCTCCCACTGACAACAAAACTTCCATCCCCTTTGGCATAAATGTAAAATGGAACATCCTTTGACCATACTACTCCCCATCAGGGCATGCTCCCCCTTAGGCCATGCTCCCCCTATCATCAACTTCTACTCATTTTCAGCTTTTCTTCTTATTTGCATTAATTGACACAAGAAATTCTTTTGGCACTACCACTTTCCTTATCATTGAGAATTGATGCTTCTTTGATGGACTTGTATTCTATCACACAGATACTATTGGAACCAACTACTATACGATACTCAAATATGATAATCAAGTACATATATCCTTTTACACATTATTTGTACACATCATATCACTGGTCAATAGTCTTCAAAATGGCATTGGTTTTTTCCCAATATTTTCATCATATTTGTTTTGATTTACTAACTTTATTCTCCATACTTTGGTAGGATTGTGGTTGTTAACCAAACTTTAACTTGTCCCTGCATCCTGCATTTTTTTGCGAAACAACCATAATGATAGAAATTGTAACATTGAACCAAAAATGTACTTTGATTTCTTTCTCGAGTGATTCTGTCGAGCTTTGTAATGAATGGATTTGTGACCATAGTTGTTACACTTGTAGCAGTGACCATGGAACCTTGTAGGATATCTGTGAGCAGTAACTTTTCTTGATTCTTGATGATCATGGAAACTTCTAATACTACATGTATTATTGTTAGTCTTTTCTTCTTTTCCTATAAAGCTTTTAATTTCTTCATTTTTCTTCTCGATCTTCGAATTTGTCTTTAACTGAATAGTTGTTTTGTCTAGATATTCCTTTAGACAGAGGATCTTCAATTATTGTTTTTGACAAATTTCAATATTTTCTTGGAGTTGTCTCATTAGATCTTCTTCTGTCTTCTTGACTTCTTCTACATTTTTTTTCAAAGAAAATATATTGTCTTCCATCTGTCCTTTTGAATTTTGATCATCCTCATGGGATTGTTGCAGTTGACCTTTCAGTGCATTATTCTCCTTTTTTAGTTTTGAGAGGTCCTTTCCAAATTCAAAGTTTTTCATACCTTTCACAACTCTTCCTTCAAGGATTTGATTTCAGGTTCTTGTTTTCTTCTTAAGTTCTCTTCCAACATTTCTCTAGTCTTATAGGCACTTATCTCATTGTGTTTGTCATGTAGCTTCCATATTAACTCTTTTTCTTTATCTTCTAAGATTGACCATTTCTTCTTATTGCTTTTCAATTTCTGTGGCTGACTTTTCAAGTTTGTCTTTCAAATATTTAGATATGGATTCTTTGATTCTGGTAGCTTCTTCAACTTGGAGTTTTAGATTAATTATGGTCTATGTGGCCTCCTCAGATTCTTCTTCATTCCTCTTCTTGGCTTTGTCCAATTTCTCTTGCAATACCTGGTTCTGTTCACAAATATTTTTCACTTCTTTCGAAACATTAGTAATTTAATTGTCTATCATTGTATTTGTTAGATTTATATCACTTATCAGAGAGCAAGTATTTTACTCACAATATGAAGTATTGCATTCTATGTCAAAAATGGATGTTATCTTCTATACCTGATAAACATATCTCTTTAAAACCATTACAAACAAAGTGTTTAGGGGACTTACCTTCATACTTACATGTATCTTGTACTGAAATGTTATGGGAATGTCTTCTGCTTCTTGTTCTTCACCTGAGTTTAGCTGATGTATTTTGAATGACAATTCTTCAACTGAGTTGCACTTTCCTATTTCCTCCTTTTGGAGGTATATTATATCTTCAAGCATTAATTCCTTAACCCTTGCTTATTGTTCTTTATTGGAGTATATTTGTTCTAATCTAATCCATAGCTCCTTAGCTGAAGTGCACTTCCCTATGTTCTTATTTTGGATATCTATTACGCCTTCAAGGATGGCTTCCATAGCCATAGAAATATTTTTTGTTCCTTCCTTCTGAGATGTTGTTTTCACTTTATTTGGAGGATTATATCCAATAATGATCCGGTGGATTATTCATCTTCAAAATTACACTGATCCAACATGGTACAATAGCTATTAATCTATGGTTCAAAGAACATAACATATGCTAAACATAGTGCACGACTAGCCTTAAGGGCCGTGCAGTGCGACAGAACATCGTGCTTCTTGCCCAGCCTGCATGGGCCATGTAGCTTGCACAGCTTGCGCAGTATGGGCCGTGCATTTTGTGCACCGTCATGAGGTAATCTAAAATGGTTTGTGGAAAAGCTCGCGCGGTCACATATGCTGCGACATTGGTTATATGTTGTGATGCCGCGACATTGGTTATATGCTACGATGCTGCGACATTGGTCACATATGCTGCGATGATGCGACATTGGACATATGTTGCGATGCTGCGACATTGGACATATGCTGTGATGCTACGACATTGGTGAAGTTGGTGGTGACATCAAACGGTTACGTTACATGTGCCATAGCCCGGTTGCATTTTATTGCAATGTATTGAGAGTCAACACATGTGCCTGGAGTTAGTTGCAATGTTTCGGGGATATAGAATGTCATGGTAACATACGCTTGTGCAGCAATTTGGCAGGATTGCATGGTTCAGTTTAGCATATGATTGTAACGATAATAAATAAGATAACAGCTGTGATGATAAAGACGAGTCGAACTCGTTACTTATCCTGAACGTTAAATAGAGGATCGCTGGCCACATTAGGGGGGAGAGAGGAAGCGATTCAGATTGTGTTAGAGCACAGAGCTTTGTTTTTCTGTTATGAGAATCTTGGGGAGTTGCTGTGAAGTGCACAGATGTTGTTTCTTTTGAAGTCGACATTCTCTGTTATAATTTAGCTTTCTTTTCCTTTCGAAGGCTAATTGTAATTTCCAGAAGAGAGGTCTTAAAGAATTTGTACAGCATTCTGTTTACAGTTGCTGAAGTTGATTCCAGAACCATTTTTGTACCATCTTAAAGAGATTAATTGGATCGGTACCCATTGGAGAGGGACCCGGAGACGTAGCCCAGTGGAGGGGGTGAACTCCATTATCAACTTCTGTTTTGTGGCTCTCTGATTCTGTGTTTGTTTTTCCCACATCTGTTTATCAGTTTTGCTTTTCATTTCTGTTTTAAGCATTTAATTTCTGTTAATGCTAGTTTATGAATTAAGCGAACTGGAAAATGCATTCTTTACATAAACTTTTAATGCACTCAAGTTGAGGTCCAACGAATCATATTATGGTATCAGAACAGGTTAACTGCTTGTGCAAGTTGTGAATGCTTACCAGGTCCAGGCTAAATCATGGTGAAGGAGAATTAATCGAAGGAGATCCTGAGATTGGCTTAAGGAGAACATTCTCAAGAACCATTTCTTCTCCACGAGGAGAAGAAGAAGGACATACAGAACAGGAAAAACCTATTATTTTAGAAACTAATTTTTTGGAGGCTTTTATGAGCATGAAAGCCATGATGGAAATTCTACTCGATGAGCGAGCAGAAAGGAAGAAGAAAGAAGAAGGATCTTCATCCAAAGATGCAGAAGTGAAGAAGGAAGAAAAGGGTAAAGGAGTAGGAGGTGATGGTGATCCTCCTGAAACTAACCAAACTTTCTCTTCTTCTCATATCTCTCATTCAAATAATGAAAGTCCTAATATGCCTTACTTCAAATTGGATGTGAAATTTGAATTGCCAATTTATAATGGAGACTTAGATGTTGAAAAGTTAGACAATTGGATCAAGCAGCTTGAAGTATATTGCAGGTTGCAAGGCATTAATGATGACCCTTCCAGGATTCAATTGGCCACTTTGAGGATGAGTGGTATGGTTCTTACTCCGTGGGAGAGCAAGATTCAACAAGATCTTCGAAAGAATGGTAAAATTGTTTCAGTTTGGAATGAATTCATTGAAGTATTAAGGAAGCAATTTTATCCTTTAGGACATATTCAACAATTAACCATGAGTTGGAAAATGTTTAGACAAGCTAAGGGACAAAATATTCAATATTATACTCATGAATTCAGAAAGAGGGCTATTGCATTGAATGTTTCATTAGATACACAGGAAACTCTTCTTAAGTACATTGGTGGCATGCATTCTTATTTGAAGCATACTTTGTTGATGTTTAACCCAAGTAATTTGGATGATGTATGTGTTCAAGCTACACATTTAGAAGCCAGGGGTAAGCATGCTAATGATACTTTTGTGAAGAAATCCTTTAAATTTGACAGCAAATCGAAAGGAAATGATCAGGGGAAAAACAAGATGGCTACTGTTAAGAAAGAGGGTGAAAAGCCTACATGTTCACATTGTCAGAAGGGACATGAAGTCTCTAAGTGTTGGAAACTTCATCTGGAGTTAAGGCCAAAGAAGTACAGAGGAAACAAAGATAAAGGCAAATCAAAAGCTGCTGCAGCGGTTATTCAAGACTTGGGATCCGACTCAAGTGATGAAACAAAGGTTACAGCTGTCGGAATCCAGGGTAAGAATAAAAGTATCTCACTTCCCATTGATGCAAAATAAAGTTCTAGTGCAAGTACAAATCTGCCATCTACTTCTAAGAAAATGATAAAAATAGAAGTGCACTGTTTCATGTACGTTTCATTGCAAATCACACAAAGATTGATACATTGTTTGATAGTGGTTCACAAGTAAATATGATATCATAAGAAGTGGTTAAGAAATTGCATTTAGTTACTATGCCTCATGAAAAACCCTATCCTCTTAGTTGGGTTACTAATGACACACAATTGCAAGTTACAAAGAAATGTGTTTTGAAATTTGCAATCACTGAAAAGTTTATGGATGAGGTAGAATTGGATGTAGTACCACTTGACATTTGTGGAATTGTACTTGGGAGTCCATATTTGTATGACCAAAAAGCAGTCTTTTATAGAGAGCAGAAAAAGTATCATCTTTTTAAAGATGGTGTGGAATATATTGTACGAGCACATAAGAAAAAAACAAATCTAGCAATAGTTTCTGCAGGACAAATGAAGAGGCTGGTAAATGCTAGCAAGAATTTTGTGTTAATGATGGTTAAGGTGAAAAATGATGAGATCTATAAATATTTTGAGGGATGTTATCCTAAACATAAATCTGAACTGATTGAAATTATTTCTGAGTATGATGATTTATTTCGAGATCCGAAAGGGTTGCCACCAAAGAGAGAAATTCAGCATGAGATACATTTGCAGCAGGATGTGCCACTCCCGAACATAGCCTTGTACCGGATGTCTATAATGCAGAATGAGGAAATCAAGAAGCAAGTTTAGGAGCTAATTGAGAAGGGGGTCATCTGGCCAAGCACTTCTCCTTGTGGCTCTCCTATAGTCTTGGTTCCGAAGAAGGATGGGTCTTGGAGGATTTGCATTGACTGTAGGGCCCTTAAGAAAATCACCATTAAAAATAGGTATCCTCTTCCTCGCATTGATGATTTTCTTGATCAGTTGAAACATGCAACTTACTTTACAAAATTGGATCTGCATAGTGGGTATCATCAAATCCGGGTTGCTGAAAATGATGCCTGGAAAAAAATGTTTAAAACAAAACAGGGTTTGTATGAATGGCTTGTGATGCCTTTTGGACTCTGTAATGCACCTGCTACTTTCATGTGGGTCATGAATGATGTCTTTCATCCATTCATTGATGATTTTGTAATTGTATATCTAAATGATATCCTAGTGTTTAGCAAAACCTGGGAAGAGCATATTATACATGTGAAAAAAGTTTTAGATGTACTGAGGAAGGAGAAGCTTTCTGTAAAAATGTCTAAATGTGAGTTTGCTAAAACTTCATTAGTATATCTGGGCCATATTATTGGTGGAGGCCACCTGCGAGCAGACCCAACCAAGGTTGCTGTCATTGTAAACTAGCAATGGCCTAACACCATTACTGAAATCAGAAGTTTTTTGGGTGCGGTTCAGTATTGGAGGAAATTCATTTCTAGATTTTCTTCCATTGCTGCGCCATTACATGCGTTGACAAGTGTCAAAGAGATTTTCCAGTGGGGAGGCAAGCATCAGAGAGCCTTCGACACTTTGAAGGAAAGGATGAGCACAGCACCAGTTCTGACGTTTCCATATTTGCAGCATCCATTTGAGATCGAGACCGATGCTAGCGGGTTTGCCATGGGAGCCGTTTTGATGCAAGGGAGGAAGCCAGTCTGATACCATTCAGAAACGTTCTCTAATATGGTAAGTAACTATCCGACTTATGACAAAGATTTGTATGCTTTAAACAGAGTGTGAAGAAGTGGAAACATTATATCATGGGAAAAGAAACAGTCATACATACTGATCATCAGCCACTTCAATATTTACAATCCGAAACTAAAATACAACAAAGTAGGAATTTAAGATGGACGAGATTCTTACAACAGTTTCATCTCGTAATTAAGTACAAAAAGGGAATTCATAATAAGGTAGTAGACATGTTATCAAGGCCTCCTATAAATGCTTCAATCATTCTTCAAAACAGTTCATTAACACATGGAAGTTATATTGAACAGTATGCAGAAGATAAAGATTTTAAGAAAGTAAATGCATCACTAATACATGGTAAATAGGAAGAGAACTATTATGTGCATAATCAACTCTTGTATCATCTCGGTAAACTCTGTATTCCAGAGAAAGAGAGAGTGCATGTGATTTGAGAAGCACATAGTTCATTGATTGCAGGACATTTTGGAGTAAGTAAAACATTGTCTGTATTGCAGAATCACTGTTATTGGCCTCAGATGCAAGAAACTGTAGCTAAATATATACGAGGATGTGTTATGTGTGCAACAAGTAAGCCTAGCAATAGGAAATTGGGTTTGTACACACCTCTCCCAGTTTCTTCTCGTCCCTGGGAAAGCATTTCTATGGACTTTATAGGAGGACTACCTATGTCTAGAAAAGGTCATGATTACCTATATGTTGTTGTGGACAGATTCAACAAAATGTGTATCTTAATGCCATGTAACAAACAGATCACTAATGAACAAACAGCTCACCTATTCTTTCAGAATGTTTGGGTACATTTTGGGTTACCCATGTCTATTATATTTGATCGGGATTCCCGGTTCTTGGGAGAATTCTGGTCAACTTTATGGGAGCTTATGGATACCAAACTTAAGAAAAGTACAACTTTTCATCCACACACTGATGGGAAAACAGAGGTAGTAAACAGAACAGTGGTTCAGCTGCTCAGAGGATATTGTAGTAAACATCCTAAACTTTGGGATGAGTAGTTGCAGTATATACATCATGCTTACAGTCATGCAGTTCATTCTTCCACGAAAAGATCTCCTTTTGAAAATTGTTTTGGTTATCTTCCAAAAACACCGATGGACTTCTCTTTTGGCAAAGATGCAGTGGATGGACATCATGATGTAGATAAAGCTCTAAGATTCATCCAGAGAATCCAAGCGGTGCAGCAAGCAGTTCAGGAACAGTTGGAGAAGAGCCAGGCAAAGTACAAAGCCAGGCATGACAAGCATCAGGTTGATCATCAATTCCAGGTTGGTGACAGAGTTTGGTTACATATCACCAAAAAAAAGAATGAAAGGTGAAGGTAAAAAGCTTAAGCCTATTAGGTATGGTCCTTTTGAGATCCTGGAAAAGATTGGTACAAATGCTTTTCGCTTGAAGTTACCTCCATACATGCAAATGTATTCAGTTGTCAATGTTGAGAATCTTAAATTGTATGAGCCTCCTATGATCATGGATGAGGAAACCAACATACAGATTCCTTCAATTGATGATATGGCACCTAAATACATGAAAGAGTTGTAGGATGATGTTATTCTTCATAGAAATGTAAGGACTTCACGAAGGGGGAATGTTGAGTACCTTCGAGTGGGGCTTAAAGGCATGCATCCTAGCAAAGCAAGATGGATGGAGATTGGGAAAGTGAGGGAGATGTACCCTCACTTACTTGCAGAATGATTCAAGCTTGTGGTGGTCCAAAAGCTCTTCAATGGGGAGGAATGATCTGGTGGATTATTCATCTTCAAAATTACACTGATCCAACATGGTACAATTGCTATTAATCTATGGTTCAAAGAACATAACATATGCTAAACATAGTGCGCGACTAGCCTTAAGGGCCGCGCGGTGCGATAGAACATCACGCTGCTTGCGTAGCTTGCATGGGCCCCACAGCTTGCACGAGCCGCGCAGCTTGCGCAGTATGGGCCATGCAGATTGTGCACCGTCAAGAGGTAATCTAAAATGGTTTGTGGCAAATCCCGTGCGGTCACATATGATGCAATGCTGTGACATTGGTTATATGTTGCGATGCTGCGACATTGGTTATATGCTGCGATGTTGCCACATTGGTTATATGATGCGATGCTGCGACATTGGTTATATGTTGCGATGCTGCGACATTGGTCACATATGCTGTGATGCTGCGACATTGGACGTATGCTGCGATGCTGCGACATTGGACATATGCTGCGAAGCTGCGACATTGGTGAAGTTGGTGGTGACATCAAATGGTTATGTTACATGTGGCATATCCCGGTTGCAGGTTATTGCAACGTGTTGAGAGTCAACACATGTGCATGGAGTTAGTTGCAACATTTCAGGGATATGGAACGTCATGGTAACATAATGCTTATGCATCGATTTGGTGGTATTGCATGGTTCAGTTTAGCATATGATTGTAACGATAATAAATAAGATAACAGATGTGATGATAAATACGAGTCGAACCCATTACTTATCCTGAACATTAAATAGAGGATTGCTGGCCACATTAGGGGGGACAGAGGAAGCGATTCAGATTGTGTTAGAGTACAGAGCTTCGTTTTTCTGTTATGAGAAGCTTGGGGAGTTGCTGTGAAATGCGCAGATGCTGTTTCTTTTGAAGTTGACATTCTCTGTTATAATTTAGCTTTCTTTTCCTTTCGAAGGCTAATTGTAATTTCTAGAAGAGAGGTCTTAAAGACTTTGTACAGCATTTTGTTTACAGTTACTGAAGTTGATTCCAGAACCATTTTTGTACCATCTTAAAGAGATTAATTGGATCAGTACCCATTGGAGAGGGACCCGAAGACATATCCCAGTGGAGGGGGTGAACTCCGTAATCAACTTCTATTTTGTGGCTCTCTGATTCTGTGTTTGTTTTTCCCACGTCTGTTTATCAGTTTTGCTTTTCATTTCTGTTTTAAGCATTTAATTTCTGTTAGTGTTGGTTTATGAATTAAGCAAACTGGAAAATGCATTCTTTACATAAACTTTTAATGCACTCAAGTTGAGATCCGACGGATCAAATAAGAACTAATTTCCATATATCAATTCCTTCTATCTCAAGATAAACATGTATTCTTATTTTCCAGATTTAGTAATTCGTTCCACGAAACAATGGTACTCCACTCATTGATAACCCTAGGGTGAGTCAAGAATATGCTTCAAGATGGTAAGGATTTTTTGTGAAGACCTACTCTAATACCAACACCGCAAAATAGGGGTACAAAGACATTGCCACTAGTTTGCAACACCTTATGGGATTCATATTCATGATCACAAGTCTACTACATGCAAATGACCATATAGCATCAAAGGCACATCAAACCACCATATATGTGGGTTCAAGACCTAAAATTTTAAGGACACCAAGGACCCCATAAGAATGGGTTCCAAAATACCACCATAAATGTGGGTTCCAAGACCTAAGTCTCCACATGCAAGAGGATCAATATCTAAGCTTGTGGATTCAAGGACCCCGCAAGAACTTAACAACCTCAAGACCATCCAATTAAAACATCAGGATTCACCATCAACACATCAAGTACTTTACACATCATCCATCCAACAACCATTCAAGATATCAAAACAACTAGCATAACAGGTAACACAAATACTAGTAACCAAAGATCAACCAGGAGTAAGGAACTCAAAAATGGACTCAAATGGGACCAAGATACAATTTACGGGCACTTGACCAAATCAATGGGTAACCGAGGATTTTGTCATTGCTCCAAGGCCTCCAATGGCTTCAATATTGGGCTTGGATAAGGTCAAAAGGGCTCCTCTGAAACAAACAACCATAAACTGAACACTAATCATGAGGGGCTCCACAAGGGGCACCAACGGCTCAACAGTTGGCACCAATGACTAGACATAGTTGGCATCAATGACAACTTAATCGAAAGATAAGATATTGTATTTTAGGACAGTTTTGGAAACTAAGATTTGGATCAGTAATGGAAGCTAACATTTTTGCACACATGGGTCAACTTTGGGAATTTCTCGACCGAGTACTTATGGCTAACATTACCACATTAAACCTGTCTAGACACACTTGTAGGATATCACAAAACTCATTTTTGTCGATGATTATTGTTCATGCCATATATTTGTTAGATGGAAGTCATCATGAAAAATTCTAATTTCATTTATGTGGGCCACATAGGTGTATCACTTAGTTGTGTCACCTCTATGCATTATTTATGTATGTTAGGTTCCTATGTGGGTAAGGTGATTATGTGTTCCACTTAGTTGGTTCAATTTCTTAAGTCTGTTGGGTTCTTGTGTTTGTTAGGTATGTTGGAAAGTGACTTAGGTGGTTAGGGGTAGGATCATTAGTAGGTTATGTGTTAGAATTTTTAGTGATAGTGGGTTAGTTGTAAATGAGGATGAATTTATATGGATTAGTGTTATACGGGTTATGTGGTTACAAGTAAAAGAGAATAATCACTTATGTGGGATAAATAATTTTGTTTCATAGGTGTAATTCCATCTATTTACATCCTTTAATATGTTGAATAGGTTCTTATGTAGGTTAGGTATTTATGTCCATCAATTACTTCAACATGTGTGCACGATGAATTTCATCCTTGGCCCAAGTAATTCACATATTAAGACAAAAGAAATTCATATATGAGAAGTCTTATGATGCAAATGGTTAGATTCTTATCTATGTCACTTAAGTACACTGGGTGATTACATGACTTAGGTGAGAAATGAGATGCATTATGTGGTTAGTGGGTTAGGATAGAAGGGGTATGAATGTAGTTGGTGAGTTGTGAATGGGGCATATGATAAAATGATTAATGGTTTATTGGTGAATGGTCATGTTATTAGGATAATGTCACATTGAAATTATGTGCACCCATTCATTTCGTTATATGAGTGTCATCACACTAAAATTTAACCTTGTTATATGGGTTGCATGAGTGCATCGCATGTGTGTGAGACTCTAGATGCATAGCCTATGTGTGTTTTTCAAACTTGTTAAGTTCTTAAGTGGCTAATGATTTTATGTACATCATCTAATTGTATTAGTTTCTTATTTTGTAGGTTAAGTGTGTTAGTATCTTGTGTGGATTAGGTGCATCACTCACATAATTTCACATAATTTCATATAATTCGATTGTGGTAAAGAATCAAGTAAATGTGAATTGTTAATTTAACATTGTATATGCAATTGGATTATGGTCAAGAAAATTGTAAATTTGCAATGTTGTGCATTGTCATTGTGGATTGTTGTAATTATGCATTGTTCTCAATGTTATGATTGTTATATATCCATGCAATTGTCCAAGCAATAAAAAAATCATCCAACATTACACATAGACACATTGTTGGCCACACATGTATGATCACATTTAATATTGTTGTGAATATGCCAAGAGACAATACGAAATATACTATATCATGGAAGTTTTAATACAAAAATATAAAACCCTTAAATGTCTTCTCAATGTACATGTATCAATAAGTTCGACGATGCACATGGAAATCAAAGTACATATATAAAATACTACACATTGACTTGATCTTGTTTTTACCTGACTTTGATGCACCTTTCCTCTATCTAGGACATCTATGTATCTCATGAGACTGCGATTCAAAGATCACATTTCTTGATCAGCTAACTTAACTAATACTCAAGCACTAACAAAGTAAAAAAATACGACTTAATTAATTATTAGAAACACTCACTGAATTCATCCAAGGATAGATGCATGTGGTGTCCCCCTCCTTGTTGAAAACCTCTTTGCAATGATTCTCTCTGAATAGAATAGCCTATATCAATTAGAATCAACAATTATCAACAAATATGCATGAAAAAGTACTAGCTTGAATTTTGTAATTAATGAACATCTGACTAAAACACATTATCAAAGACAAGAGGTTAGATTTTTTGTGTAGAAAGTTGTTGTGGGGATTTCTCCCCTACTACGTGCAAAATCACCTACCCTAGATCGACCAGATCATAGGGTAGAGTTCATGCTGTGAAGTTTCTTTCAACCTCAACTTACAATAACAACTGACAATGAACAAGAACATAAATAGTTTTATGATTTTGATTTTATTATCTAACTAACAAAAAGTAACAACAATAGGAACACGTTCCTTTGAAGTAGGCCACTACAGTCGTTTGAAGAGGTGATTCAAATGCTCCCATGATCCTAGTATCCATATCTTTCCAACAGGGGGTTGTCACTGGGAGATGGACTATGGGTTGCATGTGGAAAATATCAACATGTAACATGGGGAAAATGCAGCAAACTTTTATGGGAGCGAAATGTTCCAGAATATGGCTAGAAGTGACAAAAGGTGGATGAACAAAATTTCGACTAAAAGTGTGGCTAAAAGTGGATGAAAAAAAGTTGTTGTGGGGAGACCTTCACAATGTCTTTATAGGGTGGTCCAACGATTTTTGACCCATGGTAATTAAAAATGGTATTTTATTGTGCATGGTATTAACACCAAAAAATGTTCAGCTAGCTCTCCATGGTCTAAACCATAATTATACTTCATTATTCCATCATTTATTCCTCCATTTTGACCTTCACAACTAAAATTCCACAAAATATGGTCCAAAACATCATTATTCCTTCCCCCATAAATGAAGAGAAGTTGAGTATTCATTGTTAGTTATCCCCACTTTCTCCAAAAAGGAGCAAAAAATCCTAAAATGAGAATGGGTCAAAAACCATGGACAAATACCTCTTATTTTTTAATGCATGTATTGTTATTTTTTATTTTTTATTTTTATATTTTAACACATCTCTCTAACAACACTATCCATGAAATCTTATTTTTTATTTTTATTATTTTATTTTTATGTTTTTATGAGACTGATAAACACTTTCCTCCACCTACGTTATATAAATGCTCTTTCTCAACATAATAAATTCTTATTTATACCATATAATGTATTTACAAATTAATAAATATTTTATAGTTTCAAAACATGACAAGGACATTTTTATAGTTGAGATTTTATGTTAATTGAGGTAAGAGACGTGCATTTTTTTTTCAGAATGAAAAAGTGTTTAACTTTATATTAAAAAGTTGAAACCAGAGATTACATATTAACTTAAACAATAGAGTCCTTCAAAGAAAATCAGGAGATCCACAATGGATACCCAAGAAACTTCACTATACAAGATTGCTAGTAAGATAAAAATGGCTAGTACTTCAACATGCTTAGTGTCTGGAAAAAGAATAGTAAAAAAACTTCTCCATAACCTTCAACCAAAAGGTGACTAAAAATTGTCCCTCGGTTATGACCAAAGAACCACTCGAAGATAGAGTGGAATTATGCCAAACCTCGAAGTGAATGAGACCATCCATCTTTCCTAGCCCAATATTTGAGAAACGGTGCGCTAAAGTGTTAATTTCCTGATAAATATGCTTGAAATAGATGCTCGTGCAAGAGGATATCAGCTTACGAACTTTCAAATTCCAATGGTCCAAGATGAGGGATGAGGAATTGGAAATTAGAGATGCAACTGTCCCATACAATAATAACTTGAGAGTCACCAGTGATGAATATATTCTCCACCCTATAATCCTTTCACAGATAGAGAATACCCCAAAGTTCTAGAATCTCCGCTCTGGAATTGGTCCCATGCCCTGCCTTCATACAACCCTTGATAACAACCTGAGCATTAAATTTTACAACAAAACTAGCACCGCACAAGCCTTCTTGTGCTACACAATCAAAGAAACCTGCAGGTCGATCCACCGGATAACAAGGATGCTGAATGAAATGAATCTTCTTTATGAGTTTGGGGGTATGACAAGCCGAGAAATATCCCACAACATTTGACACCACTACCATAGAATCATTCCCGAAATAATCAAAAAGTGTGCGGTTGTGGGTCTTCCAGCATTCCCATATTACAAAAAAAGGAAGATGACTGAGAAGTTTCTAATTAGTAGAACAAGTAAATAAATTATTAGTCAACAATGCATTATCCCAATGAAACAAAAAATGAGAGTGGTTGGTTAACTCCTTTATAATAATCTTAAAAAAAGAAGACTGGACAAAAAGGTGATTAGGATTTTCTGCATCAACATTGCACAGGGTACATCTGTTCAACCCAAAGTAACCTTTCTGTTGAAGTAAATCCCACTTAAGAACCCTTTTATTCAGACAGAGCCACACAAAAATTGTGTTCTTTAACTAATAAGAGGCCTTCCAAATCCACTAGTTCCACCAGCACAAAGCAGCCTTCGATTTCATTTCAAAGATCAAGTCATAGGCCAATTTAGCAGTAATGATGACATTATATTTATTCCTCCCCCAAACTAGTTTTTCTGGAGAGGAAGAAAGGGAAATACCAACCTAAGATAAACCTGCAAGGTACCAAGACCATTATGCTCTAATACTACCAGTCAACTAAATATTTTGAGCCAATACCCATCAATAATGTCCTCCCAAATCCTCCTTCTAGACCTGCTGCAATACCACCAAATTTTTTTGTGTAAGAAGGAGATACGACTCCTGGATAGTCTATAATCCACCTCAATCCCCACAATAGGATCCATACCGATATTAGCATTTATACATATTCCAATCGCCCAAGGTATAGCATGATTAATTAAATGAGATCTGTAAAGGAAGTTGGGCTAGATACAAGAGGAGAGTTTCTAGTTCTTGGTACCATTCCTGATCCACCATTTAGAACTAGACCTATTTAAGTATTTGGCTCAAATAACCTTGCCCCATTAGACCTAATTAAAACTTACAACACTAGAAACTAGTAGCACATAATGCTTAATTAAAACTTGCAAGGATCTTGATCCCCCACCCTTCATAAGAAAGAGATTGTGAAATAATCTCCCAAGAACATAAATGAAATTTACCACGATCAAGTTTACCTACCGAGAGGAAATGAAAGAGAAATTTCCTAATAGTAGATAAAATAGATCTCGAGATACAAAATATAGAAAACCAAAATACCAGAATACTCTGTAATACAGACTTTATCATAATGAGCCTTCCCCCAAAGAAAAGATATCTACCATACTAGCCTCTAATTTTCTAGACAATATTTCAGAGAAGCCACTCCCAATCCTTTAGAGTATAACCAACCGGCTTGAGAAAAAAACTGAGGTATTTGAAACCAACCAAGAAATCAACCATTTTGAAGTTGAGAATAGTGGTGACTAAATCTCTTTCACCTCATCCACATTTGCAAAGATAAAACTGGACTTCTCGTTATTGTCATCAAGGCCAAAAGCTTCATAAAAGAGTGAAATGATAGCATGAAAATAGCACCACTCCTCAACCGAACCATTCCCAAAAATAAGGACATCATCCACAAAGGTAAGATGAGTTAGGTTAATAGTCCCAACAAAATAAACTCCTGCAATAGTCTTGGACTCATTTTCATTCCTAAAAATAATACTAAGTCCTTCAATGGCTAAAATGAAAAGATAGGGAGACAAAGGGAAACCCTGTCTAATATCTCTACAACCTAAAAGAAAAAAAGGAGAAGGTGAACCATTAGTTAAAATCCCATATCTGACAGAAGTGAAACAACCCATAATCCAAGAGCATGTGTCATAGGATAATCTAGATTGTATAAGAATAAGTCTAAGGAAAGACCAATCCAAACGATCATAGGCTCTGACGAAATCTAATTTAAGGATATAGGTCACTCTTCTTATTTAGCTTCAAAGAGTGGAGACATTCTTGTGTTATACTAACAACATCCTACAAGTGTTGGTTTGGTAAGAATCCAAACTGATTCTTTGAAATAAACTTGTCCAAATAAGGTTTCAATCTAGAAGCTATGATTTTCAAAACGAACTTATACAGTAGATTTCAAAGCGAAATAGGACGAAAATCATTGAAGGCTTCCAATTTGTCATTTTTCAGAATCAAAGTAATAAATGTGGAGTTTAGAAATTCAAGGACCATCCCAGTCCTTTGAGTTTCATTAATCTCCTCAGTGATGTCATGACCCAGCAGATCAAAAAAATGAAGATAGAATTCAACTATCCACCCATTTGGTCTAGGGATTTTGTCCTTGGGAAAATGGATTAAAGTTTGTTTGACCTCCTCAAAGGTGATCTAAACCTCAATATTAGCACAATCATCATCCTGAAATAGACCAGGGAAAAGTTTATCCACATTCAACTGAATAAGAAGATTGGATGAAGAAGGTTTAGAAAACAAACCTTGAAAACAATATGTTGCCAAATATTGTATCCTTTTATCCCCAGAAACTATCTCCCCTTGAGGATTCTTAATATCCCAAATAACATTATTCATTTTTCGCAAAGTCTCAAACCGATGCAAATTTTTTGTATTATTATCCCCAACTACCAAACACACTGCCCTAGCTCTTCTGCTTCAAGGTTTCCTCCTTAAGTCTCAATAAAACTGGACTTTATATCCATAGAAGGCCCTCCAAAAGGTGTTGAAATTCAAACTCAATCCTACCCAACTCTTCATCATTATGCTTCTTCCTTTCTCTTTCCCATATTCTAACTTCCACTTTAAGAAATTTCAAATTACAAACCATATTGTGAATCCCTTAGACCCCTTATCCAAGTTACCCCAATGGTCATGAACAAAAGCACATAAATCCGAATTTTGAAGTCAAATAGGATTAAATTTGAATGGGCAGTGGACCTTGTCACAGTTAAAATCCAATTGAAGACAAATATACTTATTATTAGAGAATACTATAGCATGAGTCCAGGTCATGAATATGCAAATATTTTCCTATAAGTCCTCCGCCATCAGGAACTTGTCTAGCCATTTGGTAACACCCATAGGACCACAACACTTGTTTGAACAAGTAGGGACCAAAGTAGAAGGAAGAATATCTATAAGATTTGTTAAGTCAAACAAATTGAGGAAATAGTATGATAAAGGATCCTGAATTTAACCACTTCCCCACACCATCCAGATAAAGAGTGCAATTGAGGTCACTAGCTATAATGAGAGATTCATCATTCAGTAAACCCTCCTCGACTATCACGTCCCAAAAAACACTATGATATTGGTAAGTAGCATAAACATTGAAAATATGTACAGTAGAGTCAAAACCCTTAAGATTTCCTTCAACCATAATCCCACCACATGAGACGAAATCCTTTTAATCCACCACACTTGTGTCCCAAGCAACCACAATGCCACATGAAAGACCTGAGACATCCAAAGGACAAACATGCTAGGTCAGTTTGAGTTTAAGAAAAAATCACAAGCAAAGTTCGTAGAGATCATCATTTCTTGAAGAAGTAAAATCCTGGGTTTCAAATCATGCAACATATGTTTCAAGGAAGCTCGCTTAAGGTTGTTGCCAAACCCTCGAATGTTGAAGGAAACCACATTCATGATGTAACCTCTCCTGGGGCTGATTCATCTCTAAGAGCCCAACAATCGTGCTTCCATTTCGACCCTCCTCTAAAAGGAGAGGTAAACCTTTGTTAAAAAGTGATGAAACCCTAGGGTTATCCCAACAACTGGCCTCATACACATCATTTCCCACTCCCCCTACCTGTTTAGGCTTTCTAGGATTTCTTATCTTCCATAAGATGACATTAGGTTTATGAAGAGTAGTAATAGGAACAATGTTAGGTCCATCAACTACCAAAGAGAGGGTTTTGATGGGGGGCTTACTTCCAAGAGGGGCAACCGAAAGCTCCTATAAAGGGGAGAAGGAAATAGAAACATCTAGAGGACAGTGACCCTTGAAAAGTAAAAAAGGGAAATCATCAGGCTAGAAAGTCGGTATTGAAGAATCCAAAGGGGCCTCAAGGGGATCATTACTCACCAAATGGAGAACAGTTTCAAACTACTTCACTAACGAAAGGAGCTCCACTGAATTAACAAATCCACCCCACAACTTAGAAAAACACTGGATAAGAGCCTCCCCTACCCCCAAAACAACCAAAGGCAGAAGAGGAGGAGTACTAGATTTATGAAAATCATCAACTGAAAGGAATTTAAGAATATAAGGAAGGTTATCGACAAACTCACCAACAAAATATTGCATGGAATCTTGGTGTAGGGGAAAATGAAAGCCGATATCTATCACACCATCCTCTAATCCACCTAGATTGACCACCTGCGGCTCTGGGGGCATGTGTTGGTTGTGGAACCTGATCTTCCTAATTCATAGATGTTATTTCTACCATGTTTGGATCCGATCACTTGATTGGGGGTGTGGGAGGGCTTCCCCCTCCCACTATAGTCGCCAGGGGGGCCTAGGTGGGGTGACGAATGGTTTGGGAGCCCCCCCCTGTGGCGAGGGTTCAGGGGGCAATGCCACTCTAGCAAAAATTTTGAAAAAAAAATCTTGTAAATTGTTGTAATTTTAGAGTCATGACTTGGTCAACAATGGGTGATTTACATGCCCATGGTATTTGGGTAATCCATGCTATTCCATTTATAAAAGGAATACATTGAAATACAGTTGTGTGTTGTACTATATTGTAGCATTGTAAAACAATATATGTGATTGTGTGAGAGAGTGAAGAGAAATTGCAATGAGGTTGCTGCAAGTCATATCCCTTGATTTTGCTGCATGGTATAATAATAAAGGACTGGAAATTTCTGTGTGGATGTAGCACATCTTGGGGGAACCACGTTATATTTGTGTATCTTTTGTAATGTGTTTGCATCTTATTTAATTGTTTAATTGATATTGCTTCGTGATCCCATTTTCTAATAGCATGACCTTCAAAAACACCCAAGGAACACTCCTCCTTCTGATGACCGATCCTTTTGCACTTGAAACACCTAAACAAGACTCTCCAATAGTCCAGTTACTAAATAAATAAGCCACCCTCCCACACCACCTCTAAGTCAGTCAAAAGACCCCTTGCAATATCCACATCGACCAAAACCTGTGAAGCCATCTGCTCAGCCCGTGATAGAGAAGAAGCCCCCATCATAATCAAGAGACATTCATGTACATCAGCACAACCATGGCACTCACATGAAATCACGTAAATATATGGCAAGTTTTTATTTTTAAATATCGAAATACTTAATCCTGTCATAGTTTTAGGAGAATTTTTCAAGAACCATGACTCTCACATGAAATCAGGTAACTAAATGAAATAAAACAATTACTATTGTTCGATCGCTCTGTGTTGCATCCATTGATTCCCATTTTTAAAGGCAACTAACAAATCTGGAGAATGTATGCAATATTTTGAGCAATTCATGTGCATGAATGAATCCATTTTGTATGACATTGTTTGTAATTCTTTGACTTTGTTGCTTGTGGTGGAGTCCTATTTCATTATTGTGTTCTTGTTGGAGGAAGCTTATCCCACATTTTTTTCTTGGATTTTTTTGCAAACATCGAGGATTTCGCTCCCAATCAGATTTAAAATAAAAATTAGTTACGATCAAATAACGAGAATTTTGATGACCCATTATCCCATGTCTTGTAAATGTTTTGACCATATCTGACTGAGTAAATGTTGTGACTGTGTTTGACATAAAGTAATTGTCACGTAGCGACAATTTTCCTATTAAATTCCATAATTTGTTAGTATTATGGTAAAAGTAGGTAAATGTTGACTTTAGCTTCACTAATTCTGCTTTTGGCAGGAACCCTAACATTCCAATCAATGGAACATTCCTTTAGAAAAAAACTATAAATTTTGAAATAACTATAAATCTAATGCAGTGATCATTCAATTGTTTGACCAAAGAACATAAAGTATGATGTTCGGCCAACACAAAGTGGCATGCAAAAATTACTATTTTGATGATAAAAGACCCAATATTCCAATGGATAATCCTTGGAATCCATTTTATACTAAAGGGATCCATCTATAACTGAGCTGAATTTAAATCTCAATTGAGCTCAACTTGTTTTAAGTTGTCTCTTTTTCGTTGGTGTGATTTCATGTTATGGGATCTATGTTGCATGTATCAGTGCTTCAAACCTATAATTACTTATATAGTACTTGCACAAATCCACCGCAAGAATTTTGTCTTTTATGTAGAAAGGGTTGTCTCGATATGCGTGCCAGAGGAGGCCTCATGCAAACATAGTTGACTTTATAATCAATTTTCTTAGAATTTCGCAAGTAATTCAGTGGTGTTCTTTGTTTTTGTTTCTAACTAATAGAAAACAAAGGTGTTTCCATAATCCATTATTGTAATCTTTGAAGACTTAATAAGATCGACCTTCTGATTGGAAGTGGCCAAAAGACGTAGCCCAAGAGGGGTGAACTCCATTATCGACTCTTGTCTATCATTTTCATGGTTTGATTTTTGTTTATTTGTGGATGTTTAAGCATTTAAATTTCAGTTTTTTTAAACCCTGTTTATGAGTATTTAACAATAAATTTCACATGCAATTTTTGGTTAAAAAAGATCGTGAAGATCAACAATTGTCTCTGCATTGTCGACTTCAATCAATAAGTCACTCTAAACCAAGGTTGACTTTGAACCATGGTTACCCTTTAGTTATTGCTAACTTTAGGTGGCTATATTCTAGTATGGTTAATTGTTGTTAGTAATAGTTATTATAATTTACATTTTGTTAACCATAATTAACTACATTTAAGAATACTTAAAAACATTAATTTTAATGTTTACAATAATAATATTAACATAAATAATAAATTTAAAATTAATGTAAATGTTGAAAGTAATATTAATAAACTAAAATTAATATTTTAAGGATAGGATTTAGTGGTGGGGAATATTCATACTAGTGTTCAACAATCTGAGTGCAGCAATTAAATGCCATAACTTCCTTGAAAGTTGAAGGTATTAGGAAGCGAACTAGGGTTTCTTTTCACCCGATTACTGGATAATCAACAATGCTGGACAGCTGCACTATATGGATTAAGTTTTCCATGCATCTCCACTCGGTGGCCGTTTCAGTTTTCACCATCAATCTTCAGTGTATGGGGCAGTTTCAGTCCATGAAGAAGGTGTTTTAGGAATTTCAATGTTGTGTATCAAGCGTTTCAATCATTAGGCAATGATGGAGTTTCAATTTTATGTTTAATGGTTTGAGGTTCTTTCTCTCGTCTACATAATTTATAATTTCTCATGTTGGCAGTCCACAGATGTTACTGAATTGTGGGATGTAGGTATGAAATTAATTATGAAAACTGTAAGGAAATTTTTACTTTTAGTTTAAAGGTTTATAAAAACCTTAAATTTTATATTACTTATAGATGTATAATTATTTATTTGTAATGGGTATATATTTAACCAACTAATTCATTGGTATTGGATATCTTTATATTTAATTAACTAACTCATTGATTTTGAATATTTTTATTTTTTTATATGCATTCACAACAATTTCATATAAACTTGTTTTTAATAAAAATATTAATTTTGAATATCTTGTATTCACAACAATTTTATATAAAATTCCTTTTAATAAAAAATAGTCTTACTCTACTAGCTTTAGTTAGAAAGTTCATGCTTCCTATACTAACTTTAGTGGGAAAGAACTTGATGGATTTCTAGCCACCTAGAAAATGAATGAGAATAAAAATAGATGTTCTCCTCTTTACATGGCTAAATTAAAAGCAATGTAGACAAAATCAAAAGTAACATGTCAAGCTACACAAAGCCCAAACGAAAAGTAAATAAATTCATAATCCTTTATTTATGAAACATGTTTATTGACTTCTATATTATTTTATTTAAATTTCCTTCATGTTTAAGAATGAACTTATGAAAATAATGGCAATCAATAACCATAGCAGTCGTTGAATCTCAACCATCTTAAACAACCGTCGCATTAAATCCTTCCTAACAGGCTAGTTAATTTTCGTCAAAAATAATAACCCTTGAATGAGGGAAAATAATAAGCATACAAGCAATTAGTGGTAAAACAATGGACTTGTGTGTCACAGCCACAATAACGCACCTACTTTTTTTAGTAGTCTTATTGGGGGTGCGACACCGTATGGAAGTGTTCTGAGGGTAAGACCAACTCAGACGCACTCCAATGGACTTCGCCTAACCTGCGGAAATATCCCTTTAACACTTGTATCATTTTCATGTTTACTTATAAACTATTTACCCACATACTTAGCCAATTATCATTATACAGTGCAATCAAGTAAAACACAACACAATGTAAAGGTGGGGTTTCCAAACCGACCAACCCCGTTAACTTGTATTATATGAACAGTTCAAGAATGGAGTTGCGACAGATAGGGAGAACTCGGGGTGTGTGCCCAAACTAGCTCCCACACCACTATTACAAAAATATACCAAAGATGAGCTAACCCCTCCACGGGCGTCTAGCTCTCAAGATTGTCGAACTTGCCAACCCCTATAGCTTTTGTCAACCATCTTCTGGACTGAACTTGTATAGGAGCTCTGATTTTCCAGACTGGTGCTTCTCTCCATAACTGCTGTGTTTTCTTAGTAAATCCTGTGTTAGTAACCTTCATTGCAACTTGCTTGGAAATCCCCCCCGCCTCGTCTACCTTATCGACTTGTCACACCTTTGGTTGTGTCAGTTTTCCTTCCATTAAGTGAGCGTTGTGTATTTTATAACATCAAGTGAGAGGGCACTTCTCCTAGGTGGGTGCACTAACTTACTTAGCGTGCATGTCAAATTCCTCAACCGACATGACTCTCCTGCTAGGGTCCACTTCCTTCCACATCTGCGCATGCTTCGCTTCATTTGTTGATGGCATCGTCGTTGGGTGTCAGATGCTCCTCCGCGAGCATAGTCATTAGGCCTCAAGGGCTCCTCCGCGGGTGTCTTTCATCAGCGCACTTCAAGTATGGGCATATTCATGTAAGGGTGCGCCTTCCAGTGGGCGCTCTGTCCAATAAGCCCCTCTAACCAGGCGCTCCCATGAGTGCATCTCCTGGGAGACCAAGGTGGTTGTCGGGCGCACTCCTAGGGATGCGCCTTCATCATGCGGTATCTATTATAGTTGATTTTACCACACCTAATAGATCACATATTTATGGCCTTCCATGTCCCTCTGCAAACTCCTTGGACCCCCTTTTCTCAAATTATACTTTAATGTCTCAAGAAACTCCCCAAAAAGCACATGTTTATGTGTATATGTGACTTTTAAACCAATATCCACATGTACACGTTGCTTTTGAGCTAATACTCACGTACATTGGGAAATGTGCATAAAGACAAACGTTTTTGGAATTTTCCTCATAGTGTCTTGAATAACTTGACTCTTGGCCTTCCATATGCCTTGAGAAGACTCGGACTCGACCCTCCATTGCCTATTGGAGGGCTATATATTGAGCCTCTTGGATGCATTGAAGGAAGATAATTTGGAGAGCAAGGAAACTATAGTTCATTATTGCCTCACCTGTTTATGCCTGAGTCTACATCCCTTCTCCATTTGGAGCACACAGTGCTTCCCTTCCTAAGTTTAAATTTTCTTTGCAAGATTACCATTGAGATGGAGGATTGAAGTGGTGGAGGCCCAGGTGGAGGAATCGGTTTCCCCGGTTCGAAGAAGTGCTGACAGAGTTTGTCACTATTCTATCTCTATTTTTATTAATAGAAATATCCATTTCCTATCCAATACATGCGCATAACTATGAATATTTTTTCCATGGATGTAGTTATTTGCTTATACATGATGATTTATATATGCTAGAGTAGGCCTAACACTTTGATATATAGCATGATTGTCTTGTTTGTTGTTGTTGAGAGCAAATTGTGAATGCAAGCGTGTTGGAAAATCTCAACAGGGATCTACATCAACCATCTAGAATAAGGTACGCTTCATATCCCTTAGTGTTAGATGCATTTATTTCTCTTGCATATTGGAATGGATTGATTTCTGGTGTCATTCTATTGTGGTCTACCCCAAGCCATAGGAAGTTTCTCTCCATGACAAAATTGGCTATGTTGGGGAGTTATAAGCCATATAGCCTGAGCTTGTCTCAATCCTATCCAAGAAAATCCTTTTATATATCCTTTGCAGCTTGATCATCCCTTACCGAGAGGAGACCTTTCCTCGAGTTTCTGCATCATGCACATGCTTCCTTGCATTGAACATAGGTATGTTCCACTGCTTGGAACTAGTTTTCTTTTTCGCGACACTCGTCTCCTCCTAGTTGTATACTATAAGCACTTTTATTCTTTTTCAAGCTTTCTAATATGAAAAATTCCCAAAAACATAAAAAGATGGATGGGAAATGATATTACTTTTGGCAGTTGTCGAGTTGTGTCTCCTTCAAACAGAGCACTATATATCACATCCATTGGTTGGGTTGTTAGTATTACTTTAGGAGTTGTACTCGTTACTCTGAATTTTCTCCACCGAATGGTTATGCTTCCAGTCCTTATGGAGCCTCTATCGATGCCTTTTATGTCATAGAGTTGTCCCAGTTTACATGTCAAGTCTCTGCTTCCTATGTTCATTCACCATTTTCATGTGCTCTTGTTTGAAGGAAGTGTATACTGAGTCAACTATTCCTCATTTATCTTGAATTTGCATCTTGACCATTCCTGGTATAGTTACTGGTTCGTGCACATCTTGTCCATTTGATTTCTTCCACATTATCCAGCGTTGCTAAGTAGCGCATGTTAGTTGATGAGGGATGCCCTAGCGCCCTCCTTCCAGTGGATTCCATTCCATTGACTTCAGATCATTTATTCTGGAATAGGAGTCTAGAGCCCATTTGAGTCCCTTGAGACTTACAGTCATCAGTGGTAGGCTCTCTCACCATCGACATTTTTGGGAATACATCAATGTTCCCTCATCAATGGATTCTTTTAAGTCTTCAACCTCAACACATATATTCACACTTATTAGATTTCAATATGTACCTTGATTCCCATTATCATTATCGATGGGATATCTTGCATTTGCTAATGGTATACATCAATGACCGGTAATCAATCGATGGAACATCATGTTTGACCTCAACACCTTTATTTGCATGATGGGACATGTACTCATAGAGGTTTGCATAGAAGACGTCCGAGCTTGGTTTCATTCCACATATGCTACCTCCTTGATCATGCCAATATTTATTAGATGTTAGCTCTCATAACCAGATTCTAGTATATTATCATATATCTTCACCCATTATGGAGATATTGTTCATTTTATATTGTACGTGGTGATGACCACACATGAAATTTGTATAGCATGCATATTCATGGCCATTGTACTCCTATGTATATGGGACTGGTACATGTATATTTGTAGTCACATGCAGAGATTTATCATTGTATTGTACCAATGAGTGGTTGGTTCTTCCACCTGGGTCTTCATTACTCCACTTCTGGGATGGATATAATGTATTTCGGCCATCATGTTACCCCTTTGACCTCACACATTAGGGGCATATTTTATATCTAATTTCACCACACTTGGTAGATCACATGTTTATGGCCTTCCATGTCCCTCTACAGACTCCTTGGACCCCCTTTTCTCAAATTATACTTTGATGTCTCAAGAAATTCCCCGAAAAACACATGTTTACGTGTATATGTGACTTTTAAACCAATATCCACATGTCCACGCATATTTTGAGCTAATACCCGCGTACATCAGGAAATTTGCATAAAGACAAAAGGTTTTGGAATTTTCCTCAAAACACTACAAGATTTGAACCCGAAATTCGACAATAAAATCCGACGTCATCCGACATTTTGCACGGATGTGTAGGACAGCAATCAATCTACAAAATGCCGACAACAAAATATTTCTATCGCCGTCAATTATCCGACACTTGGGAGTCAGAATTCCGACTCTTGTAGTTGCGGTTATCGTACACTTCCATGCTGGATAGGCATCGGATTTTCGACTCATGTAGTGGTGGTTATTCGAGACTTCCCAATCGGATCTTCGACGTCTATGAACCAAACACAAGTCAGATATCTGACCCATAAGAGTTTGATATCTGACGGTCAGTATAGATTTTTTTATAAGGTTTACATGATTTTAAATTTTATGGTCATTGTCTTCATCAACATCATAATCATCACCATCATCATCAACATCATCATCATCAACTTCATCACCATCATCATCATCATCATCACCACCACCACCACCACCATCATCTTCATCATCATCGTCATCATCATCATCGTTGTCACGATCAACATCGTCATCATCTTCATCATCATCATCATCATCATCGTTTTCACGATCAACATCATTATCATCATCATCATCAAGATGATCATCATCAACAGAATCATGATCATGATCATAATCATGATCATCGTCATAATCATAAGCATCGTCTTCATCAACATCATAGTCATCATCATCATCATCATTGTCATCGTCTTCATCAGCATCATAATCATCACCATCATCATCATCATCGACATCAACATCATAATCTTCATCATCATCATAATTATCGTCATCATCATCATAATCATTGTCATCATCATCATCATCATCATTGTCATCATCGACATCATCATTGTCATCGTCGACATCATCATTGTCATTTTCGGCCTCAACATCATAATCATCACCATCATCATCAACATCATCATCATCAACTTCATCACCATCATCGTCATCATCATCATCATCATCACCATCACCATCACCATCATGGTCACCATCATCATCACCATCATCATCGGCCTCAACATCATAATCATCACCATCATCATCATCAACTTCATCACCATCATCGTCATCATCATCATCATCACCACCACTACCATCATCATCTTCATCAAAATATACTCGTATTTATCAAAATATAAATATTACTCGTATTTATAAAAAATATTACGATATAATAACATCATTGTCATCGTTGTCATCAACATCATCATCATCATCAACAACATCATCAACATCATCATCATCATGAACAACATTGTCATCATTGTCATCATCAACATGAACATCATAATCATAATCATCATAATAAAAATAAAAAACATATAATATATAATAAAAATAAAAAACATCATAATAAAAATAAACATATAACAAAAATAAAAATAAAAAATATATAATATATAATAAAAATAATAAAAATAATAAAAATAAAAAACATATAATATATAATAATATATAATAACAAATCACAAGTGTATTTGGACATTGTCGCGACTCGTTTTGGATAGTTCAATTCAATTTAGAGGTTCTTGTGAATTTGGGAGTAGGTCTGGTGGAGCACAGGGTTCAGCATTGGAGCTCACGGTTGATAATTGGAGGTCAAGGTTGAGAATTGGAGTTCACTGTTGATAATTGTAGCTCATGCTTGAGAATTGGAGCACACGGTTCACGTTTTGGAGTTCCAGTTTTGGATTTGGAGATCATGGCTCAACAAGTAAGCATCATGACATCCTTTTTTGGGCATGCTATGACAATGGATTTTGGGCATCCTGTGACAAGGGTTTTTTTTGCGCGTTGTGATGTTTTCTCCTTTGTGGGACAAGCTTGAATGCAGACAGACCCTTCCTCATTTAGTGGGTTATGAACTCGTTGTTTATAATGGACCTTCTTACCTTACAAATGAGAAACTCATTGTTAGGGTAATGAACTTAGAATAGGCCTTTGCGCCTCACCCCCTCTCATATTTGTGACTCACTATTATAGTGATCATTCATTTTGTAGTGCATCTATAGCACGTAGGATAAAAGACAACTAAAACGCCCCGTTTTCCCGGGCGTATTTTTGATAAAACACGGTCAGATTTCTGCTGGAGAAATGTTATTTTCACAATTTTACAATTTCTGCAATTGTATGTGATTGTCTCTGAGTAAATCCATGATTTTAAAATGACCCAAATCACTGGAATTGTGATTTAACCACTTTAAATTTCTATTTAGAACAAAATTGATTTGCTGGATTCGAGCAGGTTGGGGGCATTTTGGTTAGCGTTTATACTGCTCCCATCTATAGATGTAATTACGCAATTTCTCTAGTTTTGCACAGACAGGATTGATCAAAGAAGTACTTCGAAGAGACTGATTATCTGGACCTATCGAACGATTAAAATAGAACTAGGAAATTGGGGCCCCTGACTACAACTAGTAAAACCCCTCTTAAGGTAAGGAAGGTCAGACTATCTTATGGGAATAATAAGGGAATAAAGACTTCCACAATGAGGAGGTCTTACTTCACAAGGAGGTAATAATTCACCAGACCAGTTCATCCTCATATTCAACTGATAAGGTCATAAACTATAGGGAATAGAAGCCCCTAATCTTTTAGAAGGAAAGAGAAATAAGGGGTAGCGGTTGACTTTCATGTTTCCAGCTCAGGAAAGGCATAAGGCCAGAAAGGAAAGTAATAAATAAAGTAATAAGGGGATGCCAATCACCCGCCCCACCATAGGGTACCCATTCTGGAGGTGCCAATAAAGAGCAGGTCTTAAGGCAGAGAGCGGTACCATATCTAGGGAATGACCTTGGATCAATAAAAAATATACCATGGGGAAGAGATCCTCTCAAATCCAGGACCTTGAAAAACACACTAGTTTGGGGCCCAAAGTCCTGTTAATATCATCGTCAAACAAAAACTCTCCATAAGGGAAAGAGTTCAAGAACTCTGTCCACATGAACTATATCTCACAAAAGATATGATTTAGGAATAATTCCTTATTTTTCAAGTGTGAACTAATTATTTCCCAACTATGAATTAATTATTTGAGATCATATTAGACTCCTTAAGGATATAGAGCCAGTGGACTGGCTTATAATGAGTAATGGGTTTTAAATTTAAGTTATGAAAAACAATAATGAATCCAATAGCAATTTATTATAAAAGTAAAAGTATAGTATTTGGTTAGGATATTTTTATTACTGTATTCATAGTAATAAATTGTTTGTATTAAATCTATCAAAAGAAAGATGTGGATGGTGTCTTTAATAGTTGGGAAGATTATTTACATTTAATTGTAATTTTTTTATAAGACTTATCATTATTCCATTGAGATGTTTCCTTTCAAGGTTGTGTATGTTAGGAATAGTTACAAAATAGCATACATTACTGTGTTTCCTTTCAAAGTGCTACAAAACTGCGTTTCTAGAATTTTTGTAGCATTTTCCCCTGTTTTACAGTGCAGGCCCTACAAAAGTTTCACCTTCAAAGATTTTGTAGAATTTTCATTGTTTTTACACTGTTGGCACTACAACAGTTATGAAAACTGCATTTTTTGTGCAAAAACTTGTCTGGACACTTTCAAACCTTTTCCACCCTTTTCCAAGGCTCTAATACTAAAATTTAAGCATGTTATGGTCTAATTTCATCAAATTTATCTCTTGCCTTAGCAAGAAGTTTTAGACTACCTGCACTGACCTCATCTTTCAACATTTGCAACTCTTTCTTCATATTTTTTCGGCTACACCTATGTGCCATCTTTCCTAGACTTCTATACAAATCAAAAGGGATGTCTAAAAATGTTTTCCCAATGAAATGTAACAACAATTTGAAGTGAAATTGATACTGTGTCAAATATTCCCTCACATGTAAAAGAATTCCTTATGGCAAATAAACGTTTCTCATATTTCTCTGACAGCCAAGCTTTGGGTATCCCATGAGTTAAATTTGATCCCTTGTGTTCTTCTTTAGAAAATCATCATAATTTATCAACTAAAACTTAGCGGAAGTAGCGGAAGTATGACCCTCTAATGAGATCCATAATTTACTTAGACAAATACGAATTGCATAATACATATCTATTAAAAAAAACTTCACACGAATAATAAGTTTAACTCTAATTATGAAATGTGTTAGTCAAGAAACTATGTCTAGGAAACCAAATGCCCACACCTATTAACAAAACTCATTCTTGACAAGCTTTTTCTTTAACAAGTTATTGGCTTACAAGTCTTTCCAAGTTTTTTTTCTTATAAGTCTTTCCACGTTTTTTTTGCTAGTATTTTGCTATGCTTATGCCAATTTTTTTTTTGGCCACGGTGTAGGTAGAACCAAACAGGTATTTGGCATACCTGTATTCCTCCAGCGAAGGGATTTTGGGAAGGCTAGAGGAAAGTGAGACATCTAGTAGGTCTACACGGGCTAAATCAACTAGATGTCAGAAGATCAAAAGAAAATTCGATAAACACATGAATTTTTTTCTCCAAGGAGGGGGGTCATATTCCTATGATGATGAGACAGTGGGAGACATCGACATGCCCTTAAGGTACCAACACCTAGTGAAACAATGGGTTCCTAGCGATATTCCTAAAGTAAACACTGATTTTTGTGTGAATGAGAGGATATATAAAATTGCACCGTCCTCATTGCATGGATTGGGCTTGTTTTGCATGGACGGCATAAAGGTTGGATACAGTAGATGTACAGAATTGATGGAGTATGTTGGACCTTGTTACAACTACATTGATTGGATGCGCCTGGTCCAATATACATGAAGTATTCATAGATATGGGTTGTCAGCGAATTATATACAACTGAAAGACAAAGCTCAAAATAAAGGAGCAACGATGTACATGGATGGAAGGCCAAAAAAAACCGGTAATATTGCGGGGTTTATAAACAGTACACAACCAGGGTCTACATTAAAGCAACCCAACTACATATTCGAGTCGCGTGAAGGAAACCGTATCTTTATATGTGCAATTAAATCAATAGCTGCTGGAAAAGAACTGCTTATTGATTACAATTTGAACCGTGTCGATAAAAACAATGTTAGTATGGTTGTGGTACAACAAACAATTTATAAGTCCTTTTATTAATTATTTTAACGTCTATAGGAATTTTTGTTAGCATATAATTGAAATTATCTACTTAATTTCATGTTTCCTTATGTAACTTTTAGTATGTTTTTGATGCAGGGTTCAATCATATACAAGAATTTAAGGCTAGGATTTATGTCACGTATAATGGAGATTTCTTTGATTGACCTTTCGTTGAACAACAGGCTAAGAACCATGGAATGAAATGAGTGATGTATGTTAATTTTTTTATCTAATATACTGGCATCTTATGCTTGCTAACTGTTGCTGGATTTTTGCTCAATTCTATGTTTAATTGGAAAAGGAGTTTATTATTTAGTGTATTACAATGAATGTATTGATCCACAGAGAGGACATCTTAGGGCTCCAATGTATACTGTGTTCTTGAATCCTTTAGAAGTTTTTCTCTACCTCTTAAAATTCCTGCATTGTTTTGCAACCAAGGATAGGTTTTTTACCATAATTATAAATTTTGACCCCTCTATTATCTAGCCACTTCATTTAGCAAGAACAATTTGTGCTTACCTTGGTTGTTTGGAATTTGCAACAGTGAAGTTAAATATCTACTGTACATTATTAATAATGATTTAAGGTAACATACTATGTTGTTTCTTTGTCTCTTTACTATATGAAGTGGTTATGTATTTGTAGGATCCAATCTTATTCTATATCCCTTCCTTGAGAAAAGCTAGACTATTCTAAAAGTATTGAATGCCTCTTGGTCATCAAGTTTATTTCTATTATTTTTTTATCTTAGCTTTTTCCTTTGGTCCCCTCTGTTTAGAGACTCTATAGGTTCAGTGTCCTCCATCATCACTTATTAAGATTGGGGATGTAAAGCACTCTTTGCATGAGAGTTCTTTCTTATGTAGATACTTATACAGTTATCACAATGCATATGAAGGATAAACACAATTATTTTGACCCATTTCATCTTAATCATGTTATAAAATACCACCCTTTAGAACTTTAGTTAACTCAAAATGGAGGTCAGGGACACAGACAGTGTATGGGGACTACTTCATTCCACTTTCCAACTAATAGTCTCACCCAGAGAAGCACTACATTGTGTTCAACTAGGAAAACTTGATTGCAAGCAACCTTTCTCCGACTCTCTCGAAAGCCAAGTCACATAGGCCATTTCTAAGTGGGTAAGTTGGGCTTCTCTTGGATTAACCTAGTCCTTCTTCTTCTTCTAAGAGCTCCAACAAAATATTTTGTTTATGGCCCTTGGTTTATATACAATGTTCCCATAAAGAATTAATTTCTATGAACAAAGAGAATTTCTTACTATCCAACCTCATGGGGCAAATTGTAGAATCCAACCAACCAATCTCATGTGGAAAGTTCATTGGGGGACTATTAGTAATGTAAACAGCTATGATAGACAAGGAAACTAGGCACTAACAGCACCTGAACATGTGGGCATGGGATTATGTGACCTTTGTACATGAAACCATGTGGCCATAAGTGAAACCTTTGGATTTTTGTTTTTAAATCCATCAACCTACGTCGTTTTTCCAACGTGCTTCCGACACTCCGGTCAGCCCATCCAATGGCTGTGCCATGACTCCGACGCTTCCTCCCATCGGATGACCAACGCTTTAAGTGTTGCAATGCGTCAGAAGGCCGAATCTTCTAGTGTCATAGTGCATTGGATTACTGACACTATCTGAATTAAAAACTGACGACACTGCCATTTCTCAGACACTTTTGTCTGTCAAACGGCTGACGCTTCAAGGGCCGAAGGACATCAGAGTTTCGATGGTTTATGCAATTTTGGTTGGCTCTTCAGAAGGAATAACGGTCGAATATGTGACACAATGGTCTGTCATATCTTCGACCCCTATTAGTCGACGGTCGAAGATCTAACATTACGCCACCGATGCCAAAAAAAAAAAGTGTATGTGTTGAAAATGAGACAAAGAAGTGTCGGATTTCAGACATGCAAGGCATCGAATTTTGGGTTGAAATTCTGTAGTGAAAAAGTCCTGAATAACTTGAATCTTGGCCTTCCATATGCCTTGAGAATGCTCGGACTCGACCATCCATTGCCTATTGGAGGGATATATATTGAGCCTCTTGGATGCATTGAAGGAGGAGAATTTGGAGAGAAAGGAAACTATAGTTCATTATTGCCTCACCTGTTTATGCTTGAGTCTGCATCCCTTTGTTCCTTTGGAGCACATAGTGCTTCTCTTCCCAATATTTCTTTTTCTTTGTAAGCTTTCCATTGAGATGGAGGATTGAAGTGGTGGAGGCCCAAGTGGAGGACTCAATTTCTCTGGTTTGAAGAAGTGCCGACAGAGTTTTTCACTGTTCTATCTTTATTTTTATTAATAGAAATATCCATTTCCTGTCCAATACATGTGCATAAATATGAATACTTTGTCATGGATGTAGTTATTTGCTTATACATGATGATTTATATATGCTAGAGTATGCCTAACACTTTGATTATAGCATGCTTGTCTTGTTTGTTATTATTGAGAGAGAATTGTGAATGTAAGCGTGTTGGAAATGGGGATCTACATCAAATGTTCAGAAGAAGGTACACTTCATATCCATTAGTGTTAGATGCATTTATTTCTCTTGCATATTGGAATGGATTGAATTCTGGTGTCATTCAGTCAATTGTGGTCTACCCGAATCCATAGGAAGTTTCTATCTATAACGACGTCGTTCCTCCAGCTCCCTCAAGGTATTACCTTTCCATCAACAGGTGCTTCCACTCAAGTGTGCTTCCAACCAACGAAGTGCCAAGGTGCTGCACACTTGGGCCTATCGAGCTCCAAGGGGTGAGAGCGGGATTCATTTATGGGAGCGCGATCTTTCTAGGTCCATGCACTCTGCAAGATGTTCTTCCAATCAAACCGTCTTTCCCATGTGGGAGCCCAAGCCAGCCTCTTGGGAATGAAAAAGGTGTCACTAGGTTCATGTCCATAACAATCCCCCCCACTGAGGTAATTACCATCCTCGACAAGGTGTATAAAATTCTCCATTCATCCAAACGATGTTGTTTCTAACCGCACCATACTTTTTCTGGTAATTCTCCTTTTTCTGTGCATCACTCTATCAGTACACCAGTTTTATTTCCCTCCATCATCTTCACCATCCAGGTGATCAATACGTCTGAGATCCTTTGTCGGTATCCGTCTTTTAATTGTCTCTGCATAAGCTCCACACTCGGTGACTTCTTTGATGTTTGAACGAAGCCTACTCACTTCATCCAAGGTTTGGCGTTTTCACTTTTTCTGGTGCACTTTGCCAAGAAGCATTCACATCCTACCTACCTTCGCCAAGGGTAGGGGCTAAGTCATGATAGCATATAACCAGGAAAGTTTGGAGGATTGTCCTCCCGACCATCACCCTTGTTCTTCTCAGTTTTCCATCATCTTTTCGCTTTTTGGCTCAAGTATAAGAGAAGCAACATGTTTCCACCAACGCTGGCATTTCCTTCTTCAAATAGTCTAAGCACTTCGAGGTCATCTAGCCATGCACTTGCTGCAACTGAAGTTTCCTCTTCCTGTGCTAGTGTTGTAGCTAGCTCAACATCCTTACCACGCTGATGTTCGTCCACACCTTTGTAAAAATTGTTGAGTTTCTATAAACTTGTTAAGGTAATTTCCATAACCTTCTCTAAGGTTGTCAGTCACTGCTCCAATGAACCAACTAAATCCTTAGAAGAAATTTTCTCTTACAACCGAGAAACTTACTCTAAGCCAACACACTCCCTGCATCGTTCTCCATCAAGCTTCCTTGCTGCAATGGGAGTGGATGCTACCAATGCAGTCATCTTTCATTCTCCTGGTAAACATTTTACCGCCCGCACATAGATGGGCGTCTTCCTCACAAGAAATGCTAAAATCTCTAAGTGAGGCATAGGAGCTTCATTCTCCTTCTTCATGAGGTCATGTCCGAGCACAACATCAAAGTTGTCGAGAGGAACAACTATGAGTTTGATCACTCCCTACCACTCTCCAATATTCAAAGGTACTTGGCGCACCAAGCCAACCACCCTCTCAACCTCTGAGTTAACTTCCTTAAACGTATTCACTGCTGGATCTGCAAATTTAGTCATTTCTCCATCTCTTCCTTGACGAATTTATGTGTAGCACCACTATCAACCAATGCAAAAACTCATTGTCTATTTACCTTTGCATGAATGTAACTCATTTTGGTGAAGTATGTTTACATCGAGACTCTCGGCTCCTCCAAAAATGCATTCAAAACCTATAGAACACCGACCAAATAACCCTCTTGTTCTACCACAACCAACTTCTGTGGTTACAAAGGAATTTTATTTGTATAGTGGTCTTTTTCACATATGTAATAAGAAATCATCTTAGCATTTTCCTTGGGAACATTATCCTTCTTGGGTGCCTCCTCGTCCTGCTTGTTTCCTGTCTTAGGCTTGCCTTTCTGTTTCTTCTTAAATTCTCCTTGTTATTTTTCATTGTCATCCTTGTTTCCCTTGGCTTCGTCTTTTCCATCTCCTTATAATTCAAGCAACTTATATGCAGCTACAATGGCTTCGACAATGGTCTTCACTCCTTGTCGTCACAAGTCAGCTTGCAACTAATTCTATAGACCCTTCATGAAGTGGTATAAACGATCCTCATCACTCATATCCTTTATCTCCAACATAACACTGGTGTAAGCTTTGATGCAGTCCTGAATCCTCCCAGTGTGCCTAATCCTCATAAGCTTGTTTCATGCGATCCATCCTTGGTTCCCCGGACCAAATTGTGCCTTCAAAGTTGTCTTCATTTGCTCCCAATTCTCGATCCATTTAGTCACCTTCCCCACAACCACATCTTCCGAATGGTTTCTCCACCATAACTTGGTTGTGCCTATGAGAAACATGGCAACAACATTCACCTTAGCTTTGTCTGAACTTTCGTTCATCTAATCCAAGTAGTGCTCCACATCCCAACAGAAGTTGCCAAGCAACTTAGTGTCATGTGTCCCTTCAAATGGTTCAGGATCCTTCATTCGAATCTTCATGGTTTCCATTGTGCTAGGCGCAATAGCCAATGCTTGCTTCACTAGTGCAATAGTTTCATCTTGCTCCTTTAGTTGAAGCTTAATGTGTTCCATCAATGCTTCAAGCTTCCTGACTCGACCTTTTGTATCTTGCTGAACTGCTGCTTGCAACATGTCAGTTTCTTGTCTACATTTGTTCATGGCTTCATTAAAATCCTTCCGCATTCGAGATCCATCTCGCTTAGAAAAGAAACAAACTTCTCTCCATGAGCATAAACCGCTTTAGAAAACTTCCCCATGTTCTTCTCAAGAGCATTAATCCTACTCTTCAAATTTGAAGCCTTTAGTTCAGGATCTTCATGAACGGACTCCTCTCCATTAGAAGGAACTTTTGGTTCTACCTTTGACTTAGAAACTATCTCTGTGGCTTTCTTACCCATTCCAACCTTCACTTTTCCCATGGTCTAGTTAGCTGCCTCTCTGTCCTATTTGTTCGCTTTCTTCCTTTGTCTACCAATTTCCTCCCTTACGATACTAGCTTATATAGGTTGCAAGTTTGTCCAAGGTTCTTTCTCATATAGAATTCGGATCTGCCTTACATACTCACTTCGTTTGAATGGGCTCAATCCAAGCACCTTCGTTTTGAAGTTCAACCAAATTACTCTGTCAAAATGCATGTTTATGTCCCTGTCATCACTTCTTGTTGAAACACACCTGTCCCAAGTCACTCAGCTGTGTGTCCCGCTAGAGCGCGCTTGCTAAGGGTCGCTTGCCTAAGAACACCCTAGGAGCACTTCTAAAATGTGTTGTCGAGTGCACTTGGAAAAATGCGCTTCTGCTTAAGTGTCCTCAGTGCACACTCCCTACAAGCGTTGTCCCATGTTCTGCTGGAGCACGCCTCTAACCAGCACATGCTCTAATGGGAGCTTTATTGATCTACATTGAACACACCTTCACAAGCACTAACCTTTCTTTTTGAGCACGTCCTCTGAGCGCATTGTCAGGCATCCTCTAAGCGTGTTGCTTCGTGGGTTCTCCCCCTTTGTTGTCACCAGCGCTGAACCTTAGTACTCCAAAGGGAACTCTGCCATGAGTGCACCCTCTGAGGGTGCTCCTAAGTGCTGCGAGCACGTCTTCAGGGGACATGCTACTATCTCTCTCGATTGTTCCTCCTACGGACGCTCGCCTATGCCAAGTGCACCAACCCTTAACGTTGTGATGGGAACTCCCGCGGGACTCTTGCTCTTAGCACACCTTTCAGGCACTCATCCTCTATGACGTGCATTGTTCCAAACACGCTTTTGTCGAACGCTCTTACCAAGAGCACAATTCCTTCAAGGCATTCCACCAGACGCTCTCCTTTACTGGCCACCGGGTCACTTTCACATTTTTGTCGAAAAACGCCAAGTCTCCCGAACTACGATAACCCTACCGATGCTGCGAACACCTTGACTAACCTTGAATTTTGGTTACAAAGCTGCTCTGATACCACCTGTCACAGCCACAATAACATGCCTACTTTTTCGAGTAGTCTTATTGGGCAAGTATTCCTTAGCGACTTGTCACCTTCACTTGTGTCGGTCTACCTTCCATCAAGTGAATGTTGTTCCTTTTATAGCGTCAAGTGATAGGGCGCTTCTCATAGATGGGTGCACTAACTTCCATGGCATGCACGCCAACCTCCTCAGTTGATGTGACTCTCCTGCTAAGGTCCACTTCCTTCCACATCCACACCCGCTTCGCTTCGTTTGTCGGTGGCGTCGTCATTGGGATACGGGCACCCCTCTGTAGTCATCTTCCATCAGCGAACTTCAAGTGTGGGTGTCTTCATGTAGGATCACTCCTTCCAGCAGGCGCTCGGTCCAACAAGCCCCTCTAACCGGGTGCTCCCATGAGCACATCTCCTAGGAGACCAAGGTGGTTGTCGAGCGCACTCCTAGGGATGCACCTTGGTCATGCGGTGTCTTTCCTTTGGCTCCCTCAAGGTGTTCACGTTCCATCAACGGTCACTTCCACTCAAGCATGCTTCCAACTGACAAAGTGCCAAGGTGTCGCACACTTGGTCTTGCCAAGCTCCAAGGGGTGAGCGCATCCTTGCTAGTTCCACACACTCCGCAAGGTGTTCTATCAACCAAACCGTCTTTCTCATGTGGGCGCCAAATCTAGCCTCTTGGGCATGAAGAAGGTGTCACTAGGATCGTGGTCATAACACCATGACCCATGAAAATAATAATCGCTAAGGTGTGCTTCAATTTATTGCAGAAAGTTAATAATCAAGGTATCATCATTCAGGTGTACTTGGATTTAAATGATAAAACATGAAATCAAATCATGTTTATATATTATTACACCGAATGTGTTATTTAAGGGGTTCTTCCTCTGCAAGCTTCATCGTCTATCAATGACCTATGAGGAGCCTCCACGTTTCATCACTTAATTGACTATTGACTCTGGATTTAACCTGAATTTAATGCCTTAACCTGAATTTAGCACCCCCATCTCCCAGTCGAGGAGGAAGCATTCAATCATTAAGTCACACCACTCATACAACTCATACACGTACAGGTTCAGATGGATTCACCACATCCGATATCTTTTTTGGGCTCTCAAAACTTTGTCCACAACCAAAACTCAGCAAGAACTACCTTCTTAGGTGTCACTGGAGATTCCAAACTTCGTCTTGGAGAAAGAAGAAGGAAATTTACTTATAAATTTTAGCAATTGTAATTAAATTTGTGTTATCACATTTCCACTTGACTATCTTTTATGCCGCTCTTGTTCTAGTTTGCTATCATCATGCTCCCTGATCTGAACTTATGTGTGAAATTGAGTTGCATTAATACACCTATTATATGTTCTGAAAGGGGAGAAACAACAAGCGCTGTCACATAGAGTGAGATAAGCAGATCCTAATCCCGAGAGGAAGGAAATTAAGTGATTGAGCATTGATCAAAATCATGAGTTCTTCCCGTTTCTCTTGGAGCAACTTCACAGTCGTGGATGCCTGCTGCTTCCCTTAGTCACAAAAAGCATAAGAGGTCAAGGAGCATGCCGGCCTCGACAAACCACCCGATCCTGGGTGATTTTCAGTACCAAGTTGGAGCTAAGGTGGAGATCATACATATGCAGCAACAAGTACAATAGCTAGAGTCGTATAATTTTTCTGCAGTTTAGCTTGGACAAGTTCTAGACGTGGTGATATTTATCTATTCCAATTTGAAGGATTTATACCCACACATGCAAATAGAGAACAATTTAGATGGAAATTGGTGGAGCAAACATATAGAGGACTTGGTCAATCTAGTTGATGTGTGTAATGTTTTGAGATAGAGCATCTCAGAAATGAAGAAGCACAATATGGTAGGACAGATAGCCTTCCATGGCTTACCTCAGGCTAGTTCCTAGCTTCTATGTTCATTTCTGAGAAGAATCATGTGAGCCTCATTCTCTTGAAACTCGACCAAACAAATTGCACACTCCATGTTGTCTATGAACTTCTCTGCTTTAGTGAATCTACACAGAGGAATAGATCTGATCACAGCTTCATCTAGGCAATATGATTGAGTAATTGTCTGCCAGGATTTTGGGTCTTGGAATCCTTCCAGTGAATAAGCATCGACTTTTATATTCTCTTCAAATTCCAAAATCCTAGTTCTCCTCCTGAAAAAAGGTCTCCATCGGGAAACTTTGCAATACATGGGGAAGATCTTGTAGTAACTTACCACCAGCAAAGCGTTTCCTAGAACTACAAGTCTACAACAATGGCTATTAGGGTAGTACTGATGGTGGTGGTGGTGTAGTTATGCTTGGTGGGTCCTTTACTTATGGCTGCATCTGGTGAGGCTCCCCATCCAAACTCATATCTACCTGCTGAAATTTCCCTTTGACAAGATTGCTCCGGAGGCAAACTCATGATGAATTTCTTTAACAAATCTACTTCAAACCTATAAATTTGTTGAAAATACATAGATGTAATCAGTTACTATGTTTGTGGAGAATGAAGGATAATAAACCCACTTCAAAATCATAAATAACGCCACTACAAATTCAGACTGAATTGATGTAACTACACAAAATTGATGAGAAAAATGCAAATCACCTCAGAGAAAGCATATTCATGGTGCCATGCTAAGCTCTGTAAAATGATGGAATAGCCTACCCATTAGGAAAATAGACTCCATGGTTACAATTTTCATGAGTGTTTGAGCTGGTTAACGTAAAATCAACACATTCTAAATTTTGAAATCGAATTGATATTGAATCACAGACGCCTAGCATCGGGACTAGCAAATGTTATGGATTTATTCTTTCAAGTTTTTTATTATAAAAACCCTAGATTAGAAAGCAACTCGAACCTAACCCAGTAATTTCCAAAATGTAGCGACAACATAGATTTTCCAGAAGTTATTTTGTTCTTATTTGAATACTTTGGCTATCAAAATATAAGAAAAGCAACAACTGGAAGATTAAACGTTGGAAAGGATGCAACTAACATTGAATTTTCCTCTATGCATGCTGCCACCTATATTAATTAATGAATACCATCCATCTTAGTGTTAAATAACTCTTATGTCATGTCTTTCTTTAATGCTGGTCTGTTTTTGTTTAGCTAGCATGTACTTGAGATGCTTGGACCTTTGTTACATGATTAATATGTGTTAAATAGTATATGACATTTGGCCTACAGTGGTGTATCCAAGATATTCTAATTGGTTTCCTTTGCTTTCCGTTTGCATTTCACTTGTCAGTTTTGCAATTTTAATCTTAAGGATGTTGGTAAGTTTCCAGAGCACCACTTCATCAAGGATGTTCCCCTACACTCGCAGCCCTGAACTAATAAAATAAGAAGTGGCGGTTTTGGGTCTTGATCTTCCGAAACTGGGCTACATTATGGGCTATTGGCTGACCAACTGGCATATTTGGGCCCCTTCAAATCGACGGAACTCTTTTTCCAAGTTAATCACCAATAACACATATATGAAGAAGTGACTCTACCTTTAAGGAAAAAGACCATCCAAATAATAAAACACTCTCAAACGTCAAGTCCTCTCTTTGATGTGAGATGGACATGAAATATTATAGAATTATATGTCCTATTCATAATCATGTGTATAGGTGTTCATAGATTCATAAGCGTTGGTACTAGGCACAACCTAAACATCCTACATGTGTCGTTCCTGCAAACCTGATAAAGACATTTCTTTGTGATAAGATAACCGATATTCATGTTCACACACATTGTTGGATGGGGCAATAATATAGCTGATAAACCCATGATAAATTAAGATTTATTTTGCATATATAACTTGTTTTTTATAATTCCAAATCAAAATTATTTGAGCAAACATAGGTTTTTGTTATTATTTTATTAAATCTATGGGTTCTTACCTAATTGAAATTTTGTTTCAAGAAGAAAACAAGGGTTATATTTTAATTTTTTCAGAACCTAATTGTAATTTTGTTCAAGAAAAAGACAAGGGATTTATATTGTAATTTTTTCAAGGATAATAATAAATGAGAGTTAACAGCTTAAAGTATACTTGATGGTATTTTGATCTCCTTTCTTTTATAAAAGTATTTTTATAACTGAAAAAGACTAGATTGAACGAAGTTAAGATGGGGATACCAGGGCTACCAATCAACCTTCGTCTTTTGAAGTAGAACGGGAAAACCACCCTTCATGCATGCAGTCAAGTGTTATTGGGATCTACGTGTATGTTTTGGTCATGTAATTATGTGCGAAGAGAAAAGGTAAAAAGAAATTGAATGGAATTGATACGTCTATCAAAAATTGTGCCCCCTTAGCTACAATATGTGCACGGATTAGGGATGGATTATGCATCCATTATGTCATGAAAATTAAGCAACAAGCTACTAATGGATATCTTGACTATATACTATCGATATTCAATACGAAGATTGACTTGGGATATTAACAACTTGAAACAAAATATTTTCTTCACTTGTCAACCTTATCTGGCCATTCAATGATCTTCAATACATGAGATTATAAGAGGACCCACGCGAATGGTCGACAAGAAAAATGGTGTAGCTTGTGCAAATTATGATGTGCAAAAATTTTGATGTCTCACATAGTTCAAGTTTCAATTTCAAAGGTATAGTCTCTCCACATCCAGGCCAGGCCTCAGTTTCAAAGGTATAGTTCCTCCGGGTTCAGGGGTTTCAAAGTTTTCTAAACTACCTAAAACTTTGAAAACTCCTTTTATAAAAAACTTATTTTCACTTATGTGATAATTTAGAAATTTAATGTAACTTATTTTCAGTTATTTTCCTAAACTTGCTTTCATCATATAAATTTATATTATCTATACAAATCTTTCTCTTGAAACATATTAAAGTTCTCTTCCACGTTCCATTTACCAACAGCTTTGGGGTCTGCTTGTATTTGTATTTATTGTCTGAACAATTTTTTCCCATCAAGATTAATGGTATGAACAATGATGCTGGTGCATATCAGGCTCAAATTAATGAGATTCCGTGCATGTCATCATATGATTGGATAAACAATGACAGTAAGAAAAGTTAGAAATTAATATTTGGAACATACACGAATTGTGATGCCCGTGCAAGTCTCTATCACAGCAGACACCATGTTTCGTTTTACCAGAGTTTTTCAAAACCCTATGACTTTCCCGTTTTCCTTTATATGCTTCAAAATGAAAATGAAAAATATAATAACGAAGCGAAGATTTCTAATGATATATTTACTGCGGCCCAATGGCTTCACATACTCGACTTCATTGCCAGGCAATGGCTACCGGACTAGCAATGCCTCTAGCCGTCCCTGCCGCAAAGCCAAGAAGGCTGGACCCATGCACTTCCGATCCGGCCGCAGTGGACAAAGTATGAGCACCGTGACCTTTTGCATCTCGAGGAGATCTATAATCCTCACTTTCGTCGACACGACCATACTGGGCTTCATATCCTTTGAGAAAGTAACGGGCTCCAAGTCCTTCATCTCGCCGGCACCGGTGTAAGTCCTTCATCGCTGAAGCTCTTGCTCTCCGGCCATATTCCTGAATCCACTAGACCCACGATAATATCATCCACCGGAATGTGAGAGTGGCCATTGCCCATCACTGGAGCTCAACCCCAGAAATTTCGGGGTTCGAGTGGTGTGGAGTTGATTGAGGGTGTCTCGATATACAGCCAAGCTTGCATCCATATTCTCCATGGTTTCAGCCTCCGTGCTGGTCAGCTTGGCAGCAAAGCCATGCATTACTGTACCATACGTATATAGCATTGTAGCGGGATCCTGAAACCTGATCTATCAATAAAGAGTACCAATGCTGGTGGAGAATGAAATGGTCGTGCTTCATGGATTTATCCATGTAAACGATGTACGACTGTCTTGCAGTCTCGCTATTAGCTTTCATCTCCTCATCATTAGACTTAGTAAATGCGTCTGAACTCGACAACTGTAACGCTACACGAGCAACAATCAAGAAAGTGAATGCATAGCATGCCTTCATATTCGCCATACCATACACCGTATGATCTGAACCAGTTGGGTGATATTGCCAACAAATTAAGGTTTGACCTCCGGTGCTTCATTGACGAGAATTCGTGTAGATTTATAGGGAACTTGAGAAACGTTTAAACAATCTAAATTGAATAAACTGTGAACGAAAATTTTCAACGACCACGACCTGCTGGACAGAAGAAAAAATCTGTTGTTTTGCCTGAGACCAGAAAAGAGAAAAAATCTGTACCTTGCATTGTCTATGATCATAAAAGCGTTCACATGCTATTTTTCTTTTAACAATTATTACATTTCCATTTTTTCTCCATTGATCTCGGATAAGAAAACTATTCAAAAATGACCAAAATTATATAAAAAAAATTAGAGAAAATTAGAGAAAACTTTTACAAATTTTTTAATTTTTATAAATATTTTTTTATAAAAAAATGGGAGAAATTTTTTACAAATATTATGTTTTTAATTTTTATAAATATTTATGGTTAGAAAATTATCTAATTGTAGAAAACTTTAATTTTTTTTAAAATATAGTTTAATATTTTATGATTGGAAATTTAAAATTAACAAGATTGTCAAATTATTTTACATTTTATTACAATTACAAATACTTAAAATTCAACATAAATGATAATTATAATTTAATGATGTGATATGTATAGACCAGTCTAGATCCAAATCTTAGGCTCCATCAAGTGCAATATCTTAGGAGACCTGTTTATTTATTGTTCTTTTTAATTTATGTATTTCATTTTTTATTTATTTACTAATATAGGTGCTTTTGGATGAAAATATAAAATATGTTTTTAATGAGGATTTGACTTTGCGTTTATATATTTTTAACACCCTAAGGCATCTCATGGTCTCCCAAACCACCATCAATTAAAATAATGGTATAATCAAATATTTATATATTTTCAACACCCAAGGAAGCCAATCGTTTTCACAAACCACCATCAATTAACCTATTGGTATAATCAAATATTTATATATTTTCAACACCCAAGGCAACCCATGGTTTCTTGCAAACCAAGTCCATCAATTAAACTTTGTTTAAAAGAGAAAAACATTTGCATTAGTAGTTATTTATTTATTTCATATCAATATCCTTTGTTTTCTTTATACAAAGGATAAGAGATTCAGAATGAAAACCACACGACTTTTAATTTTAATTTTGTGTAGGCCCATATGTTCAGTATAAAATTTATTATTATTTCATTAAAGTGTCACTTCCTCAAATTTATTATTCTTTTAATAAAACCTCACTCCCCTATACTGGGGTGGATAGCGCCTCTGAGGGAAATCAATTTTAGATATTAACTAGATCCAAATCCTAGGCTCTATCAAGGGCCGAGAGAGATCAATCTCTAGAGGTGCGAACCTCTCATCACAATTTTTTTTTTTGATCGCAACCCCTTAGGAGAGGTTTGTTTATTGTCTTTTTAATTTATTTATTAATATATGTGCCTTTAGATGAAAATATAAAATATGCTTTTAATGAGGATTTGACTTTGTGTTTATATATTTTCAACACCCAAGAGAGCCCATGGTTTTACACAAGTAAAACATTTGCACACCTAGTTGCGCAATAAATTTTTATTTATTTTCTTATTTATTTATTTATTTCATATCAATACTTTTTTGTTTTATTTATACAAAGGATAAGATATTTAGAATGGAATCTATATGATTTTTAATTTTAATTTTGTGTACACCTACATATATGTGTATATAATATGATCATTGTATACTCATCTCATCTAATTTCAGTTCTATAAAACTTTAAAAGACGTAAATTTTCATCATTAAACTACAACACATATTTCTTTCACCACATATCTCTTTCACAAGTTTGCTGCATATATTCTTATTTTTTACTTTTTATAGTTTTTTAAACATCTCTCAACACCATTTATACATTTTTTTTATCTTTTATGAAACAACTAAATTATGCTGCTTATCTATACCATATAATGTATTTACCAATTAATAAATATTTTATCTTAATTTTTTAACCATTTCATTTTTAATTGACATAAACATAGACATATGGAAAAACATGAAAGAAAGGGAGAATGCATTTTATATTATAGTTAATTATGAAGTTCTCAACTCTGGAACAAGGTTAATTCCAAACATAAAATAAATAATATGCTACCAAAGCAGTGGACGGTTCAAAATGCGACGGGGACATTTTTATAGTTGACATTTTATGTATGTACATCACCACAACCATGGCCCTCACATTTTATGTCATAGTTTTACGAGAAACTTTGAAGGGACATTGGGTGTTCTTTTTCACAAACTAGCACTTTCAGCTCAAAGACCCAAAAAGCAATGCTACCCTATGCGTAACTCCGAAGTATGTGCTTTGTATTAAATTAGATACCATAATTTTCATTTTTATTCATTTATTATTTTTTTATTATTTCAAAATATAAATATATTATAAATTAGATATAATTTTTATTTTTATTAATTTATTAATTTATTATTATTTCAAAATATAAATATATTATTTAGTTGATGTATTGGTGACTTATTACTAGTATAGATTTATCTAACTTTAGTTTTACAAAGGTTTAAGAAACATCTTCTTACTAAAGCACACATTTTTTTACCATTATGCTACAACACACTCGTGTATGCATTCTTATTTTTCTATTTTTTTACATATTTTTCTCACCACTATGTTACAACTCATTGATGCATGCATTCTTATTTTTAATTTTTAATTTTTTTAATTTAATTTAATTTTTATTTTTATTTTTATGGGATATAGTGACTCATTTTCCCAACCATATAATTGCACCTTCCAAAATTTCATGACATTACATTAACATAGCCAAAGGTATCCAATTTCTTGAGGTGTGATTTTTTTCTTGAATTGTAATTTTTTATTATTTTTATACAATTTTATTTTATCTGTCAACTTTATTTTTTTGAGCAACTTTTTATTTTTGGGAACATTAGATAAGGTGAAAATATTGCCCTCATAACGGCTTGAGAGCACATTGCTACTCTTTGCAATTACTCACCAATAAATTATATATTGAATTGAAGAGATTTTGTAAAGCTCAAATGATTCAAAACCATTTTTTTATATGTGAATTTTTATTTATCAATGGTTTCCTTTTTTTTCCAATTGTAATGCCTCAAGAAAAGTATATAAAAGAAAGTCATCAAATTCAATTGAAAATAACTATAAGTAATTTAGTCACCCCAAGTATGTGTAGTAACAATTTTATTTCAATTTATGCAATTTTATTAAGGGTGTGTGCAAGCTAATGAGGGTCTCTTTCTGACAAGTTATATGCGCCTAAATGATGGGATTAACTTACAAGTAGACATATAGAAAAAAAAACTAGTAATAATAATAATCTATTTTCAAGGTTGCCGCCAAACAAGACACCAAATTGGTGTATGAGACCCCCTTGTTTGTGGGACAAGGGACCTCCCTCTGCACAACGATATAACTGCTAAAGTCTACAGAGGTGTACATACACTACCCCCTTCTGGATTTGAACCTGTGACCTCCTAAGAGGAAACACATGCTCTTAACCATTAGGCCCACTCATGCTGTACTAACTAGTGCACTGTTATTTTTCTAAAAAAATTAATAGTTTGTTTTTTTTTTTTTAATATTATCTAAGCGATAAAAACATGAAAACAATACACCAAGTGTGGGTGCATCCTTTTAAGGTATAAATGCAATTATTTTGAAACAATATTTTTATAGCATGTAGCGGTGAGTGTCCTTTAGTGCACCATACAAATTTTTTTTCAAAATGGTTGGGAAACAAAAGAGTTAAGGATGACACACTAACAATGTGTTTTTTGAGTTAAGGAGTCACAACACAAGAGAAATATAGAAAATATATATTCTTTTTAAAATTTACATATTTTGAATGTGCAGAAAAAATGTTATCCGTGTCTAAAATTTCATAAAAATTGATGGTGTGTAGCATACTGTAACCAGTGGCTAAACACAGACATACTGAAAAATTGGGCATAATGCTCAATTAGCCATGGTTTATCATACTCCAAGGGACAAGCATGGTAAATCTGAAGCAAATTCTGAAGCAAACACATAGGCATAGGAATGCCATGCCAACACATGTGGAGGTTTAGGCATAGTGCTAGGAAACACATACATGTTTTGTTTAAATTAAAATTTTAATCCCAACAAAAAAAGCATGCACATGTTTTAGCATTACAAAATGTGTGCGTAATTTGTAACCTTACAATTTTATCGTTTGTTGATTCATGAAAAAGAATTCGGGGGTGCTAAGGGGTTAGAGGTAGAGAAGGGGAGGTGGTAAGAGGTTAAAGGTAAACAAAGGAGGGGGGGGTGTTGATGCGTTAGAGAGAGATAGAGAGAAAGATGAGTGAAGGGAGAGACATTTGGGGCTAGTAAGGGGTTAGAGGTAGTGAGAGGAGGGTGTTAAGAGGTTACAGAGAGAGAGAGAGAGATTGGGCATTGGTAATAGGTTAGAGGTAAGGAGATAGGGAGGTGTTAAAGGGGTAGAGGTAGAGAGAGAGGGGCTATTTAGGGGATACCGGTAGAGAGAGAGAGAGAGAGAGAGAGAGAGAGAGAGAGAGAGAGAGAGAGAGAGAGAGAGAGAGAGAGAGAGAGAGAGAGAGAGAGAGAGAGAGAGAGAGAGAGAGAGAGAGAGGTAAATGGAGCAACATTGTGGGGTGGAAAGGGGTTAGAGGTAGAGAGATATGGGGGCGTTAAGGGTTTACACATAGAGAAAGAGGGGGGTTTTAGGGGATTCTGGGAGTGAGAGATGGGTGGGGGCCAGTTAGGTACAAGTGGGGGTGATAGAGACATAGAGAGTGTGTGTGTGGTAGGGGAAATAGGAGAGAGACATAGAGGGAGGGTTATAGGTAGGGATAGAGAGGGTTGTTAGGGTGTAGGGGGAATAGGAGACACACACACACACATATAGGGTTGCATTGGATATTTTTTATCACCCCCTTATATATGTCTTCACTAGTAGTGTCTAGGGAATCCACAGATTAGAAATATGGACAACCTAGGGATTCAAATATCACCAATCTAGAGCTTCAAGGGGATAACCATTGGGAAATAAATGTTGTAATTTTTCTAATTTGATGCAAAAAATCCAAAATAAAATGGTTACATAATTTATCACTAGAAGGGTGGCATAACTCCCTCCAAACAACATCGTTGGAATAAAGCCACGAAACAAGATAAGGGTGGGAAACAAATTTTAAAATACAACCAAAAAATATGTGTGTAATTATTATTAATAAATGCATATTGGTGCCACTAGGAGGTTTTCAATAGTACTGAGTATGGGTTTTCAAGTATTTGTTGGAATCTATGGCCTTAGAGAGGGGATATGAGCTCCATGTGGAGGACAATGACTATGCTTGGGATGCGGAACCTTCTTTGGAGTTCATCATTACAACCAAATATGTAGTTGGCGCAGGAGCCCCTGCTACCTTGTTGGATTTTAACAATGAGAAGGGATTTCAGAAATAAAATCATGATTCTATATGTTGTGTGGGACAATCTACTAAAAAGAATAATAAGGAAGGTGGTTATATTGGTGAAAAAGGTATAAAATATGAGTGTTTTAGACTCTCTATTCTTAAAATCATATAGACATCATCTTTTTTTCTAAATTAGATATTAGTGAAAATATATAACCCTCTGGATTTCTTTCCTATTTTGAATGAAAAATTATTGTTTTCATTCCAGCTATTGGATTTAAGAGTGTTTTCTTAGTCGCAAGCCAATCTTTCATTTTTAGAAATGGATATAGTATGAGATTAAATGAATTCCCTCCCCTGATTTTAAGATTGGATATATATTATTCCTGAATGGATAGAAGATAGGCCATGCACAACACAACTTGAAGAAATTTATGGACACCAACTCCTAATACTATTATATAGTTCTACTTCTACATCCTGAGAAGGTTGAATATGTAAACAAACAACTCTCTAGTATTCATCCTAAATTTATTTTGTTTATGTATATGATAAAGAAGTTCTCAATTCGTGAGATGTAAAATATGGATCTTAATAAGATTTATACAATCTTTGTTTTACGAGAAACTAATCTTAGAAATTCTAAGAGAACTGACAATGAAAGTCGATAAGTTGACTTGAAAAAAATTCAACTTAGCCGATCAGCTGACTAAGTCAGTCAACCGACTAAAGTTAGAGTTTAAGTTGACCACCTAAAGGTTGTGTTGGTTCATTGAACCGACAGGTAGTTATTTTGTAACCATTCTGTAATCATATATATTAGGCTGTTGAGCCAGAAGAGAACTCAGTTCAATTCTCTGTGTTGTATGGACTCATTTGTATAAATAATCTATTTATTCACCTATCTGTTCTTATCTTTTGTCTCTGTTTTATAGTTATATATGTTTTAGTGTGTATTATTGGCAACCTTATGTGATCTGTGAGATTACAACATTGGTTCTGTTGCCGGTAGTACACGACTGGAATATATGCAAACAGATGATACAAGAGCAGGAGATTAAGGACTGGTGGGAATGTAAAGTTGCAAACTATTTGTAGAATTACGCGTGAAGGAACAAATTAACAGTCGCACAAGTAAAAGAAAGATTTTTCACAGAGACGCATGAAAAGTTTGTCGAATCAGTGCCCCGATTTTTGAAGAAATTCCTGGATGAGAAAGCCGGAAGAGATTAAAGAACAATAGTTGCTGGAAAAACTTATCCATGGAGGTTGAACAAACTTGTCGGAGTGGTTTGAGAAAATCACCGACGACTTCTGTGAGGAGAAAGCAGCTGAAGATAGAACTTCGGTGGAAACAGCCAAGGAGAAATTCTACACAGATCTCACCGAACAATTTCTGTGATCCCTACCGACCTTGTTGTTCAAATTCTTAATCGAGAAAGGAGCACGACATATTGTCGAACCTCGTCCATCACTTCACGAACTGCCATCAAACTCTAACTGGGTGGAGAAGCAGAGGAAGTGGGAAAAATTTATTGTAGAAAGGGAGTGGGAATACTTCCTAAGAAAATAGACTGAACTATCCAGGCTTTCTAAAAAGCATCGGGTAGGCTATGGGGGGGTAGCTGGTCATATGTCGAGATAGAGTATAGTGGATCCTAGTCGACTAGAAACAGATACCAGTCACCAGTAATGAGAAGTTGACTAAAAGGGAACTCAAGAGAATAGTATCATACGTAGGTATGTCGGACATTCAGAAAATAGAAAGGGAAGAGAGACACCAGAGAAGGGAAGCAAGACGAGAAAGAGCCTTAGAGATGCACAGAGGAAGGAACCCTAGGGAGAACGACTGGGAAGAGAATCTGCCAGAGTCAGGTCATGACCGACATGAAGAAGGCATAGAACAAGAAGCGTCCCCTAAGGAGGAAGAATTATGGATAGAGCAGCCAGAAGCTCTCCAATTAAGAGCTCCCAATGAAGGAACAACCCTCTCTCCATTGAATCCACGTACTCGAATACAGACTATTGTCAAAGAAGACCTCTGACTATGAGATGGTGACTTCAGTATATGGATTCGACTAGGCGACGAAACGTATACTAGATGACACCTCATTATACGTCGACCAGAGGAAGGGAACTGGGTGACCTTTCAAGTGGCACCCTCCCATCAAAGTATCCACTTGCTCTTACCGATACATGAAGGAGACCCCCCCTACCAAATACAGCTTTAGAAGAAACAGACCATTCAAAACTGCGGTCAAATAGTTGCAGTGGACCATCAACAGTAGAAGTCGACATCAATCGACTGCAAGTCGACGAACAATCAAAAATTGAAGAGAATAGAAGTTCCCTTGACCAGAGTTCCGCAGAAATGAATACACCAATAACCCCACCACCCTCATCACCACCCCCACCTCCACTGCCGCCACCTCCTGAGAGTAGTGACAGTGACTCAGACATGGGTCACAGATCAGCTCACATTCCTCTTTATGACAGAGATGAGGACCTCAGACGACATTGGTTCATCTACGAGTTGACTTGGGAGGCCAACTGAGTTACAGACGAAGATAGACAAATGGCACAGTTCGCAGGAGCCTTAAGGAAAAGGGCATTGACGTGGTACATGACCTTTTCGGAAAGACAACCCAGAGCGACAAAAGATGAGATTGAGGCACAATTTTTGTCATTTTTCAAAACCCCAGATGCTAAGCACATGGCCGTGAAAAAACTTAAAACCACATCACAAAAGCTAGGGGAATCCATTCGTGACTATGATAAGTGTTGGAAAGACCTACTGATCCAGTTGGATTATGTTATAGATAAACACTTACTAATCCAATGGTTTCTTGTAAGGTTATCTCAGAAAGTGCACCGACACATCAGTCTGGAGACGTTCAAAACGTATGAAGATGCACTAACAAAATCTCTTCAGGTGGAGATGTACGAAGACATACCTGCTTACCCCACAGACCACAAATTGGAAGAACAGCTCGAGAACATACAAAAATCTCTGAAGGAGCTAAGCCTCAAGAATCAGGAGATCTGGTGCACCAAATGCTTGACGGTCGACCATTTGAAATATAACTGTCAACAAGAATATGGCCAACAAGACGTTTGATTTGTACAGACCAAGTCCTTTTGCGACATTTTCCAGGAGCACGGAGATCACTCGACAAAATACTGGCCGTTCAACATGAAGAACAGCAAGGCTTCCTAGTGTGCCATCTGTGAGACCAAAAGTCATAACACGGTCGACCATCAGTTAAACCTGAAGAACCGACAGAACTACCAAGCGGTCTACCAAATGAATGCAGTGGCACAACATAACGAGCAAAACAATCTAGCAAACGATTAGAACAGACAAAGATACGATGGTCGATGATATGAGCACCGGTATGACAATCGAAGCCTAGGCTACGGAGGAAGAGGTCGATTCCCTGGGAATTGCGAGAACCGACCGCGTCGACCCATCCAGTGCTTCACCTATTATAAAGAGGGTCATCGGTACGCAGATTGTCCATACAAGGATAGAACTGATCTCAAATTCTGTAGGCATTGTGGGGTAGGGGATCACTCACTAGAGGATTGCCCTACCATGTTAGAAAAAATTAATACCAAGAAAAATGTTAATGTCTTGTCTTGTGTGCAAAAAAATGATGTAATAGCCACCAAAAATTTACATATTGTAACTCGAAAAGGAACAAAAACAGGAGCTAATAATCCCAGAATCAGTAAAATAAAAGAGAAAAATGTCTATCCTGAACCACTAAAGGAAAAAAAAACTATAAAGAAGCAACTCATGTATTTCAAGAAATCACGTGACAAGAAAATGATCATAACAATTGACCTAACACAATAAATGAATTACTCCAGCTCGTTGAAACAGACGAGTCAGTCTCCTAGTTCATTGATTTGCTGTATGAAATAAAAGGTACCAACTCTGAAAAACAAATAAAGAACATCTGCAACTTAAATAAAAAAGACAAAAGTGATGCCGACCCACTTGTCGACCTGGAAATCAAAGGTTACCACATCCGACAAGTAGTCTTTGACTTCAACTCACAAGTAAACATCATGAATCGTGACACTTGGGACCAAATGGGGAGGCCTCGACTCTATGAGTCAGGCATATACCTGAAACTAGCCGACCAAGGCCTAATTGAACCCATTGGAGTCTGGAAAAACATCGACACGACTATAAAAAGAATTTCGACCAAAGTCGATTTTGAAATTATTGACCCGAGGGAAGGATCCAGTTCCTTCCCAGCGTTAGTCGGTCGACCTTGGGGTAGAAATATGAAAGCATCGATATCTATGGACAAGGAACGAATCAAATTAAAATTAAATGGACAAAAGGTCATTGTACCCATTCATCCATCTCAAGGGGAACCTTGGACTGGACCTATTAATGAAGAAGTCGATGTCCGACAAATCTACCAAATCCACAACAATGCAAACTACACAGAACCAAACATCCATGGAGAACTTCACTTAGGCAACCAAGACTCAGTTAGTTATAACTCAGACACTGAATTATATGATTGGGAGATCAAGAACTACGAGACACAAGCAAGAGGGTGCTGGACTATACAGAAAGTGCAGAAAAATCCCACCCAATAGTGCTTCATAGTGTCCATTGTCCCAAAAATCTTTGAAAAGAAAATGAGGGAACACCCTACCTTATAATCGACCAACCTGAATACTACACAACTACCATAGGTATAAGGAAAGGGAATCACCAGTCATGCATGTTTAGCAAGTGTCTAAAAATATTGGTGAATAGGGCCGACTTCAAAGCTTAGTTGAAAATTTCACAGGGAAAGCAGCTAGATGGTGGGATACCCATCAGAGAAGACTACAGACCTGGACAACTGCTTCAACTTACTTTGTCAAAAGGTTTGGAGGAAAGAAGTCAACCCAACAAGCTCAGATACCTATATTCACTCAAGGACAGAACCTAGAAGATCATATCAAAACTTGTGAACAGGAGTGGAGAAGACTTGGATACAAGGATGAACGAGCATGGCCCCACTTATTCCCATCAACCCTAGCGAACTTACCAAACAAATGGTATAAGATGGAAGAAGCTAGAGGTGAAACCTTCTTATGGCATGAACTCAGGGAATTTTTTATTAAAGACTTCAACTTTATACCTCAAAATGAAAATATGGTCGAAACATCAAAACAAATTAAAGAATTTATCTAGCCAATCGAAAATAAATCCTTGCAAGATCATCAACAGACAAGGAAATGCAACATAATACAAGTACACCTAAAGCCACAGTCGACAAGATTACAATTAGAAAACGAAAACATGAAAGGAAAAAGCTTTAGATGGAAACCCAACCATGTCAAAACAACAAAACCTATTTGCACCATCTTGAAAGTTGAAACAACTGACAAAGCAGATACCAATAGAATGACTACATCCTACTTCCCTGCCACATTCTCACAGTTCAAAGAAGGAATTCGACCGATCAATGAAGTGAAAGCACCAGAGTGGCTAGATGCTAAAGTCAAAACTAAAGAATTCAACATCTCTAATGATGATCGACCAAAAATGGCCAAGATTGGTGAATATTGGAGCGAACAACAGACCACAGAAATAGTGAACTTACTAAGGGAATTCCAAGATGTATTTGCTAGGGATTACAAAGACCTAAAAGGCTTAGTCGATGAAATGGGAGAAATAAAAATTGATACTAAACCTGATGTTCGACCTGTGAACAAAAGGCCTTATAAACTAGCTCACAAATACAAGGAGATAATAAAAAAGGAAATTGATAACATGTTAGCAGCAGGCATCATCTACCCTATCAACCAATCAGAATGGGCAAGTCCAATGGTGGTTCAACCTAAGAAACATGATCTGACTAGACTAAGAATTTGTGTCGACTTTAGGGAACTAAACAAAGTAACACTGACAGACCCATTTCCAACCCCTTATGCAGATGAAATATTGAATGAAGTTGCAGGACATGAATGCTACTCATTTACAGATGGATTCTCAGGATATAACCAAGTACCAATAGCTAAAGAGGACCAGAAGAAGACAAACTTTGTGTGTGAATTTGGTTCCTTTACATACAAAGTTATCCCTTTTGGATTAAAGAATGCACCTGGAGTGTTTTCTCGAATTGTGGTTAAAACATTTCAATAATACATCTATAAGACCATGGCAGTATACTTTAATGACTGGACAATATACTCCACCCTAAATGATCATTGCAAATCGCTCAGACTTATGCTAGAGAGATGTCGACAGATTCAACTTTCCCTAAACATCAATAAATGTATATTTGTGACCCCCATAGGGATCCTATTAGGGAACATTGTCTGTAAGGAAGGTATTAAGGTCGACTTTGCAAAGATTAAAATTATCCTCGACCTGAAACCACCAGTAAACCCCAAACAAGTCAGGGTGTTACTTGGCCACACAGGCTATTATAGAAAATTCATAAGATATTATTCAGATATGACCTATCCTCTTGAAGAACTATTAAGGGAAGATCAAGATTTTAACTGGACAAAGGAATGCCACATATCATTCAAAAAACTAAAAAGAAAACTAGTCGAAGCCCCCATCCTAAAGTTTCCAAACTGGTCGATCAAATTCCATGTTCACATTGATGCATCCGACCTAACAATAGGAGCAATCCTAACTCAACGAGGAGATGATGGAATGGATTATCCCATAGTTTACAGTAGCAGAAAACTAAACATGGTTGAAAAAAACTATTCGACCACAGAAAGGGAAGCCCTAGGAATGGTCTTTGCACTACAAAAATATCGACATTATCTGTTAGCTAATCCATTTATTTTTTATACCGACCATCAGGCCCTGAAGTATCTCGTCAATAAACCACTCCATAATGGAAGGATTTTTCGATGGCTACTTATCTTCCAAGAATTTGAGTTTGAAGTTGTTGTCCGACCACGCAAGTTAAATGTCAGTCCTGACCATCTATCTAGAATTGACACAGGAGAAGAACCAATAGGAGTCGACGATGACTTACCTGATGCACACTTATTTCGGATAGAAGCAGTACCAACAGAACTAGAATAAATAACTCAGTTCTTAGAAGACGAACATGCACCAGAAGGTATGAGCACCAAGAAAAAACAAATCTTAGCTATGAAAGCTGCACCATACAGTATCATTAATGGATTTTTATAAAAAAATGGGATTAGACAACATCCTCAGAAGGTGTGTACTCGAACATGAACGAGACCAAATTATGTATGAAGCACACTATGGACCTGCAGGAGGACATTTTCAAGCAGACACAATTGCAAAGAAAATACAATAGTCAAGACTATGGTGGCCGACACTCCACAGAGATTGCAAAATTTTGTTAGTCGATGTGACAGATGTCAACGACTAGGTCAACCCCTGCCTAGTACAGAAATTCCCTTGATATCAGTAAACCCCAGTCTCAAATTTGAAATCTGGGCTATAGACTTCATAGGACCATTTCCTATACCAGCGAAAAGGTCAAGTGCAAGCTATATCATTACTGCAGTAGTGTATGTCACTAAGTGGGTAGAAGCTGAACCGATCGATACATGTTCTAGTGAGATAGCTGCTAAGTTTATCTATGAGAACATCATCACTAGATTTAGATGTCCACTAACCCTGATTAGCGACCAGGGGACACACTTTATCAACAAGACTATCAAAACCCTAACCGACCAATTCCAAATCGACTACCGTCGGAGTACAACATATCATCCTCAGTCGAATGGAGAAATTGAAGCATTCAATAAAAAATTAACAAAAGGATTAACTAAAATATGTATTGCTGACAAGGACGAGTGGGATGAGAAAATACCTGCAGTCTTATGGGCATACAAAACAGCCTATAAACGATCGACCAACCAAACTCCTTTTCTACTAGTCTATGGACAAGAAGCAGTAGTTCCACTACACTTCTGACAACAAACACCTATTATCGCAGAAATACTACATGTCGATGTCAAACAGGGAAGGAAGGACCGAATATTTCAACTCAGCAAGCTGGAAGAGCACCGACTCATGGCTATACAACACAAGAAATCCAGAAGCAACAACAGAAAGCATGGCACGACATCAAGAACAAAAACTTGTAGGTCGGTGACCTTGCTTTACTATACAATAGTTGGGTCAAAGAAAAACCTAAGAATCTCCACACATAATGGATGTGACCTTACATTGTCGAAGAGATACATCCCAATGGATCAATCCGACCAAAGAAAATTACAGGGCCTAGTATTTTGGAAGCTCGTTAATGGAGCCCGACTAAAATGCTACAGAAACTAATTCAAAAAAAAAAAACATATAACGACCATAACCGTCAACCAAAATCCATAAAAAACTAAAAATTCCAAAAACAAAATAATATCCTACAGACAGAAAACCATGACAAGAAATGACCATCTCGACAACCGTCATCATGACCGTCGACCTAGCACCATTAACCACTTTCATCGACCGAATACTTCCGATGACCATTCTCATCACTGACACCAACCGATGACTTCCCTAGTCCCATCGCGCATTCATGACATCGAGTGCCGAAAGAAATTCACCATTAACTCACACTCGCGTACTCCAGCTAGAACATCACGTCTACCATTAATACACCCATCGCCGCACACAACCACAACATTGCCTATAAATACTGGATCACTGAAGGTTCATTCACCGCAACCTATACAGACAGAGCATCAGAGAATCTAGTCGACCAAAAGCCGAGAAACCATTAGTGACATCAACCACCAAACTAACATAATGGCCCCTAAAAAAATGAGAGCATCGACCAAGGTGTTGCAGCTGCAACAATATCCCAAAATTCTAAAAAAATTTAGGACCCTCCTCTACTTTGAATTAGTTTGAGTTTCTTCCTTATTCTGGTCTAAGGACTTTTGGGACGTTTTTCAGTGCTTGGTTTTCTCTATCAATCGATCTGATTTTCTTCCTTAATGCTTAAAATAGTCCCATGCATAATCAAGCCTATCGTTGTTTTTTGAATACCTTTAAAGCCTTTCTGAATCGAAAGTTGGTTCATTTGATTTTACCGCCGTTGCGGAGGTTTTTTGCCTTGTCTTTTTCGTCGTTGCGGGTGGTTTTTTGGTTCTACGTCGGAAGGTATGATCATTTCCTTGTCCGCCGTTGCGGATGGATCTTTGCTTCTGGCCTCCGCCATTGCGGATCAGTCCGGGTTTTGATTTTCTATTTCTTTCTGACTTATGTTTTTGGTTTTCTTTTGGCTGTGTATTGGAGGCCTTTATCATCATCTCTTCCGCCGTTGCGGATAGGTTGTTAATCTTGACTTTCATTTTGCTCCCGATTCGAGTGTTTTGTTCAACTGTTTTGAGTATGAGTCGAAACCTTTTACATGTAAGTCTTCCCCATTGCGGAAAGGTTTGAGATTTTGGATTCCGATCCAAGTTTCCTCCGACGTTCGATCATTGGTTTCTCCTGCCTTCATCACCGTTGCGGACAGATTGATGTTAGGGCCTACCGTCGTTGCGGAGGGGTTCGTGTTCTTACCTCCCAATTCATAATAGCTTCTCGTCCAATTTAAAAATCCGTCACATGTGCGAATAATTTTATATATAGGGAGAAGAGAGATGGATTATTTCATTGTTTGTTTTGGCTCGAGCTATCGTAGTCATCCCGCGCTATCGACCCCCCAGAGCTCGTGGACCCCCGTGGCAGTTGAGGATTCCCGACCACTTTCGCCCAGTCGGATACGCCGTGCCAGGTAGGTTATTTGCACTTTCTCCGGTTCTGTTGAAGCTTTTGATAAAGTTTATATGGACAGTTTTGGTTGCGATAGTTTTCCCCCAGCTGTTTTCCTACTCCGTTTTTTAACGCCTATATAGGAAGGGGAGGTGTATATCTTGACTGTCAGCGGGGCGTTTTCTTTTTTTAAACCTATGGAGTAGTTATTTAGGCCCGCGGCCTTGTTTGCAAACCCCGCGCGTAGAGATGGGGGTTTGGTGTAGACGGTCATTACGCCGTATGCACCAAGCTTCCCCGAATAGTGATGATTGTGTAGGAAAGGGGGGGTGTATATGTGTTTTCTGCAATTCCTGTGGTTTCTCATCGTGGTTGTAGCCTTCATTTTACCCGTTTCCTTGAGCTCTTGTTTTTCCGCTCTGTTCTGTGCATCATGGTTTGACACCTTAGCCGGTTGGAAGGGATCCGTTGTAATTTGTAGTTGATAGCCATGAGCGCATGGGCGTAATCACCATTGCCGTCACATGTAGCCTCCTTTGCCAACTCGCGCAGCCTATTTATGCTCAGTCACCTGAAACCCTAGTTGGTTTAAAGGGATATGCGCTGTTTTAGTTTGTTAAGAGGGAACCTCATGGGTAGTGGTTTTAATCGAAGCACCATTTTCAGCAAGGTGACAGTAATACCCGCAACGTATAGTCGAGTCAATGTAATTGTCTTTTCGCGAACAGCATAAGTCATTACCGATTTCATACCTGCTAAAAGTGATGTTGTCAAAGTGTTTAATGTTAGAAAACGTAGGTGGCTAGCATGATCTTGATATTCAAAACCCCTTTTCTTTGTTTTGTTGTGCAATAGACCAGCTTGATGAATGGTGCACCTTGCATTTGATGTACATGCATCTGCTTTATGAATTGTTTTCATGGGAGAAACGACACACTACGAAATGATGTAGATTTAATGCTGGCTCCAATATGATTGATAAAGTTTTTCCCACTTTATTGCAGGACTGATTTTGCTTCATGATAGGTATAGATAAGGTCATGGAATACTACGCACTAGTTTCAGTAGTTCTGATAGTCAGGGCATTTCTGGGTTATACATACATGCATTTGTTGCTCTACTTGCTATCACATTAAACACATGAAAATGGCACTTTGCATATGGATGTAATTTTATTGCAGTCTAGAAGATGGTTGATGTGATGTTTTAATATCATACAGAAATGTTTTGCATCATGCTGAGATATAGACAAGAGCACTAAATAGTGTGCATTTGGTCAGTCAAGTTATGCAAACTTATATCTTAGTTTCATTAACTATTTGCTGCCATGATATACATAGAAAGAATAAAGTGCTGCACACGGTCATGTAAATGTATGCACCTTGAATGTCTCAATATTACAATGTTATATGTGGCAGGAAGAAGTCGAGTCCACCATGTCCAAGAGACAAAAGAAGAAGGCCCCAGTGGTGGAAGAAGTACCAGAAGCAGAAGCTGAGACAAAGACTGAATATATATATGAAGACACCCAATGTGTTTCTGGTGTTGAGCCCGAGTACAAATGGGGTGACATATACAGATTGATTTCCCGCAGGGAGGTTCCTGACATGGGCCTCGAAGAAGAATCTATCTATGCTAACATAGAGAAGTCTTCTATCATGAAAGTTGCCACCAGAACAGAGCTGTTCCCATGCTCTGAAGTAATTGGTTGGATTTTGCCACATGTAAATACAACCACAATGATCATAGGAAACACTGAAGGACAGGGCTATGCTGCATTTAGCCTTGGATATGTGGCGTTGGCCTATCACCTACCAGAACCCCAGGTTTTCTTATCTGACGATTGGCTGGATAGCATCAGAATGGACCTGGTGGAAACTCTTATGGAAATGCTCTTGCAAAGAAAGATCTACCGATATAGACAGACCGGTGAGTATGATACAGCAAGCTTGAGGCCTCCCTACAGGTTTATAGCTATGATGCTCAATAGGATATTTGGGAGAGCTCATGGTAGACTCTTCAAGCTTGAATGGATACCTATTATCTTTCATGTGGCAACCCAAGGAACAATCTTCAATTGGGCCAGCCTTGTGTCAAGCAGTCTGTCCTCTTGCTTGGCCGCAGCCTTGGGAGGAGAAGCTCAGAAAAGGTCCGAGTTTTACATGAATTCAATATTGATAGATTGCATATTGTGTAACCAGCCCTTCCTCGGTCTCAAATGCATCTGGGACAGGGAAAGAATTCCTGTGTATGCTGCTTATAGACCATTGTGGGCTCACCAATACCATAGCCATTACACAGAGGTCTGGGAGCACTTCATTATGCCACTCTACGCGCTCATTTTTTAGAAGAAATGTGACTGTATGTCAGAAGGTGCCATGCAGGTAATAGGAGAATATGCTGATTATTTCTTCACTGAAAATGGCATGTACATCCGAATGTATGGAGGATCAAAGACTCCTTTACTGCTGCCCAAATATGCAACAGATTATATAGTCCATAAAGAGGCAATCAGGTAGGTGTTCATTGACGGAATAGGTAGTTTCTTGTTCCAACACAAGAAGACTGCATACCCTCCTTTACCATTCAGGCTAGGTAGCTACAAGTTCACCAGGGTGAAACAAGCTGCCGAATTCATAGAGGAACTAGGGAAGTTCCATTTTGGTGAGATGCCTTTTCGGCGAAATGATACTCTCGGTAAAATAGCGGAGCACTGTAAATAGCATAAGGTGTTTTTTGAATATACCCATCATTTCGATAAGGAAGAATCTATCTTCCGGAATGCTCCAAACATGATGGCACTAAGCAGAAGATTTAAGAAGAAAATCACTACCATAGGTGGGAAAGGTGAGGAACAGAAAAAGGCTGAAGAAGGAATTAAAAGGAGAAATGAAGAAGCTCAGAGGTTGGAAAAGGAGGCTGCAGAAGGGAGAAGAGAAGAAAAGTAAAGCTGCCCAAGAAGCAGCTGAGATAGCAAAAGAGGCAGCCAAAGAAACAGAGGAAGCAGCCAGACAAGCAGCTGAAGAAGCAAAGAGAAAGCTTGAGGAGGAGCTCCAAAGGCAGGAGGCTGAAAGAATAGAGTTGACACAATAGTCAGTCTCTGAAATAGCAGCAGGGCAGACCTCTCAAGTACCCGCTGCTAGCACCCCTGTGGCCCCTACGTTCCAGTTAGTGCCTTTCATCCAGAAAAAGGGCGAAGAAGTCCCCAACTTCAATACTATCTACTATGATAGGGATACCAAGAGAATAATGAAGAGGACGGAAAGGAAGGTAGAAGCAGAAGGTATGCCGGGCAAAATGATAATAGATACTGCTGTTATGCTAGGAACGGACCTAGATCCAAGGCTTACCATAAGAGCTGGGACTGAAATACTACATGCCTCAGAAGATAACATAGACAAGATGATGACTGAATTGGAGTCATACAAGAAATCTTCTGCTCAGCTGAAGGATACCCTGAAGAGAGAGAGAGAGGAAGGAAACAGGTTAAAGCGGAAATTTGAACACTTACAGAGAGATATGAAGACTACTGAAGCTGAGTTGTAGGCCTTGCATGAAGAGAGGCAGGCTCAGGAGACTACACAAGAACGCCTTGAGAAAATGCAAGCAGAATATCAAGAGTTGAAGAATGAGAAGGAGCTGTTGCTGGCAAAGGTGGAGGAGCTAGAGGAGAAGCAGAAGATCATCTTGACAGCCAATGATATGCACTCCCAATATCTGATAAAGGAACATTAGGAACATATATCTTTGTTTCTCCGGCCATTCAAAGAACATATCTTAGCCCAGAAATCTAAAATGCTGCAGCTACAGATGGCTCTAGAGGAGGAAAGGTGTAAGGTCCTTCAGATTGACAACCGGTTAGGGGAAATCATGGAGACCTCCTCCTACTTCGTCGATAGATCCCAAGAATTTCTTGAAGTTTTGAATGCCAGAATGGCAAGGCTGGAGAACAATGCAGAGACTCCAGTAGAACTACCAGCCAAATATCATCAAGCTCTTAAAAGAGATCATGACCTAGTAGAGTTCGCTGTCAGCACTACGAAATACTTCAAGAAGACCGTCAAAAGGGCACAGGGAGCATGCTCAAAATATTTTAGGAGGCTCCTTAATACATTTAACCGGTGTCAAACAGCCGCTGAGCATAAGCTGGATGAGCTCCCAGACCATGAAACCTTCATAGAGATATTGCAGAGCAGGTATCAGGATGTAGAGGCCAGAACCCAATAGATCAAGGCTATTGATGACCTAGTTTTGGAGAATGAGGTGGGACACCCAGCCATTAGTGTACAATTTTTGGAATATCAGCTTTGTTTGAGCCCAGCAAGGATCGAGGCTATCAAGAATCAGGCCGAGAAATTTAAGATAAATATTCAGTTTTTGGAGCCTAGCACTTTTGAAGGCATCGCTAGTGAGGCTGCAGCGTGGAAGAAGTTCCTAGAAAACCAAGCTGGGCCCTCTTCGTAGGGGATGGGCCATCTTTATATTTTGTAATATTTTGTAAAAGTAAAGCGTTGGGAAAAACCAAAGCATTGGGAAAATGAAAGGTTGGGAATCCCAAAGGCTACTTTGGGCAGCCCAACCATTTCACTCTTTTTGTATAAATGTAATAGACTAAAAAGAGAAAGGGGATTTTTCCCCAGTAAGAATGAAGGACATGTTGTAAGAAGAACTATTTCCTTTTGCAATAAAAAATTACAGTTTGCCTGTTGGAGAAAGAGATGTGAAATTTCCTAATGTTATGCAATGGATGGCAGAAGAATGAACTACTTTATTTTTCAGCTTGTGTCCATAAATTGTGAGATCGTTCCAACTTTGTGGCCTATGTCTTGTTGAATGATCTTTGATTTATTTTTTGTGGAAATTTCACCAAGAGTAATGTATGTTGCTTATATAACAATTAGCTATCTGATTGTTAGAATATTTTTCTCATTCATGTGTTGTAAATATGAATATCAGCTATCTGTAATTTCTGTTTATCATACATGGAAATAACACATTACTCACAAATAATCATTCTTTTGGCTCCCCGGGGATAGATAGATAGGTAATTAGATAGTTATTTGATTTAATTCATGGCTGCATATATGATTTAGATGTTTGTGGACCTAAGACGAGAGGTAAGAACCTGCGCATCACATTGTGTAGTTCCTTGCATCTTTATTACCCTGCATTTGTTAGTTAGGCATTTGCATTGCATACATTAAGTCAAAATTAAAAAAACTCGGTGGACCGGGCCGCAACCAGTAAAACCCTTTGTTTTGTTACCTTGACCTACGGAAGCCGGACTGCAAACCGGATGTATTCCCTACACCAAACAGTCAACGAGCTAGTTGGGAACGTTGATTGGGGAGAATCCTTTACTGTTGTCGCCTGCGAATTTCTAGGTCCCAACAGAATTGGCGCTAGAAGGAGGGCCGCCAGTGCATGGCTAGCCGTGGAAAATTACTTTTCCCAGGATTACCTTACCAGCAGATATTTGAAGTTTTCATCCTCACCGAGGTACTCCGAGGTTTCGGTTCTACCTTGAAGCAAGAAATCCTCTTCTCATTTTGCGTTTTCTTTGCTAAAGGCTCTCGCTCCCGTAGCTATGCTTATGGCTGGCATAAATGCAAATCAGCCCAATCCATTACTTGCATGGAGAGAAAGGTCTCCTTTAAACCTCACACCTCCTTTGCATAACTTGCCTCAAGCCTTTGACAAGCTGTTGCCTAAGTTTGATCCCGAAGAAACAATTGCTGTAGATGACCACTTGGAAAGCTTTTACTTGGCTTTAGAAGGATTAAGGGCTAGGGATTATGAAGACATTGTCTGTAGATTGTTCCCTCACACCCTTAAAGGAACAGCAACATCCTGGTACTTCAGTTTACCTGTGAATTCTATTCCTGATTGGGACACCTTTGAAAGAAGTTTCAGAAGTAAATACTCACCCCAGAAAACTCACGCCTCATTAATGAAAGGTATTGGTTTGTTAAGAAAAGAGAAGAACAAGAAGGTACATAAGTTCACTCAAAGATTCTCAATATACCTAAAGAACTTCTCTGAAACTGACAGACCCTCCGATAAGGTCTTAATTGAATATTATACATCAGCCCTAGGGCCCGAGCCGGCTATGTTTTCCAAGATGAAATCCAAAATCACATTGATAGAGACTTATGAAGAGGCCGAAAGAGTAGAGGATGAGAGGGAAAGTGTAGAAGATTATCCTGATCTACCTGGAGAGAAAAATACAGATAAAATAATTCTGGTGTCATCCAAACCCAGAGAGGAGCACTCACATGACCTTGAGGAAATGATGAAAACAATGCAAAATATTTACAACCGAATAATAGACCTGGAAAAAGAAAGGGACATCCAGAAAACTAATAGACCCTACTATTCTAAAAGAGAGGATAATAACCATTGGAAAATCCCGTCCCCAAATTCAGCCTCAATAAATATAACAGAGATAGGGGGGGGTAATTTCTGTACTTTTCACCAGCAACCTCACTCTGAGAAGAAGTGCCCTCAATGGTTGAATTCAATGTCTTTGGTAATGAATAAGTTGTTGGATTCCAATTTGACTGAAGACAGTAGTAAAAAGGGAGGAAAGGAATAGACCATAGAGAAGGGAGAGGATGATGCCATGCTTTTATGGAATGGTGTTTCGCTCTTCAATATAGAGGAAGATGCCCTCAAGTCTCAATATACAGCCCTGGCCACAAAATATAAGAACCTAGAAATTAGGGGAAATGAAATATTTCCAACAGTTAAAAATCTGCAAGAGAATGTCAGGAGGCAGGTAGCTGTAAATGTTAAAGATAACACACATGAAGCCACTAATTGCAAACAGGAAATAGAGCATCTTGTTGTACCAGCCAAATCTATGAAAGATGATGAGGAAGAAAAGGATGGTAAAATTAAAGAGGAGATGCCCACAAAAAACCAACCTGTGGAAGAAAAGATCGAATTGATTAGGACAAGGAAAACCAACGCCCCACCTTTCCTTTTGACCCTAGAGATACTGAATCACAATGTGCATAATTGTTTGGTGGACTCTGGATCATCGATGAATGTTATGCCTCTGGCAGTTTGCAAAAAACTTAATGGAAAGGTAAAACCTACTCTTTGGGATGTCACTCAACTAGACAAGACTAGTGTCAAAGTAGTGGGGGAGATGGAAAATGTTCTGATTCGATTGTCTGCAAATGAAAGGATATGTCATTACTTGGATATTGTAGTAGCAGACATACCTGATGGCTATGGAATGATCCTGAACCGAGATTGGACATCAAGACTGAATGGGTATTTTGCTTCATATTGGTCTCACCTATGGTTACCTCAGAAGGGTAGCCCAAACCTGATTAAGATATTAAGAGAGCCCTATATGAAACACAATGTCACTAAGCTGGGAGAGGGAAATGAATCTTTTGAGTATGTTCTGGGAAATTATCTGATTGAGTTAGAATTAAGACATCTCACGTCAAGAAAGGCTAGTCATATGACTGACACTCAGCTTGAGCTCCTTCAAATTCCTCAGGCTATGAAAGATGATTATAGAATTGTGAACATGTGTTCGGTTTCAAAAACAACGCAGCTAGACCATGGTTAGATATCCCGTGTCTGTTTTCCAGCCCACCCTTTGATTCTCTAGATTTAAAAAACAATATTTTTCAGGAGTGGGCAAATTTTCTCTTTATTTTGCTTTGTACATAAATAAATTGTTTGTTTTCGTTGATGCTTGAGACTGTTTTCTTTTGCTAAGTGATTTAACATTGTTTTCTTTTGAGTTATTGCTTTGCTAGTTTTCTTTTGGTTTTCAATAAAGAGGCAAACTTTTGGTTGCAATGGAAACATCAGGGTTCTTTATTAACTGGGATCTTGAGTGAAAGACTGTGCTTTAAAAGTATATAATGTCTTCTAGTAGTAGTTTTCCTAACTGGTAATGCATTCATTAAAGTCTTACTTAACCCCTGTAAATAACTCAGAAATAAAAGAGGTCTGGAATACTATTTCGAGGATCCATCCATTTCACATCTTAAAAATCCCAAAGGAGTGACAGCAAAAGACCCACAGAGAGGAAGCAGAGTAAAACAGTATATCATGAAGGCCGAAGAACATCAAAAATTCCAAAGTATAGGAAGGCTCGTGGAAAAAGCTATGGACCAAAATACAAGAATGGACCTTTGTCGACAAAAACAAAGAGATGGGACAACTCCTCAAAACCCTAGTGAGTGAAGCAAAGATGAGGAGTGAGAAAAGAAATAAAGAACTGAAGGACAAAAATACAGAACAGGTTGAGTTTCTCGACAAATGCAGGAATTTGGCCCAGTCCGTCATGCTGGGTCCCATAGAGGTCGACACAGATAGACCACTTGAAAGAGCGTATCAGCTATTTGAGAGCATGGTGTCGACCCTCCAAGCGCACATTCAGAAAACCAAGGAGGAATAAAAAGAGGAAACCGCCCGACTCCTCATGGCACAACACACTGTATTTTCTGAAGCATACAAAGTACTACAGGATCATATGGAGGAGTCTGTCATAATCGAAGAAGTACTAAGAGACTGGCCTACTTACTATAGGCAAGTTTATCAGCAGACATGACAGACTCGGCAAGGGATTCAGGCACTGGAGAGCAGAAAGACCATTGAGGAAGCACTTAAAATGACCATAGAAGAACAAATAGTGCTTGAAACTGCCAAACTACAGAAAATAGAAAGGGAACCACATTAGTGGGTGCAATAAGCTCTCCCTAACTTAGAGAAATTCGACATCATCTGCCCACAGATGAAACGACTTATCGAAACTATAGAGGAGAAGGACTAGTTCATGGGTCCCGACATGGAGAAGATAGCCGAATTCTCCATCTTAGAAAATATGTCGATCTTATCAGGCTTGACCACACTCACCATCGACATCTAGAAAGTTTTGCAAAGTTGGACTGACTTCCAACATCACCTCGCCATCACAGCCCCAACCATTGTAGAAGTTTATGTACATAAATGACCAACAATCAAACTTCATATCCCACCACAATAAATGTTAAAGGCCAACAAGAATTTTGTACCTCCCTGTTTCTTTGGGATGAAGAAACGTTTTGTTCATAGGGGAGATGTAGAAGGAGAAATTCGATAAGTCGACTTGAACAAAATCCGACTTAGTCGATCAGCCGACTAAGTCGATGGGCTGACTTAGTCAATCAACCGACTAAGTTGATCGATCGACTAAAGTTAGAGTTTAAGTCGACCACCTAAAGGTCGTGTCAGTTCATCGAACCGACAAGTAGTTATTTTGTAACCATTTTGTAATCATATATATTAGGCTGTTGAGCCAGAAGAGAACTCAATTCAGTTCTATGTGTTGTATGGACTCATTTGTATAATATAATCTGTTTATTCACCTCTCTGTTCTTACCTTTTGTCTCTGTTTTATAGTTATATATGTTTTAGTGTGTATTATTGGTAACCTTATGTGATCTGTTAGATTACAACAAAATCCCTCCCTTGATTTTAAGATTGGATATATATTATTCCCGAACGGATAGAAGATAGGCCATGCACAACACAACTTGAAGAAATTTAAGGACACCAACTCCCAATACTGTTATATAGTTATACCCCTACATCCCGAGAAGGTTGAATATGTAAACAAACAACTCTCTAGTATTCATCCTAAATTTGTTTTGTTTATGTATATGATAAAGAAGTTCTCAATTCATGAGATGGAACATATGGATCTTAACAAGATTTATACAATCTTTGTTTTATGAGAAACTAATCTTAGAAATTCTAAGAGCACTGACAATGAATCCTTCATTCTGTATTTGTTAGTAGGAGAAGATGAAATTTTTATGAATAATGTAGTTATTACATATGAAGGCAGTGGTTTCCTATGGAAGATGAGTGTAGGGTTTTGCAAAGGAAAAATGTTGAAAAAATGGGCTATTACATTAGATTTTCCATTACGCGAATGAATTACAGGAAGAAATATTGCATCCAACAAGATAGATTTGGAAAGTGTATCAAATGTTGAAATCTACACCAAAATTTATCTTTCGTCAATGGAATCAAACATATCGTGGCTTAACAAAATGTCTAGGAGCTTGGAAGTGCCACCAAATATATTTTCATTCATGAGTATACTCAAAAAGAATTTATAAATTTAGATCCTCATGAAGGTTGAATCAACATCTTAAAATTAGATCATTTTCTATCTCAGATTTTGTTGAGTGGATCTTGCATGTAGTATCAAACTCAACAGATAATAATATTTCTCACTAATCACCCTAAGTTCCTAATGTTGTATTACACTCTCTCTCACTCCCCTGCTCCACCTACACCTAACCCTGATCCCCACTTCTTTCTCTCCCCTCCTCTCACTCTCTTTCTTCTCTACTCCACTTAGACTCAATATCCTAACACCCACCTATGTCCCTTCCTCTAACCCATTAACACTCCCCCTCTATATCTACCTTTAACCCCTTACCATCCCATAATCTCTCTCTCTCTCTCTCTCTCTATGTAACTCACTAACCCAATATCTAACTCCCCAACTCATCCACATCCACCTATTCCCCACCACCCTATCTCTTCCCCAGCCCCCTATTACACTACTTCCCTGTTATATTTTTATCATTTAAGCAATATGATCTTAGGATCTTATCTGAGAGAATGACATGCGCAACAATAATCACAAGAGACAAGAGACACAAATATTTTCCTCAGGGAAAACATAAAGGAGAAAACCCCGTAACTTCCTCAAAGATAGAATGAGCACCAATGGGAGTAGTAAAACCAAAAGGCAGAAAACATGATCTCCAACATGTGTTCTCTCTCTCACTTATGTGAGCACTTCCTCTCTCACTCATGTGCCCTAGTTGAGTGAGTGTGTGTGATGAATAGAGAGTCTCACTTTCTATTTATACTAGTTTTTTACTTTTACAACTACTTACGAGGGCCGACATCTCTAGGAGAGTCTAATATAAGATATACAAGTGAATACGTTTTGAAGTTACAAATACATCAACACTCCCTCTTAACTAGGAAGGTATTCTCTTGATCCAATTCATCATCACAAGTCTTCTTCTCTGGATCAAGTTTGGATCATCACTAGATCATCATGAAAGGTGGATCATCACTGGATCATCATTGAAAATGGATCATCATCACAGATGGATCATCACTGGATCATCATCATCACTGCTTCTGTTGTCTCGATCAACTGGTGCTATCTATCAATTCTACTCGTCATAGGAATTTCTACAGAGCCAACTCTTTTTCATGTTGGTTGTAGGCCTAGCCTCGATGTAGGTCTTCATCTTCTTTAACACTTATATTTGACCCAGTCAGAAAGGCTCACCTAGCACTTACATCTGACCATGGGGGGAACACATCCATTGCCATGTCAGAAAGGCACTTCCAACACTCACATCTAACCATGGGAGGAACACATCCACCACCATGTCAGAAAGGCCCAGCACTCACATCTGACCATGGGAGGACCAACCTGCCACCATGTCAGAAAGGCTCGTCTAACACTTATATCTAACCCAGTCAGAAAGGCCCAACACTCACATCTGACCATGGGAGTCCCAACCTACCACCATGTCAGAAAGGCTCAACACTTATATTCGCCCATGGGAGGCCCAACCTACCACCATGTCGGAAAGGATCAGCACTTATATCTGACTATGGGAAGCCTAGCCTGCCACCATGTCAGAAAGGATCAAAACTTATATCTAACTCAGTAAGAAAGGATCGACACTTACATATGACCCAGTCAGAAAGGATTTGCAGTTACATCTAACCATGGGAGGACCTGCCTACCACCATGTCAGAATGGCTATGCACTTACATCTAGCCATGGGAGAACTCGCCTACCACCATGTCAAAATGGCTCTGCACTTACATCTGACCATGGGAGGACCTGCCTACCACCATGTCAGAATTCCTCTGCACTTACTTCTGACCATGGGAGGACCTACCTACCACCATGTCATAAAGGATCCTGTACTTATATCTGACCATAGAAGGAACCAATCCCACCATGTCAGAAAGGCTCTCGGACTCATCACCTTTCCTTGGAGGGAACCTCGATCTGGAAAAAACCAATCTTCTCCATGAAGTACTCAAAATTCACTTTGGCCCTTTCTAGCATAGAATCATATCAGGAATGATTACGTCCAAGGATAACTTGCAAGCTTCATTAGGACCGATTACATTCGAGGACAACCTACATGACTGTTTATGTTTGAGCCACCTATGCGCTTTGCCAGGATTTTATGCTCAGAGAACATGTCTCACTGGTTATTCTAGAACTCCCTCTTTTGAGAGATATTGATCTGGATCACATCTTGGAGCTTCAATTATCCTCTCTACATCATACAAAAATGCAAGTCATATCAATCAAATCAAATAGTAATTTTCAAAAGAAACACACTACCTCCCAAATAGTCGAGCAAGTGGCAACATATTTTTCCATGGCTATTCTTGGTGCCATGTAGGACTTCTTCCTGCTAAACCAACAGATCACACTTGATCCCATACTAAAGCAGCACCCCAAAGTGCTCTTCTTATCAATGGCACTACCTGCCCAATCTGAATCCAGATAAACCTCTAGGTTAGTCTTCTGATTCGCTTCATACTTGAGCCCATAATCAAATATACCCTTTAGATACCTCACTACATGCTTTGCAACCATCAAGTGAACATGTCTCAATGTGTTCACAACAAAGAAAATATCTGGTCTCATATTCGTCAAGTACATCAAGGAACAAATCATCTGACAATACATTGTTGCATCAACCGAATCTGATGAAGGAACACTCAATAGATTCAGGTTCAATCCCATAGGTGTGGTCATGGCCTTGTAGTCCATCATCATGAGCCTCTTCAGTATCTCTACTGCATAATTCCCTTTTCCTAAGGATATTCCATCCTCATTCTACCACACCTCCATATCCAAGTCCTTTGAACTTGGCAAAAAGTATCCTTCTTGCAACTCTAATGAGTTCCTCTTTTCTGTCAGGAACAATTCATCAACATATAACAACAGCTTCATTGGTCTCCCACCTTCAACCTTGAAGTAAATGTTGGATTATTCTTTACTCTCAATAAATCCTAGATCCATCAATAAGCTATCCATATTGTTGTACCATGTCAAACATCAGGATCTTCTATAGTCAGTTTCTCTGAAGCAGAGCATCATACTCCCTCTGTCTTTCCTACTCTATGCATTGAAACATTCTGTACTGGAGAGACAAGTAGCTTCCTCTGCTACTAATATTCTATGTATCCATCTAGGGTCACTGGATACCAAGATCCTTTATCTTGAAAACTTTCCTCTCGCACCCATCTATGAGCTTGTCATCCTCTATAGGATTTCATCTTCAACCTTGTAGCAAAGGTTAAGATCTTCATCACTCTATGTGATCTTCAAGATCCTTATGTATGTGTTATCCTATGGGTGTCTTTTGAGCTCGTACAAGGCCTTTTCTCATTTGCACACATGATTCTTCCTGTCATGTGTCTTAACTTCTGGTGGCTGCAAATGTCTCTTTGTAGTCTATGCATTCTTTTCGTTAGAAGCGTCGTGCTATGAATCTTGCCTTGTATCCCACAAACTTCTCTTCAGGTCTTGATACTGCATCCTAGACATCATTCTTCTTGAACTGGTATTCTCCTTCCCTTTCTTCTTGGCTACTTCTTCATAGATGGAAGGCTCTGCATCAATGATGTCACTCATTAGTGTCACATAACTAGAGTGTCTTTGAGGCCTCTTTCTTTCTTTGAAAGTATTGTCATATTATTCTTCATCTTGGATTCTTTCTTGCATTGTCATCACTTGTTCTTCGGAACAAGTCTCATCCTTCTTTTCTTGTAGGTGATTGTACACGATCTTTCCTACAAGTCAAATGCATTTGAATGGTTAGAAACATTTTACAAGGCATATTCACAACGGAAAATTCTGTTGCCTTAAGATATAATCATGCAACTATTTTAGCCAATACAACATTCATCCATATCTCACAGAAAAGTTTCTAGATGCCTTCCATATCTACCAAGAAATCATTGATATTGTGCACTAATCGAATATGTTAGCAAAGAGTTTTCATTCTAGATAAGTAGAAATGGAGAGTTGTTTATCACCATGAGTTACTTACCCATCACATGCATATTATTAGTATACTGTCATTAATTAAAACATTCTATCATGCATACAACAAATGAATATAAACAAATGCATAACAAAACAATATCATGAAATGAAAATTGAATACTTAACTTTAATTGTTTCGTGGGTAGACTCCTTCTTTCAGCTTCATCATATTCTTCATTCATAACATCATCATTTCTTATCCAAATGCTTAAGATGGATAAGAGGTTCTTCAAGAATTGAGTTCTTCATATTCCTCATCGCTTGAGGTATCTTATTTGAATCGTGAAATATTGACCTTCAGTTGTTCCCATCTTCTTGTCACTTATTATGAGTCGATCTTCTTCTTGTGTGTGCTCTTCCCGGAGTCTATTGAAAGTAATCACTTCCTTCTCGCACACATTCCTCGAATGAATGAATCCCATGATCTTGGGAGGCCAGTCAAGGTGGTTATAATAGTATCTTATTCTTCTTCGACTGCTTCGTCATAGCATCAGACACTTTCTTTTGGTGTCTTTAGGGATGACACATGACGGATGAGAGGATATTTAATAGAATCTACAATGATTCTCTTGGCTCTAGCCTTATCCTCATCTCCCTCTGTCTCTTAGGCCTTTCTTACTGAAATATTGATCTAAGTCAATTTCTTGAAGGATCACGGAGTTCCTACACTTCATTTGATTTATATTCTTTTCTTCAAATAGTGTGGTCAATAAATAAAACATCTTTTTAGGTGTATTTAGGGAAGAAACTTGTGGTATAAGGTGATCCTTGATTGAATCAGCAATGATCTTCTTTTCCTTGACCAATTTCTTCTTGTGTAAAGCTTTAAATTCATCTCCCTCTGGAACTGGAACCTCTCCACTTATGTAGGTGTCCAATTAATTTTCTTCAAGAACCAGTGAAATCCTATACTTCCATGCTTAGAAGTTTCCAGATTCATCAATCTTATCATTAGGTTGGTGTGACTAGTAATCTTGAAATGAGAACCTCAACTGTAAAGAGAAAAATATTAGATCTTACCGATTTGAGGTGTTCGTCCTAGTTTTGGAGATGGTTGATCTAGGGTTTGTCAGAGAAACCATAATTTTCAAAACTTGGAATAATTCAGATCTGATTGGATAGAAAGATGGGACTCTTCAATGCAAGCTTTTCAATGTACTCCTTTTCTGAAAACAGTGGAGGGAATCTCTTGGAACATGAATCCCTACTTTTCCAATTTCCTCTACAGAAACGCATGCGATTGTTTATGTGCTATCTACAAAAGTGATTCTCCTCTATGTATAAAATTTATTACTAAGGTAGAATATTCTATCTTATTTCCAACACCACATGTTTGAGTAGAATTGGTTTCAATAACTGGGACTTATGAAATTTTTCCAAGGGTGACTTATTTCAGGATTGTTCAGCATACCGAACTTGTATGGAATTGCACATATACCTGTTTCATCATCAAGGTCTAAAACTTTTAATATTGAAATTACAATCCATTCCCTATCTGTAACATCTTGTGAAATTTCATGTGGGCCTTTGTAGCCCGAGATATAGCAATTCTCCATGGGTGTCTTTTTTAGGGATGAATCCTGGAAGAGGCTAGAACCATTATTTGGAGGAAAAATATCTCCAAGAATATAGAAAATCAGAGGCTGAAATTTTTACACACGGTACATTAGGATTTTATATTCGTCCTGTGAAAATTTCAGCCCCTATGACTTCTTCCATACCAATATATAGCGAATGTTCCAAAACTACATATTTTAGTATTTTAGGGTTTTTCAAGCCTGGGGTCAAACTAGGGTTTGAATTTCCCAGAGTTTGACCCAAGCAAAAATCTAGACCTTTGTCTCTAAAATTCCATTTTTATGAGAAGAGAAACGTATGCCTGGATCACTCAAAAATTCCTCTTCTTTAAAAATACCTAATTTCCCGCAGCAAAAACGGAAAATGCCCGGAATCAAATTCTGCTTCGACAGAAAGATGTACCCTTTAATGGAGAGTTATCCTAGCCTCATTTTGCTGATGTATTGTGTAGAGAGACCCAAAAAGTAAGAATCCCTAGCTTCTGCAGCTACACAATGTCTTCTTCTCAGCTTAGCTCTGATACCATGTTAGATTTTTATCATTTAAGCAATATGATCTTAGGATCTTATCTGAGAGAAAAACATGCACAATAATAATCACAAGAGACAAGAGACACAAAGATTTTCCTTGGAGAAACCATAAAGGAGAAAACCACGCAACTTCCTCAAAGATAGAATGAGAACCAATGGTAGCAGTAAAACCCAAAATATAGAAAAGATGATCTCCAACAACTGTTCTCTCTCTCACTTGTGTGAGCACTTCCTCTCTCACTCATGCACCCAATTTGAGTGTGTGTGTGTGTGACAAATAGAGAGTCTCACTCTCTATTTATACTAGTTTCCAAATTTTACAATTACTTACTAGGGTCGACATCTCTAGGAGAGTCTAATAACCCTAGTGCCCCCCAATTGTGGGGACTTTTCCCTCGGATCAACAAGGAGGGTTAACCTTAACTCAATTGTGGGGACTATTTCCCAAAATTACAATGGAGGGTTAACCTCAATGACTTTACATGACTTTATTATATTAATGACTCTCCTGAGAGGAACATCCGGGTATCACAATAGAAATTGAGCCCAAAATCCGATAGCTTCCATGTCTGAAATTTGACAATTCCTTGTCGGTTATTCGACATATGCATTTTTTTTTTCCATCAGTGACATAACATCGGATATTCGACGTCCTAACAATACCCGTCGAAGATCCCACTACACCATCGTCGAATGTCAGCCAGTCCTGCTCAAAAAATTATGATTATGCCATCGAAATTCTGACACCATGGCGTTGAAGATTCTACATTCTTATATTGAAAATGCGATAGAGCCTTGTCAAATGTCACTCAAATGTGCTGCAAAAAAGTTTCATATACCGTCGGATTTTTGACACGTGACCGTAGGTTGTTCGACACGTAGCCGTTAGTTTTTTGACTTGTTAACGTAGGATATTCGACACCTTTCCATAGGTTTTTCGACACGTAGTCAAAGGTGTTGCAACGGCTATCCGACGGGCTCGGCTGTCGGAGCCATGGAAGTCCCATCGGACATCTTTGGAAGGACGTCGAAGATACGATAAGCATGCATCATCCGACCAACAATAGATACTGTCGAATCTTCAACAACCTCGTTGGACATCCTCCAATGGCCGTCGAAAATGCGACGGGTAGTTGTGTAATTAATAAAAATTAAAATTAAAATTTTAAAATCCCAACACCATAGCGTCCAAATTATGACACGTAGATGTAGGTTTTGTGACGGTGATCCGACGGGCTTGGCTGTCAGAGCTATGGCAGTCTTGTCGAACGTCTTTGGAAGGACGTCGATGATGCGATGGGCATGCATCGGCCAACCGATGACTAAAACTGTTGGATCTTCAACAGCCTCGTCCGACATCCTCCAATGGTCGTCGAAAATGCGATGGGTTGTTGTGTAATTAACAATTTTTTTTTTGAAAGGTTTCCATTCACAAGTTAATTTACCCTTTGATTTTAAATCTAAAAGTGTCATTTATGACGGGTACCACCTTGGAGCTAGAGATTTTTTTTGTGTGTGATACCTTTCGATCATTCTTGAGGGTTTCATGTTGTTTCATGAGGGCTCTCATAATCCCCATTTTCAGTAAGGGTTTTCCTCAGCATTTCCCCAAACCCTTGGGTGTATCATATACTAGTATTTTTAATGCTCTTCGTGTTCATGGGGCTGATACATAGGAAAACACATAATAGTTCAGAGTTAATTGATACTTACAAGATGTTTTGCAAGAATTTCAGACTATAGGTTGGGTGAAGTTTATTACAAATTGCATGGTCATCACAAGAATATTGGTGTTGCATTTTCTCAAACATTAATGGTGAGATGGCTCACATTGGGGATTTAGAACTTCAGGTGGACAAAGTTTTGATAGCCCATAGTGGTGAATCTATAGCAAATGCCCAAGACTGTACCCCATTGGTTAATGAGAGTAGCAAAGTAATTGACTTATAACCTCAATATTTGCTACATGAGGAAAATTCTCTCATAAATACACTTGAATAGTCAATTAAATAGATTGAAACTAGTATGCATGTATCTAGTATTAGAAACATCAATTTATTAGAGTAGAATAATTCCATGACATACCTACTAGTAACTATGACTCATACAAAGAACATGGTATGCATGTGTTTATCTTTAAATATAGTCAATCTTAAACCTATAAAACTAACATGATTCTATTACATACCTTTAAGTAACCCTTTTGAGTAATAGGAGCATATTGATGTTTACGCTTGAAGTGATTAGGATCAATACCACCAAATACTATCTCTCCTCCTTCTTGAATCACCAGGAGTACACTGCTTGAATCCCCAACAATTGGGTCAATATCAGAAAAAAATCGAGAATGATAATTATGGATTCAATGAAGTGCCACCTAATCCCTCATATTGTAGGAAAATAGGCTAACAAAATGTATGAAGCAATGACTACTCTATACTATAGTGTCATCAATTCTTAGTAAATTCTCCTGAAGAACAAACTGAACAATACATGCATCACTAACTACTCTAGAATCGGTACTAGAGTGTGAAAATTTCCTAGAAGGTGCTCTTGAATAACAACCTCACCAATACATGCATGGATGACATAAGCATAGTGGTGAGATACCTTATGAAACATATCTAAGAGATCAATTCTTTTTAACGGTATGAATATTAAAGAGAATTTGTTAGTGCACATTGCACTAATTGGTTTGTTTGCACCCTAGCGACATTTAGAAAGGTGTACATTCCCATGAGCATATTCCAAACCTAACAGTTTTGATATCCCTGTTCATACCAAAAAAATATTTCAATTGATATAATGAATGACCTATTCAAAACTCAGCAGTCATGCTCTCTAATGTATTTCAAAAAAATATTTCATTTGAAAGGTTTCCATTCACCAATTAGTTTACCCTTTGATTTCAAATGTTTTTGGCTAATAAGTTCAATGTCTTATTTTGAGGCTCTGACAAAATGTGATATTCAACCTTAGATAACCTAGGTTTTAACTATTACATTATTGAATCTCTTATAATGTTAGGTCTTTTACTATGTCAATCTTTAAATATACTAACTTGATGAAATGAATTGAATGATTTTAACTCAAACAACTCAAATAAGTCAACACTAACTTGAACATGATTTCCAGGTTCTAAAATGGTAGTTCAAAAGGTCTTAGGACTAGGAAGCAAATAATATCATAATTTTTAAATGGTATGCATGATTACTATCCATTCTCATTTAGTGACCATGTAGTTATGCCTTTAAGCATGTTAAATTGCAATTTGGAAAATACACGTGAATACTGATATTGTCATCTCTAAGTATATCACAACCAATGACATAACATTAGAGTATTCTAAAGTAGGAGCACGGTTTACCTCTTGTTCTTAGGATTTCAGCACAAATTATAAGGTGTTGAAAATTATGAAATCCCTTTCTTTACCTAATACCAACATTTAGAATAGTCATGAAATTATACACAAAGGCAAAACATTGGCTAAGATATCTTGCTTCTCAGCATTATTATATTGTAAACTGACTGGATGTTACTCTATGTTACAAGTATATAATGTTCAAAAGTTCAAAATACTACATTATAATTTTAATTTACAATCACAAATAAGGATAAATATATTGTTACCGATATAAAGTCTAGAAAACATAGCTGAAACAGGCAGTTCTGAAAACCATCACACTAGAATAAAATTCACTTTTTGCAGATACTTGTACTGAGAGCATTTCACAAACAGACTCTTATGTTTAGTTTATATTACTGTCAGCTTCCAGGTAACTACCCATATGAATAATTAGTCAGAAACCTCAAGGAAGCATTGTTTGATGAGAATCCATGTAACCTTCTTAGTCTTTCTAAGCCTACGAAATGGAATGCAGATAAACTCACAAGGATATCAGACCCGACCAAGCAAGGAATTAATTCAGACTACAATTCTATTTAAGTAGATGTATAACATCAAAATTTAAGCTATTGAATAATAGATGGAGCGCAGAGCAGAACGGATCCTCATCCATGGCTAGGGTTTCCCTAGCCGCCGCCTTGCTTTTCAGAGCCATGGATCGTTGGCTGCTGCTCTTCGTAGAGTCGTGCTTTCTAGATCATTGGCTGCTGCTCCTCATGTCTCAGCATGGTTTCTCATGGTTTCAGCGTGGAGTCCTCTCAGGAAATGGGCTCTCATTCCCAGCTCGCTGCCTTCAAGGCCCTTGCTCAAGCTGTTGCTCCTCAGGAAGCTTCTCATTCTTCATCCAAGTTCATGAAAAAGATGGACGAGATCCCATGTTTGGATCTCTCTCCTTCGGATCCATGCCGGAAATATCTCATCCTCTCTGAGCAATCCCTCATTGGTAAGTTCACAGGGTTATGGCCCAGCCCTAAGGCGGTGGAAATTTGGATCTCAGAACATTGGAACCCTCTTCTGCAAAGACAGGTCTCTCTCTTTGCAGCTGGATGGGGGTTTGTTCTCAAATAAAGAAGAAAGAGACCTAGTCTTCCATTTGGGCCCTTTCTTCATGGGCTCTAGAGGTCTGTTCTTAGCCCCATGGTCTCTGGGGTTTAACCTAGAAGCAGAGATCACTGCCGCTCCAGTCTGGGTAAGACTCCCTAACCTCCCTCTTCATCTTTAGGGGAAAATCACTCTGATTGACATTGGTAATAAGTTAGGTCGCTATCTAGATACTGCAGATCCAAAAGGGGGTCAGTACATATGTGCCCGTATCTGCATAGAGGTGAATCTAGAGAAAGGGATCCCGGAGGCCCTAAAGCTCACATTAGGAGAATGGAGCCACATTCAAGAACTGGATTATGAGCATATTCCTTTCAAATGCAACTTCTGTCATGTTTACGGTCACTTTGCTAAAAGCTTACCTAATCTTGCAGAACCATAGAAACAAACAAATCTTCTAGCTTCCAAAGATACAGAGTTCCAGATGATCTCTAATCGATGCCATCCTCCCCGGTGAAAGGAGCCTCAAGCGTCCTAGCACAAGGTTTCTCCTCAAGATCCTTCTCCTCTTGCAGATACTCCACAACCAGAAAACAAAAATAGTTTTGAAGTTCTCTAAGAAGATGAAGCACAAGAACTTGAAGTTGTAGTTGTCCCGGAGCAAGGCATCCCTGGTCCCTCTGGCTCCACAGAGGCAGCTGATCCAAAACCTGCTTCTCCAAGTTCTAGGAAAGACCTCAACGCTTTGGTTCACGCAACCCCAGTCCAGGCAAGGCTGGCTTCCTTGGCCCCTTCATCTGAGGGAACCTCTGAATCCGAAGAATTTTCAGCTCCTTCTCCTCCCCTCACCATAGGGCGAAAGACAAATAAATAACGTAGAGAAAAGGAAGCAGCCTCAAATATCAGCTCAGGCTCTCAGAAGAAATTGGACCTTTCATTAAGGGGCTTTCCTCTCCACCTATTTAATGTTTTGTTTCTGTATTCTTCTCTGCTCACAATTTGTGAGAGCCTATTCTTGCAAGCATTCTTTTTCTCGAAATAGCCTCAGAATAATTTGGGATTCTCTTCTCAAAGCACTTGTAAGAAGGCTGACTATTCTATTAGAGGGCGTCAGCCTTCTTTTTTTGGATTCCTCTTTGTACACCAGGATGGGCTACAGCCACTTTTAATCAATCAAAATTTTTAAGTTTCTGTTAAAAAAACATCAAAATTTCAGCTAATTTCCTATTATAGCTCACAGCATTATCAAAAGTCATTGTTGCAAATGGGCTTTCTTCAATAAATTTTTTTTTCCTTGGGAAATAATCTTGAAGCCAGGCTATTTGCATCAGACACTAAAACCCATCTAATTATATACATGTGAAGAACAACTAGGAGGCATAAAATGGAATGCTTAAAATCCACTGTAGGCAGAGGACGAGAAACAACCTAAACAAATGGTACCCAAGCATTATGTTTATGATTGATCAAGGAATTGATTTACCAAGGGGTACACGTCACTGAGGGAGTTTGAAATTTATTTTAAGGCCTCTAGAATTATATGAATCTTGGGAATCTGTAAACATTGTTCTCATATTTCAAAGATATACTACATACACATTAAGCAGACACTTGGGAAACTATGAATAAAGGTGATGAGCAGACTTGATCACCAAAAGGATAGAAATGAAGCACTTGAAGTAGGCTCATGGTGATGAACTCTACCCAATTTACCTTTTCTAGCATCAGAGTTAAATAAAAATACCAATAGTGGATTATGGGTCTATAAAGGGGATGAAAATAGAGCTCAACTCATCACAAGCACAAAAATAAATCTGCAATAAGAATGAAGATGTTCAAGACCCTTACCACTCTAAGGTTTTCCATTGGTTGAGAGTGGTTCTTTTCTTTAACTATGATAGCTTCAAAACTTCTCACTATAATATTTAATCAAATGGAATACGTAGCATGTGGAATCCAAATGATGACTGGGAAAGGATACTAAAATGCCCAGTTTTGATCAGAAATTGATCGGTATGATCTATGGAGGATGAGGTTTGTAAGACTGTATATTTAGCAAGCATGAGGTATTAACACAAATATTTACAGTCCGAACCATAAAATATCAAAGTTTTGTAGGGACGTTATAATATTATAGTTTAATCAACCTTGCAGTATTCATGAAAACTCAGTTCACTCTTGAGTCCCTTCAATCCATTCAATTGGGCCATTCGGTTCATAGGTTTTTCATTGGATGGGCCATGAGTGAGGTGACCAACCAACTACCTTTGACCATGCATACAAACTATAACCCTAATAAGAAAGCGATATGAGACTGAAGAGAACTTGCATATAGGAAATTAAGAGTACGGTTTCTGGCATAAATTCAGGATACAATAGAGGAAACTCAAGTTCCTATCTTGAAGCTTCATATGCATGACTAACCACTTAGTAACTTGAAATGATGTTTGTTAATTAAATAACTAGTAAATAATCACTTCCTAATAAAGCATACCGATAATACCTTTGAAACAAGTAGGGCACATACTGAGTATAGTGTTTACATACAAACATGTATTGTAAAAAATATTTAGTTTGGACTAACAAGCACAGGATTTACATATACATCTAGACAAAGTAGTTTCATAGTGTTTGAGAGGGTATTTGGAAAATGGATTGAAATGCTACATGAGAGGTAAGTTTTTAGATCAGATAGAACAAAGTTCGCCTGAATGTATGGTGATCATCATCATCAACTAAATGTGTGTGTGTGCACATGCATAAATACCCAATACACAGCTCAATCAAACAAAATAAAACATAATTATACCTTGATTCGTGGAGCTTCACACTATCTTCTTATTGTTTACCTTTCAAAACATCGTTCATCATACTTCAAATTTTTTCCTGTTGCAATAGTTTCATGTTAGGACCCATCAAATAAATTTATATTTGTTTATGAAAATAACAAAATCAATCTAAATAAATACAATACTATTACAATGTAAATTACAATACTATTCAAATCACCAAGTAAATTAATTGTTAATAATAGATCACCTGATAAAACATGGATAACCAAAAACATTATGTATATAAGGCCATTGATCACATCAAAATGCCATTTCTTGCCTCCTAACTATGGAAATGTTTCTCAGTGCTATCTGTAACAAGTTCCAATGGAGGAGTCAAATAGAAATAGTGAAAATTATAAACTAAGATTATAGAAATTGTTGTTGTTTAATGTATTCTTCCTTACCATTCATTGAGCTCCTCTCTATTTCGAGAATAATTTAATATTCTCTACTAAACAGGATCAACCACATGAAGGTGGAAACTCTTATGGCCCCTCCCCCCCTCACATCACTCTCAATTCGCCAAACCAAATGCATCTACTTGCAAATAGCAATTTATTTCACTATTTCGCAATCCAAATAACAATCCATCTACAATGCCAATAAAAATGCATCTACTGCACATTATTTCACTCAATAGATGAAATATGCTTTCATTAAATCATTCTTTAAATCATTCATTAAAACATTCAATCATTCAACAGCTGAAAAAACCATTCATTAAATCATTCATTAAACCATTCATTTAGTCAATGGCAGATAAAAAAAATCAGTACACCATTCATTAAAGAAATCATTTAAATATTCATTCACGAAATAGAGGAAAAAACCATGATTTTTTTTATTATAAATAAGAATCACTCAAAATTTGTTTAGTAACTTCCTTTTTACTTTTATTCTCTTTAAATATTTAGTTAGAGTCACATCTTCTGGAATATGATCCTCGGTCTCCCTACTAGTCTGCTCGCAAGGTTGAACTTCCGGTGAGGGGCAATGAATTTCTGCAGTAATGTCAAAATATTTCATTAATATATTTATATTTTTATAAATACGAGTAATTAATTGAAAAAACATTAGGAATGTGTGCTTTTACCTGCCATGGGCACATCAACATGTTTAGCATTATCTTGTACAGGCCCAACCTGTTTAGTTTTATCTGCATCTACATGCTCTGCAGTTGAATTGTGTAGAATTAGAATTAATGTTCATCATCTGCAATTATCTATACAAAACAATAGCACATTAATAAATTCATTACCAGGAATCGAAGCATGATCTTTGTCTGGTTGGTCATGTACATCCTCGACATGAACGGGATCATTACTTTCTTGCTCAAAAAGGAATAAATAATGAATATGTTAATTTATTTATAAGGAATAAATTACATAAGAATTAATAACTTATCATTAAACTATATAGTTTTTACATACTTGCGCACCAAATGGATCAATAGAATATCGTGCAGTCTACCCAGACAAGCTTTTCCAGTGTTCAACAATGACATCAAAGCCCTGTTCGAAGCCAAGTTTCATGTAATACGTACTGGACAATTCTTTGAACCATTAGGCCTTAATATTTGCATGATGTCATTAATTTTACATTTTTTTTCCATAACAAATTGAAAATAATTATCTGTATGACATTTGGATGCGGATTCTAGTTTTGTGATACTTACATATTGGGACGCCAAGTTCGAGTAACCACTAGGCCCAAGCTTGTCACTGGCCAATTTTTTCAATTCTTTCCTTGGTGGCCTTAGATGTGTCTATTAGCCTAATCAAAGTTTTGAAATACGTTAGTCGATGTACCAAATTTGATATAAAAACTAGTAATAATAAGGCTTACCACTACACTTTGGATTGTATTGCAAACCTCCCTGTTCCTGGTGGTATCTTTCCTGATTTTCTCAGGCCCTTCTCTTTTCCATCTTCCACAAGGGCTTTCCACTCCATATATGGAATCATTGGAGGGCGCTCATATTTAGGGTTCTTTTCTAAGTGAACCATATACTGGTCTCGGACAATATTCAGATGTTTTCTAGCCTTCTGTAGGACCTTCGATGAATCGAAGGTATCTTTTCCAAACAGACCAACCAAGTGATTAGTCAGATCATCCTTTAAATCTTTTGGCTGCTTGTTCCACATTGTGGGGATGGTGGGCTCGAATATATCCAATGTCAAATCATTCATATGTTTATAAAATATATCATTTCCTGCAAAACATTAATGCCATCATTAGTCAACATTAAAAAATATTATCGTTATATTAGAAACAAATTATAAAAACGAAATGGAACAATCTATAATGACCTGGAATCCTCTCTATATTTATTGGAACCAGTTCTTCATTCACCAAAAATGTACATTGTATTGAATCAGTGATAGTGACACGAGAAGATCCAGGAAATGCATCCACATCTCTATCTAACCCTGCATCCACGCCTTCTTCTGCAGAATTTGTTGTGGGTGGGGCAGCATCAGCTGCACCCTCTACTGCCCTTAAGGGTGTCATAAAGCATGTTGCTGACTATTCAGTGGACAATATGGGAGCAATATGTGGTGTACGTGGAGTGGTTTGGTCACTGGGACCAAAATTTCCTTAACCACCACTGATAATCTCCATATCACGTTGTAAATTCAAACCATTGTATTATAAGTTCAATAGCATATAAAATCAAATATTATAAAGTTATTATAAATGAATTTACATTATTATTCGAGAACTTACGTCCAATTGTTTACGTTGCTATAACAACAGTTGAATCCTTGTTTTGATCCCTTATGTTTGTGGAACTACCAATGTTAGAAGAATCAGTTCCTCATTTTGTTTTTTCCTGGTGTTTTGTAGCACCATCAATGGGTCTGTAGACTCTCTAATTTCACTATCTCTCATCAATCGGGATACCTCATTCTGTAAAGAGTTTCAATACGGTGTTTCATAAACCAAAACCCCTGTCTGCAACAGAAATATATAAAAAATTTCTTAGTCTTTGAAGCAATAGTGTGCGCAAACAATTATACTAACAAAAATTGTCTATCATGATATATTCATAGTAATACATCTAGGTTTACCTAATTCCTAGAATAGAGTGTGGTCTGATCAATAGATGGGGACTTACCCCGATCAGCCACCTACAAAAAAGTAGAGAACATTATCACAATGAACGCAATATGTAAAAGCTAACAAATACAAAACATAAGTAAACACTATGCTACATGTTTTACATGTGTACATTTTTGAAGTATTTAGAATGTGAAATTACATTTAGGTTTACTGGTTTCCTTGAGGCTCCACTCATCTGATCAATAGTTGGGGACTTTCCCCAGTCAACCTACAAAAAAGGTAGACAACATTATTATCATGAACACAAACATAAAAATGAAAAAATACAAAACAAAATAAACATTATGCTACACAATATACATGTTTACGAATTTAAAGTATTTGAAATGGAGAATTACATTCATGTTTTCCTGTTTCTCCGATGCTATATTCGACTGATCAATAACCAGTTGGCTTCCTCAATCAACACTCTGCATGGAAAATAGACAAGATTATATAAATGAACCGAATATAATAATAGAAATACATAACAACATATCTGTATGTCCATCATGAATTTATTACATTGGTAATATCGATATATACTTGCCTCCTTGACTCAGGTCTACAAACATCTAAGGAGAGGGAGGTGCCCCTGAGAGAACCCTACATCAAAAACATACTAAAAATTACCTAACTAAACCAAAAAAGTAGAAAATTACAATTACATGCTAATGAAAAATCCTATAGATGTTAAAATAATTAATAAAATGTTGGTTAAATTGTTGCATGTACCACAACCATACTAACTGTGTTTGTATCTACACGATTCATATTGTAATTAATAAGCAGTTCTTCGCCGATAGATATTGATTTAATTGCACATACAAAGATATGGTTTCCTTAACGCTACTCGAATATGCAGTTAGAGTGGACATTAAGTGAACAAAAGAATATAAATAGAGAGTGATCCTCTCTATTTATCACACACACACTCACTCATTGGGGCGCACGAGTGAGAGAAGAGAAGCTCTCTCAAGTGTGTGTGTGAGAGAGAACAAGCTGTTGGAGATCATATTTATGTGTTCAAGTTTTACTGCTGCCATTGGTGCTCATTCTATCTCTAAGGAAGTTGCAGGGTTTTCTCCTTTATGGTTTCCTTGAGGAAAATTCTTTGTGTCTCTTGTCTCTCGTGTTTATTGTTGTGCATGTTATTCTCTCAGATAAGATCCTAAGATCATAATGCTAGCTTTAATGATAAAAATCTAACATGGTATCAGAGATAACCTAAGAAGAAGACATTGTGCAGCTACAGAAGCTAGGGATTCTTAATTTTTGGGTCCCTCTCCAAAATCCATCAGCAAAAGTATGTTAGGCTAAATCTCCATTGAAGGGCGCATCTTTCTGTCGAAGCAGAATTCGATTCCAGGCATTTTCAGTTTTTGATGTGGGAAATTAGGGGTTTTTAGAGAAGAAGAATTTTTGAGTGATCCTGGAATAAGATTACTCTCCTCATAAAAATCAAATTTTAGAGACTTGGGTCGAGATTTTTGGTTGGGTGTAACTCCGGGAAAGTCAAACCCTAGTTTGACGTCAGGTTGAAAAAACAGTAAATACTAAAACTGGTAAGTTTTGGTAAATTTTCTATATCTTAGGATTGTAGAAGTATCAAGGGCCGAAACTTTCATATGTCGAAGCTAAAATCTTGATGAACACTTTGTCGAAGTTTTCGCCTCATATTCACTATATTCTAGGAGATATGATTCCTCCAAGTTAGGGTTCTATCCTCTTCCAGGATTCATTCCTAAACAGGACACCTGGAGATAATTTCTATATCTCGGGTTACCAATGTCCAAATGGAATTTTGCAATATTTTCTAGAAAGGGCACGAACTATACTTTCTGTGATAGAAGTTTCAGACCTCGAAGATGAAACAGTGACACATGGATGTCTGTACAACTTATCTATGCTGAATAATACTGAAACAAGTCACCTTGGGAAAATGATCATAAGTCCCAATTGATAAAACCAATTCTTATGAATTCTATGGTGTTGGAATAAGGACAGAAGAAGATACCTCAGTAAGAAATTTTGGACATAGAGGAGTAGTATTTTCAGAGATATAGAGGAAACAGTATCAAAAATTTCTGCAGAAGAAATTGGTAAACTAGGGCTTCCTCTTCCGGGAGCTTCCCTCCACTATTTTTAGAAAAGGAGTACAATGGAAAGCTCGAATTTAAGAGGTCTATCTTTCTATCCAATCATATCTGAAATATTCCAATTTTTGAAAATTACGGTTTCTCTGACAAATCGTAGATCACCCAGCTATGGAACCGGGACGAACACCTCAAATCGGTAAGATCTAATCTTTTGCTATTTTCATTTGAGGTTTTCATTTTAAAGTGATCTATCACATCAGCTTGATGACAAGCTTGGCGAGGCTAACAAATTCCAAGCATGGAAGTATAAGATGTCACTGGTTCTTGAAGGAAATAAATTAGACACCTACATAAGTAGAGAGGTTCCAGTTCCATAGGGAGATAAGCCTAAAAGCCTTACACAAGAAGAACTTGGTCAAGGCCAAGAAGATAATTTCTAATTCAATCACGGATCAACTTGTACCACAAGTGTATTCCCTAAAGAAACCGAAAGAGATGTTTGATTCCTTAACCAAGCTATTTGAAGGGAAGAACATAAATCGGAAGATGGCCTTAAGAAACCAGTTGAAGAATATCCAGAATGCAGATACCATACAGTCATACTTTACAAGGGTTTCACAAATCAAAGAACAACTTGAAGCGGTAGAAGAAGAAGTGGGTAATGCAGAAGTTGTGATAACCACCTTGAATGGCCTCCCAGGATCATGGGATTCATTCATTCAAGCAATGTGTGCTATAAGGAAGTGATTACTTTCAACAGACTCTGGGAAGAGCACACACAAGAAGAAGCTTGACTCATAATAAGAGAAAAGAAGATGGGAGCAACTAAAGATCAGGCTCTCACCATCCAAAGAAGATGAAGAAATCAACTCTTGAAGAACCTTTTATCGATATTATTATTTGGATAAGAAATGATGAAGCTAAAGGCTCAAGAAGGATTCTACCCATGAAACAAATAAAGATAAGTATTCAATTGTCATTTCATGATATTGTTTTGTTATGCATTTGTTTATATTTAGTTGATGGGTTATGCACGATAGAATGTTTGCATTAATGACAGTATACTACTAATATGCATGTGATGGGTAAGTAGCTCATGGTGCTATACAACTCTCCATTGCTACTTATCTAGAATGAAACCTCTTTGCTGACATATTGGATTAGTGTGCAATCTCAATGTTGTCCTGGTAGAGATGGAAGGCATCTAGAGAGTTTTCGTGAGATATGGATGAATGTTGTATTGGCGAAAATAGTTGCATGATCATATATTTATGCATAAGAATTTACCATTATGAATATTTATTATGAAATGTTTCTAATCATACAACTGGTGCATTTGAGTTGTAGGAAAGATCGTGTACAATCACCTACAAGAAAAGAAGGATGACACTTGTTCCAAAGAACAAGTGACGACAGTTCAAGACGAAGAATAATATGACGAATGCAGCGACATCATTGATGTAGAACCTTCTAGCTATGAAAGAAGTAGCCAAGAATATAGGGAAGACCAATTCAATAAGAATGATGTCTAGGATGCGGCATCGAGACTTGAAGGGAAGTCCGTAGTATATTCCATATGGATCTACAAGATCCAACATGCAGCATTAGAGGAAATTTGGGGTCTAAAATGGGCCTTATAAGAAAATGCCCCAACAATAAATTTTGTGAGTTGGAATTCAAGAACCAATAGAATTTCAATAAAATGAGTCAACCATAATGGTTGAATTGACATATTTGTCATTAAAGAAAACTACTTTTTTGTTAGTATTTTCAACATATCTCCTTGTGTTTTTACTCAAATTTTAAGTCGGATATCTCGTTGGATGCATAATTTTATTCCACATCCAATGAGTACCCACACTCCATACTTTTGACGAACCCCGCTGCCCCAAAAGTAAGAAATACCTAAAAAAATGTGATGATGATGTCATCATCACATTTTTTCAAGTATTTCTTGTTTTTGGGGTAGCAGTGTCTGTAAAAAGTATGAAATGTGGGTACTTGTTGGATACAAAATTAAATTCTGCATCCAACGAGCTCTCCTGCTCATAATGTGAGTAAAAACAGAGGGAGATATGTCAAAAATACGAACAAAAAAGTAGTTTTTTTCATTCTTCCTCCAAAATTAATAACTATTATTTTATTAATTTAACTATTATTTTATTATTTTCCTTAGGAGGCCTATTTTAGACCTCAAATTTCCTCTAATGTAGATTGCAACATCATGGGATACAAGGCCGGTTTTGTAGCATGAGGCTTCTCATGGAAAGAAGGCATAGACTACAAAGAGACATTTACGGCCAGTGGGAGTTGAGGCATATGATAGGAAGAATCATGTGTACAAATGAATGAAGGCCCTGTACAAGCTCATAAGACACCCATGGGATAACACATACATGAGGAGCTTGAATATCACCTAGAGTGATGAATATCTTAACCTTTGCTACAAGGTTGAAGATGAAATCCTATAGAGGATGACAAGATCACATATGGGTGCGAGAAGAACTTTTGAAAATGTTCAAGATAGAGGATTTTGGTATCCAGTGATCTTAGATGGATACTGAGGAAGATACTTATCACTCTGGTAGAGAAAGTTTCAATGCATAGAGTACGAAAGACAGAGGGATAATGATGCTCCACTTCAGAAGGAGTGACTGCAGAAGATCTTGAGGTTCGACTTGGTATGACAAGATGGACAGATTACTGATGACTCTAGGATTTACTGAGAGTAAAAATTATTCCAACCTTTGCTTCAAGGTTGAAGGGGGAAGACCAGTGATGCTCCTGTTATATGTCGATGACTTGTTAAATTTGCAAGAAGGAGACTTGCTGCCGAGTTTGAGATGAAGGACTTGGATATGATGCACTACTTTCTAGGAATGGAGGTGTGGCAAAATATCCCTGGGACAATGGAAGTATGCAGTAGAGATCCTGAAGAGATTCAGGATGATGGACTGTAAGGCCATGACCACACCTATGGCATCGAACTTGAAGCTATTGAGTGATGCTTCATCTTAGTCGGTTGATGCCATGATGTATCATCAGATGATTGGGTCCTTAATGTACCTAACGAATACGAGACAAGATATTTGCTTTGTTGTGAAAACCTTGAGCCAGTTCCTAACAGATTCGAGACATGTTCACTTGATTGATGCAAAGCATATTATGAGGTACCTAAAGGGTACAGTTGATTATGGGCTCAAGTATAAGGCTGATCAGAAGATTAACCTGGAATGTTACGTTGATTCATATTGGGTAGGTAGTGCCATTGATAGAAAGAGCACTTCAGGATACTGCTTCACTATGGGATCAGGTGTGATCTCTTGGTTTAGCAGGAAACAGTCTTGCGTGGCACCGAGTACAGTTGAAGCAAAGTATGTCACAGCTTGTTCAGCTAGTTGTGAGGCAGTATGGTTAAGGAAGATACTGTCTGTTTTATTTGATCTCCAGTTGGATGCTACTTGTATATATTGCGACAACCAGAGTTGTGTGAAGTTGTCCGAGAACCCAGTGTTCCATGACAAGTCGAAGAATATCGAGATAAAATATCACTATATTAGGGATATGGTGCAGAGAGGAGCAGTGAAGCTCCAGTGTGTTGTGATGGATGAACAAATAGATGATGTGTTGATTGAGCCATTGGCCAGAGTGAAGTTTGAGTACTTGAGGGAGAAGCTTGGTGTTCTCCAGATTAAGGTTCCCTCCAAGGGGAAGTGATGAGTCTGAGAGACATTCTAAAATGGTGAGAGGATTGGTTCCTTCCATGGCCAGATGTAAGTGATGAGCCATTCTGAAGTGACTATGGGATGTGTTCCCACGTGATTAGATGTAAGTACAGAAGGCCATTCTCTAGGAGAATAGAGGCACCTGGTCAGTTACTAGGAATTTTTTCAATTTGGGACTGACACTCAACTTCGGGTTGAGAGCCTTTTTGACATGATGTGTGATGAGTTTCCTATCATGGTTAGATATAAGTGTAGAGAATTTATGACATGATGTGTGATGAGTTTCCTATCATGGTCAGATATAAGTGTAGATCCTTTTTGACATGATGTGTGATGAGTTTCCTTTCATGGTCAGATGTAAGTGTAGAGCCTTTGTGACATGGTGTGCGATGAGTTTCCTACCATGGTCATATGTGATTGCTGAGCCTTTCTGACATGATGTGTGATGAGTTTCCTATCATGGTAAGATTTAAGTGTAGATCCTTTCTGACATGATGTGTGATGAGTTTCCTATCATGGTGAGATGTAAGTGTAGATCATTTCTGACACGGTGCGTGATGAGTTTCCTACCATGGTCATATGTGAGTGCTGAGCCCTTATGACATGGTTTGCGATGAGTTTTTGACCATGGTTAGATGTGAGTGTTGGGAAAGCCTTTCTGACATAGTTCTGATGTGTTTCCAACCATGGTTAGATATAAGCATTGAAGAAGATGAAGACCTACATGGAGGCTATTCCTACAACCAACATGAAAAAGGGTTGTCTCTATAGAACTTCATGTGATGAGAAGAATCGAGAGATAGCACCCATGATGATGACCAGTGATGATCCAGTAGTGATGATCTAGTGACGATCCATATCCAGTGATGATCTAGATCCAGTGATGATGATCCGGTAATGATCCAGATCGAGTTATGATCCAGATCCAGTGATGAATATGACTTGAATATGGAGATAATCTAGATGATACAGAGAAGAAGACTTGTTTTGATAAATTGTGTTGAGAGAATACCTTCCTATTTAAGACGGAGTGTATATGTATTTGTAACTTTGGAATGTATTCACTTGTATATCTTATGTATTGTACCTATATGTTTATTCCAGGAAGTTTCTATAATGTATTTGAGTCATGTCATGCCCCAATGTTCCTACCGAGAGATTCAATAATGTAAACAAGTCATGTAAAGTCATTGAGGTTAACCCTCCATTGTAAGTCGGGGCAATAGTCCCCACAATTGAGTCAAGTTTAACCCTCCTTGTTGATCAGAGGGAAAAGTCCCCACAGTTGTGGGGCACTAGGGTTATTAAACTCTCATAGAGATGTCGGTCCTGGTAAGTAATTTTTAAGTGGGGCCGACTTGTTGGAGTGGACTTTAAGTGAACAAAAGAATATAAATAGAGAGTGATCCTCTCTATTTATCACACACACACTCACTCATTGGGGCACATGAGTGAGAGAGGAGAAGGTCTCTCAAGTGAGAGAGAGAGAGAGAACAAGATGTTGGAGATCATATTTATGTTTGCAAGTTTTACTGCTGCCATTGGTGCTCATTCTATCTCTGAGGAAGTTGCGGGTTTTCTCCTTTATGGTTTCCCCGAGGAAAATTCTTTGTGTCTCTTGTCTCTTGTGTTTATTGATGTGCATGTTATTCTCTTAGATAAGATCTTAAGATCATAATGATAGATTGAATGATGAAAATCTAACAGTGACTATCATGTCAATGCCTTATTTGCATAGTGGCAATCCTACAACACTACACTGGACTGTCTTCTGACTAAATCATGAATTTTACCATGATTATTAAATATCCATCTATAAGCCACTATTTTGGTTTCATCCTTGATCCCATTCAAGAACAAAAAAGTAGACATGACTTCTCTCCCTACATTAAGTCCACGTGCACATAATGACTAGCTTTGGTACTTCCTAACTTTTCACTCTTCCTTTTGACAACAAAAGTGAAACATGAAACAATATCCTTACTTTCAAGATCTTGCACAGCTGATGGCTTTGATCGAACTGTATAAGTACTTTGTTCCCAAAGTAAATATTTTTAGACCTACGAACGAAGGGGAGAGAGATGGATGGTTGAAGGACTCCAATGGAGGATGAATTGATGCCCTTTTCTTCCTACCCAAAGTTCCTTTTATAATTAATATTATCCCTAACTTCTCATTGATTTGTACTCTTCTATTTTTCACCCATACTGCTCAAAGAAACACGGTTTTATGCCAATCTAGTATGTATCTTCATGTCACAAGTTTTGCCTTGAAGATGAATATGGAACCCTAGAAGGTAGTGTTGATTTGGAAATATTATTTTACAATGTTACATCCCATATTTAAGACAATTTTGGATAGTAATTTATGGTATAAGATTAACATATTAATTTTCAATCCTAAGGCAATGCTGACTTGAACAGAGTTGGGAGATTTCAAATAGGTACCACCAAAAAAATGGAATAAATCATACCAGCTGCTACAAGAATTCTTGGAGGCACATTTCCCAGTGGTAACCTATAGCAATCATATATATATATATATATATACAATCCATGGTGGTGAAGAGCAGGCATTTCCAGATATGCTACTTGGCACATTCAGGAATGAAAACAATGTTTTAAATACATTTATATTAGTCTATAATATTTGCTGATTTGTTCCTTTTAGCTTGTCATGATGATGCTTGTTTTCCCATATTAATTTTCAACCCTAAGGCAACGCTAACTTGTTTTCCCATATTAATATTCAACCCTAAGGAAATCCCATAGTAGAAAGAACCATAAAAGACTATTCTGCAGAAATCAAAAGGATCTTAAATTAACTGTATCATGACTTCCTCAATGATTTGATGAATCCTTTGAAATTGTCTTCTAAATACAGTGAGACAAGGCTTAAAACACTTACCTAAAGAGATTGTTTCCTTTTCTCTTTATCATTAATTGCTATGATATGTGTTTCGAGTGATGCTAATGTTGTTCATCCTGTGACATTCTCTTGTCCATTTCCTAGTAGGGTGGCATTAAATGGCTTGCATTCTACTTTTACCAATCTGACAAAGTATTTTTCTCCAACCAACCATATTAAACTTGAATGGATTTTGGACCTTTCCTCTCTTTCCACTTGGAGAAAAATTATAAAATGGTTTGGTTCACCCCCAACTTCGACCCAAGTTCTTATCCTTTTGTGATCACTCATCAAGGAGGCATAGATTAACCTAATGTTGTCAACAAGAACACCATCGAATTCTTTATCACTAGATTCTATGCTCTATGTTTCAAGTGATACTAATGCTTGTTTATATTTTATTATTCCCTCATCATTTGTGTAAGATATTGTTGTCGTTTTCACGAAGTTGAGGTTTGAAACAAATTGTAGTCTTATAGAATCTTTGAGAGGCATCAATTGGTTTGTGTTGAGATTTTTAAGGATATACATAAGGCTTCAAGAAGAGAAGCTCGAATTTTTCCTTCTCTACTCCATCATCAAATAGGAGGAGGTTAGCTTATTCAACACCACATATAGGTTCACTACAATTTTCTAGGGATAAATGAAACCTTTTTAATCTTCAACAGTCTCTACCAACAGAACAGTCTATTACATGTACTAGGAGCTTCAGTGAAATCAAGATAAATATTCTACAAACATACGAAGAACTGTTTGATTTTGTAAACCAAGGGGATGGAAGAAGGGCAAGGAAACATCAAAGATCACTCACACCAGGGAATAATTCTAAAGCTAACCAACTGTCTAAACCACAAAGGTCATCTTCTCATGTTAAATGTAAGAGGGGCAAAAAAAAATCAAACATAGTGAAATTTGACATAAAATGTTCAAATAACAAATGGAGGACATCAAAATACCTAGTACTTGCTTCAATACCCAAAGCATAAACCATAAGATTCATGTTGTCCATTAATGGCCAAGTATTACCTAACCCAATTTCTAGTGAACTAAGCACCTCACAGTCGAATCAGGATATTGGGCCAAGTTTATTGCACAATCCATCTATAATTTGAGGTACATAAAAAATGTGTATGCCAAAGGCTTTCTATATCATGAATTTGATGAATCAAAGTTACATAAATTGCATCAAATAAATTTCAAAGGCCAAGGGGAAGAACCCTAAATTAAGTGGTGGAAAAATCGAAATGGTCATTTTGTTGGATTAACATCTTCAACAAAATTTAAGAGTACAACCATGAATCCAACTTACCTTCTTTCATAATAAAAGAATCAATCTGACCTACCTTTTTTTCGTTATTGAAACAAGGTTGCCATTATTTGTGACAATGTTGAAGGTGGATGTTATTTTTGTTGATAGTATCTTGAGATACATCAATGATTTGACCTATCTAAGGTATATTGTTGAAGGAATGACTTGATTAGGGTAGCCTCCAATTGTTGCTCATCACCTTACATGCAGGTTCATAATTATATGCAGCTCCAATTTGCCTAAATGTGCACAGTACTTCCTTTTCTATGCCTAGGGTTCCTTCTCCACGGTTGCAACAAACCCAGGACTGATGTTATTTATGCTGAGATTGCACCAAAAATTATTTTTTTTGTGGTTTGTTGAGAATTAATTTGAGGCAACGACTTAGGGCAGAGGGTGGATGGACTCTCCATAAACACCTGAAATGCTTAATCATTGCCTAGGATTAAAAGTGCTTAGGGTGAAGTTTTACTTTTGTCTTATGATTTTTATTGCTACCTAGAATTATCATTAACATGTTGTTATCCATTTAAAAGTATGCAAAACTATCTCTGAAAAGCTCTACAGATTTATGTATATTAGGCTTCAGCTTAATGGTTCAACTTAACGGTGAAATCCACAAGTCCACGAAAATATTCTAGTACATCTCCTCTATAGTAATGGACAAATAATGATGCTAGTTCTTGGAGATCCTGTAGAGTGGACGTTTTAACCTCTTCAGTGCTACTCTGTAGTGAATAACCCAGCACTTCAGAGAACCACCCTGTTGTATTTGGGTAGAAACCCCATTGGAAATGGTCATCTCCCCATCCCTACATCCTATAAAAGCATTGGCAGTAGCCAACCATGGTCTTCCCAAGATGATAGGATGTCCTTTAGAAGGGTCCTTTGATTATATGACCAGGAAGTCAACAAGGTATTCCCATGAAGCTACTGATACAACAATGTCATCCAAGACTCCAACAGGCTTTACCGTATTACGGTCTTCTAGTTCCAAGATGGAAGGGGTGGGTCAAAGAAATTGTCCCAACTACAAAACTTCCAAAAATGTGGTCGTCATCATATTGATGGTTGATCCTAAATAGATTAATCTTTTACCTATGGAAGTATTATTTATGATTACAGTCACTACTGGGGCTCTTGGATTTGTATATTTTGCAATCCGAGACTGATCTGACATATATTCAGACATCTCTCCTATGACATGAATTGTAATGGGGTCTTTTTGTTTCTTCCCTGAACGTTTAATGCATAATTCCTTTATCACCTTACTATAAATTGGTATGTCTTTAATAGCTTGTAATAACGGGATTTTGATACAGATATGCTTTAATTCATTCAAGATATCATAGTCAGAGTGAACTACGAGTTTTTCTATTACTAGTCTTGCTTGAAATGGAGGAATTATTTGTTCCTGAATAAGTTCTTGGGGATGACGGGTAGGTACTGGAACTTTTGAGATATTCACATCCTCCAAAGTGGCATCATTCATGGGTTCATTTGAATCTTCCTCTTTGTCATTTTCCTCATGAATGATGACTGATGTTCTGGGTTTATCATTAACAACTCTTCGAGACCGTAATTGAATATCATGTATAGGTAAAGTTGATACAAGGTAAGAGGGAAGAGTTTGCAACTCAATATTGTTAAGAGCTTGACTTGGCTTATTATTATGGTTAGGTATTAGTTGTGCAGGTTATAATGTCAGTCGTGGAGGGTTTGTATTCTGAAAGTGATGAGGTTGTTGCGTAATGAGAGGAACTAGAGGTACAAATCCATAAAAATGTTGGTGGGAATTCGGTTGATGCTGAGGATAAGGATGACTAGGTGGAGGGGTAAGTTGTGACCAAGGATATGGTTGTCATCTCCACCCTTGTGACCAATACTGTTGTTGTGGAAATTGAGGAGGAGGATACTAAGGTGGCCAATTTTTCCAACTAGGATTATTCCATTGTTGGGGTTGTTAGTATGAAGAGTGATAGGGTGGGGATTGTGGTGGAAAATTCTAATATACTGGTTTATGTCTATATTTCCAAGGAGGCCTCCTAGATGTTTCACCTACATCCCCACTCTTATAGATGGATTGAAATCCAGGAAAGGATGGACAGTTATCTATCGAATGTTCCTCTATACAAATGTGACATACATAAATGTTATTTAATAGACATTCCCTTTGGGGATGTTTTTTCCTACACCTTGGACAGAAAATACTCATTGCTGCTCGTTCTTCATCCTGCCTTTTCTTGGCTTGTAAAGAATCTAATTGGGAACCCATGGCTCCTAATATGTCGGTGTTAAAATTCTCCAATAGGTTACCTAATTCCATCCTTGTAACTCCTCCTGAATAAGGAACATTTCCTCTTATATTCTTATTATAAGGCTCTCGAAATTTTTTCCCAACTTTTCCCCTACATCTAGAATATTTTTTACACATCTCCCTAATCTGTGCAAAAGTATTATGAGAAATATTGCCAACTGCCATGAGATTAAGAATCTCTAGAAAGTCCTCGGAGATTCATTTGAGAAAAAGTGTACGTACTGCATCTTCTCGAAGGTCATGATATTTTGATTTATGAAGGGTATAAATGAACCTTTCGAGATAGTCCTCTAGGATCTCATCTTCAAGTTGTCGTATCTTGAATATATCGTGTCGAGAGTCTTTAGGTTTGCAGTATTCTTGATACTTTCTTAAAAATGAGGTTCTCATGTCATCCCAAGTTGTGATAGTGGATTCACCTAATCCCATGAACCATCACAAGGTAGAATCTTTTAATGTAGCGAGAAAGAGTTTTAGTTTGTGAGCATATTGTCAATAATTATAGCTTCTACAAAGAATATCAAACTTGAACAAAAATGTGTCCGGGTCCTCATTACTTTTTCCATAAAAAGTATGTAAAGAAGAAGGAGGGATGTTTTTCATATTTACATCCAGTACAGTATCTACGATAGTAAATCCGAAGGTAGCCTCAGTTTGATTTTCTCCTTCTTCTTCATTATTTCTAAATTCGTTATGATCTTCAATCTCTCTCGATCCCTTCATATAGGCTGGGTTTTTTATATAAATATACCTAGGAAGCTCCTTTCGAGGTGAAAATGAAGCATCCCAACGTTTTGTTTCAAGAGAGATCTTCCTTTGGTCCACTGTTTTCTTATTAAACCCTAAAGGGAGAGTAGGTTGTACTGTGGATGTCTCAATTTGTGAGATGACTATATCTGTGGGGTTTCCAAAGAGGGATTTTTCCTGCTCAGGATCAACAAGGTCAACAAAGTTTGGGCTCCCTACTAGTGAAAAGGTTGTATCCTTTGGTTCAATAACTAGTGGAGAATTAGAGGTTACTAATGGTTGATATTTTTGAATTCTTTTAGGAATGAGGTCGTCAATACCTCTCGCCAAGGTCCCTTCTCCTTCTACGGTTCTCTCAATAGAATATTGTAATGCCCCATATTAACAAAAGTTTATTAGTAAATACTTTTATTAAACTAAACTTATACCATATCAATGTTAAATTAAAGTTTATTAGTAAATACTTTTATTAAATTAAACTTATACTATATTAAATGATTAAAGTTTATTAGTAAATACTTTTATTAAATTAAAACTAATTATTTTACCAACTTTACAATTGCGTAAAACATTAAAATTGGTAATGTATGACATTTTTGACACGTACAAGTCAAGATAAATACATTTACACATGTCAGACCTATCGGAACGGCACTACCCATGATAAAATAAAATAATAAAGAAAGAGGTAGTGGGAGGAGGTATAAGGAGAGGGCGGGGGAGAGGTTGGATTTATTTTGGGGGGAATTGGACTATGCATGAGGAAAACGAAGAAGAAAAATACTTGAGGAGGGGGACAACTCAAGGATGAGAGTATCTGTAAATGACTGAGACTGAGAAGATAAAGAATGGAGAGGAAGCTGCTCTCGGTATTATTGGTCTGTTGGCTCGGGGGCTAGGAAACTCGTGGGTTTCTTAGGGCCAGCACATGATGAGAGCTGGTCGGCAGGGTGGCACATCATTTTGTTGATTAAGGCTTGGACGGAAAGCTCGAAGAAGAAGGAACCAGGTTTATAGAAAACTGTTGGATCTACCACGAATTCCGGGTATTTAAATTTCAGGTATGTAGATACTAAACTCATGCATGCTATTATGGTCTAATTTATGAAAAATTCATGAAGTTCTCAACATGTACAGCTCGAAATTTTCACTTGAATATGTTTACAGTTCATACTTGTATTTACATATGTCTATAAAATTTGTAGAACAGACCTGGATATAAATGTGTAATACAATCTAAATGTTTTGATAGAGAACATTACAGAGAATTGGACACAGTGCTCTAACCGTTAGGCAGAGCACTACAGATGGTATCAGAGCCATGGTTCCAAATCTGGAACCAGAGGGCTCGCAATTGATATATATATTATTTTAAGTCATTAATATCGATAACACTGTTCAAATGTAAATGCATCACTTTTACTTGAAACTCAACACTACTTTGCCTCTATTCACTTCTTTTTATTATGTAAATTTTTTTTTAGTAATATAGGCTGCCATCGTTGAGAAACTAGTTTAAACATATATTAAATCATAATTTATCTATCATCAAAAGAGATTCAAATTCTGGAAGTAAAATTTTTATTTTTATTTTATTCTAAAACTGAACCAAAAATTGAACAATTTATCCTTGAACAATCTATCGATTAAGCTAAGGATTAACAATTAAATGCTTAAAACTTATGATTTGTAGAAGCTAAGCCGGTAACCGAAATAAATAAAAATAAAATAAAAGCTGGAACCAGTCATTGATAGGACTGCCACACATGGCCGAATTGAAGAAGATGCTATTTAACACATAGAGGAAAAAAATAAATTATTATTAAATAAATAAAGAAAGAAAACAACCTTTGGGTGCTGTAAGAGCTCACTAATATCCCAGATTATCAGGATCACTTAACGCCCCTACGTAGGGATGAAACCAACTTGTTCGGTTATTCATTCTTCATATAAAAAGCTTCCTTTTCTGATATGTAGAATTATAATCAGTGTAATGAACCAAAATCTGTACAAATGTGAGAAAAATGCATAAATACCAACCAGTTGAAGATTAACGATAATCGAGAAAAGATTCAGGATAATTGAGAATATGCTTGGGACATATATTCAACAGTTAACCTGTTGTTAGAGCTCCAGTTGGGTGGCAACAATCTAACTGTAACAAATCCATTGGAAATTGGCTTCATCAGAATGACAGAAAGTTTCAAATTTAACCCAATCTCAGGTGCAATTCTCTAGAATGGGGAAATCTGAATAATCTTTCAAATTTCTATATGTTAGAAATTTTAGATATTTCCAATGATAATTGATAGGAAAAGTTCCGGGTTCCTTGACAGCTATGATCAATCGTACACTGTTGAACCTATCAAACAATAAATTAACAGGCATCCTTCCAAATTTCAGAGAAGGGTTGTTTAGTATTACCCTGACTTACGGGTTTAGGGGAAGAGATAGCCAATGTATCAAGCATGCCATTGCCATCATGAGCCATAGGAAGATCATCATCCAGGAAGCAGTTGAAGCTCTCGAAATTAAGGAGTGAAAAATGACTTCTTATCAAACCCTATCAGCCCCTCTCGACCTGCCCAAAGAAATCTATAGCAGCCACCTCAGCGTGTTCAAACAACTCTTAACCAGCGCTTTTGGAGAGGTCCACGGGCTTGAACCCACGACCTCCTCAACAATTGCCAGCGCCTCTAACAAATGGGTCAGAACTGTGGGTCGTTAGCTAGAAAACATTTTGACCCCTCTTCACCCATTTAATCTTCGAATGAAAGAGATGAATGAATTGTGAAAATGTATTGCTGAGAGATGAACACTATTTCAGCTCTCACTCTGCCGTAATTCGGCACTCACAGGCTCTCTACATTTGCACCTGTATCTCAATCATTTTTCCCTTGTCTTATATATCAAGAACTGCTAACCAGTAGCTGAAACCCTCAAGAATGCACCTCCAAAAATGCCCTAATAACAACAAGTCCCAGTTAGAAAGTGGTTCCAAGAGTTGACCAACTGGCATAATACAGATCTGGGATTAAGATGAAGTGGCTGCCATAAAATGCACATAATCCCCTTCCTCTTGAAGCATTACAAAGATCTGGAGCTAACAGGAGGTAGCAGCGACCTCTGGTAGAGATATTCTCTTCTTCTGGCACATTAAAAATGCCCCAAACTGTCTCCAAATCGCTATCCTTTACTGCTGCTGCGCCCTTCCTCACTAGCCTGCGGCCTCTGTAAGCTGAAAATCTGAGAAGGACCTCGCGCGTGGGTGAGAACGAGAGAGTTCTTGAAGGGGGGCGTGGGAGGACTCCCGCTGCATGTTGGTGGACAGGTGGGGCGCATGCAGCCTCAATTCACGTGGGTATGGGGCTGCGTGGGAGATAAGGAAAAATGCCCGCGTTAACCTTGATTTCACGAGCCGCATGGCCTCCTTCATGCACGGTGTAAATACCAAATAAGGTATAATGCGTAAGGTTGAAATTATTTTAGTTTTTATTTATTTATTATAAAAACATATAATAAATTTTACGTTTTTTTAAATTTTATTTTGTTTTAAATTTTGCATATATTTTAATTTAAATTTAAAGTCAATTGTTTAAAGCCTGGAAATGCAATTCCATACACTAATTTCGATCGGAGACTGCCATTACTTCTTTAGTTGCATTGCATTCAATGCAATGGAGGTCACCATTATAATTAGTTTCATCGCTCATCCCAAATTTGCTTTTTACTTTCCTGAATTCAAGACTTCGGAGATCAATTTATTTATCAGTCTCCATGAAGAAATCAATTCCTCAACCTTTATGAAGAAATACGACTGGAGGATCTACCATCGAGCAGTTTGGATGGAAGCTTGCTAATATCTAGGAGAAAATTATTCATAGTACATGGAAGAAGATACCCTAAGTTTGGTAGAGCGCCTGGACTGAGACAGGCAAGCCGAATATTCAGTTACCTGGAGCAGCCCATTGATCTTTCTGGCCTCACACAGTTTCCCATTCTTGCTGCTGAATTGGTAAGTATTTTACATTTATTTGTTCTTCTCTTGGATTCCAGCCTTTAACCTACGGTCATATTTAGGTCGGTATAGCTTTGATTAGAAGCCTCTCTGGTTTTCTAACGTTTGCATAGCAGTCGGTTGTGATAATCACAAGATCTCAATTGATGTATGTGGAAATTTTTATTTTATTTTATTTTACTCTAACTCAGTTTTAATTTAATTATATCCTATGATGCATGGCACCCTGTTCGAATTTAAAATAAGGAGAGATTTAGTAAGAGATTATTAAATTATGCCTCACCTAAGATTTCCTCTCAAGCTGTCAATATCTAATTCTTGGGATTTTCCTGTTAAAGAACTTCCTCGTAATTCCTCGTCCTGTGGTATTACCTCTGCGTATCAGGTTTTAGTTAACTATAAATATTCCCTCTCACTGTCTCTAGCCCCTCAGGTAATACAGGCTCTACGCTTTTACTGATATTTTCTGCTTATGGGGAACGTTTTGTATATCCACTGTTTGTTGCATATGATCTTCTTGTGATCTTATTGCGTATGATCCTCAAAATATAACTATTAAAATAATATTTATCATAAGTAACTGTAACAGAATATTGTATAAGAAGCTTTGATGCCGGTAGGATATAAATAATAGAAATCCCCAGCATGCAGGTTTGTGCAAATTCCCAGCCGATACCGGGGACAATTGGAATGGGTAGGTTACGTAATTAAAAATGCCATTTCAAAATCTAATGTCATCAAAGCAATATACAGGTTATAAGTATTGATATTTATAGCAGAGATGGAGAAGTAAAATCACCAGTCTACCTCCATTTTAGAGCTGAATGACCGTAGTTATCTCTCTTAATAATCTTATTATATATATTACACCCTGTTTTTTTTTGTTTTTTCTTTTATCTGCAAACGTCCTTTTGAATGCCTGCGTTCATCTGTGTATTGCTGCCGTGATTGGATTGGGAAAAATTTAACTACCCTGTGACTGGATGTGGGTCCAATCTAGTTTTGATTTTCTGACAAAATCTATATTTTATAAAGTGATTACCATAGTTAGGTTTGGATGATAATCTTCGTATCGGCGTTAAAATGTCATTCAAAACTTGCTAATGAATTTTATGAGTTAAAATATGTGATGAATCTGCGAATGAAAGAGAATATAAATGTTCTTTATTAAAACAACCTACTATTTTAAAGGGCCGTTTTCATCTTCACTGTACCGAGGATTATAATATCTTATTTTATAATATGCCAAGAGGTCTTAGGTTATTGTCTTGGGATATTAAAGAGTATTGTTTTTTTTTGTTTTTTTTATATTTTTTTATATAAGATATATTGGGATATTGCCAATGGGTGCTAATGAGTATTTTAGTGCAAAGTACATATGTTCATAATGATATTTATGAACTATAAATATTTTGTTGCACAGCTTAGATTTGTTTATATTATAAAAAGCAAGCGGTGTTTGTTATAATAAAGTCATAATCATATAATGAGTATGCTATAGTTTTAGCTTTGTTTATTGTCCATAATAGCTTTACTTATGACCATAGAATAAGCATGATATAGCTTAGACTCTTTTATGTTATGAAAAGTAAGTGGTGTTTATTATGATGAAATCCGCTATATGATCATATATTGAGTATGCTATAGCTTTAGATTTGTTTAGGATAAGCATATCATAACTCCATGATTGTATATAATATATTTGGGATAATGAGATAACAATATATATCGTCTGTTGGGTTCTCGAACTCTGAAATTGATTTAGTAAAATAGCTTATTTCCAGCATTATTATTATTTCCAGCATTATTATACACGACCAGTAGCCCCAGCGGCATAAGTAGCTATTAAAAATAACCTGCTGCTGAGGGAAGGGTAGGTTTATGTGGAAATAATTTTACTACTTTTGAATCACTAGGGTTGTCGTCCAATTGCTCACTCACGGTGTTCGGCCTGTGTGATTTGTCCACTTTTAACTATATATTTACTTAGATTCCGAGATTTATTCATTTTTCAGTTCTCTGTGATTTCATGTTAAATTTCACTCATAGAATCAGAGATTTAAGTTATTTTTGGTACTGACAGAAAAGTCTGCTGCTATATTAAAAGGGTTTGTCAATCCGGCCCAGAAGAAATTGGAAAAAAAACTTCAAATTTAATTGTTCTTTCAGTAGTGTGAGATTTAATATAGGATACAGTAAAGTATTTCTAAGATTTCTGAGATGAAGCATTACAGTTTTGATCTTTAAAAATTGTACTTTACAATATATTTAATTTTTGATTATATTCTACAAACTTTTGTAATAAGATTGTTTAATTTATTTTCAAAAGAACCAATTTATGGAATATACCCACGCCAAATGTGTAAAGTAATCACATAATCACAACAAAAACATGTGACATTTCACGTGCATCATCTCCTCCTTGAGCATAATTGTCTTCATGCTTTGGTTGCCGCGGTCGTTAGGTTAGTTTTCAAAAATTTGTATAAGGTTTAAAAGGGTAGAGGGAAGATGTGCCCGACATTGATATACATTTCAGGATAGGGATCCCATTAATTGTATAACTACAAAGAGTTGTTCCAAAATTTTGGGTCAAGTTCCTTTAAAAATGAAACTACGAAATGTGAGTGTAGGAGAAGACCAATCACCTTGAGTCGTCCACACTTCTTTGTTTGGTATCATAATACACCGACTCCATGTAGGTTGGTTGGACTCTTGTTTATGGGTTTATGTGTTTATACTTTTATATTTATAGTGTTTGTGGTGTGAAGATTCTCCCATTTTGTTATATTTGTGGTATTATTACAAAAGGATTGAATCTCTAACCCCCCCCCCCCCCCCCACCCCCCCCGATTGTTACTTCATGTAGTAAATATGCCATGTATAGGTCCACTAAGTCTTCTAAGCATTAAAAATATTACATTTTGAGGAGACTCACTCTAAGGGGTCTTTTTTGTATCACATCGAATTATTTAGAGATTATGTCAGATTATAGGGTTCAAGGTTCTTCCCATGTTTTATAAATTGGATATACAAATTCATATGATGTTCTCAAGAAGGTTAAGGTCCTATTGCACCTATGATAGAATCCCTCTGAAGATGAAGATGGATATACAAATGTTGGAGAAAGGATATGATGATGTATAGATGAGACCATGGGGTTAGCATTGTTTAGCATACCAAGAAGCTAATAGGTTATGGTAGGGTGAAGGCTGTAACATTATTTGGTGTGAAAGTAATAATGGTAATCAATCTCAAATAAAGGTATAATGAGTGAACCTATACTCGATGAGCATAAACAATATTATAATTTAACACATTAAGATATTAAGAGGTAAGACCTCATAAATAGATTAAATAGATGAGAAACAATAAACATGAAAGACAAGGTGTAGAGAAGAAGTTTTACAAGGAATGCTATGTCTATATAAATAAAAGATTTAGGGTTGCTAATATTGAGCGATAGGTGTGCTAATGTAGTCTCGTAATTAAAAAGGGATTGTAAATGTACTTGTACGCATGCAACATAAATAAATAAATAGACCAAGTAGACTTAATATCTATTGATACCTATTATGGAGAGAGGGAGAGAGAGCGAGTTTAAGCAAGGATAAAAAACGATATAAAAAGGTAATTGTATCAAGAAGAGTGCTACATTCAAAGATTAGTATAAGAAAACCTATAATGGATAAAAGGGATAAAAGAATGGCAAGAAGAGTAATGGGTAAATCATATATATATATACATACTTATTGCACCTAACTAAGTATGAAATGAATAAGGTGCAATATAATATATTAAGTGATTTAAACATTAAAAGTACTAAAGATACATTTTGATGCATATTAAACGGAGAGGTACAAAGAATGTTAGCAATAAACAACTGGTACAAAATGGCCAATTGTTGGAGGACTAATAATAGGAATTAGTATAGAAGGATATGAGCGTATAAATGGAATTCAGGTATTGTCATAGAAAACGATATGACAAGCATGCAAACTAACAATTAAACTTCACATTATAGAAGTGTGTCGCATTATTAAAATTACCAAGAAATAAGTAGTGCAATTGTAAGTATTCTATGTATAATGCGCCACTCATGGTGTAAGAGTTCTATTTAAAGAAAATTTATTGATAAATGAGAGTTGATTAATAAACATAGTGGAATTCATGTTGTTAAGACACTAGACCACTCTCAATATGGATCCCGAAAAGTCATAAGCCGTACAAATTTATGAGATTGTAAGTCGTATAAATTAGAGAGAGAGAGTCAAACAAATAATTCAATTCCTAAACAAGCCCTATATAAAAAGAATAATAATTTAATAATCATAAAATGAAGAATCAAAATAAAGGATATTTGGGCTATAACATATTCTTATTAATCATAACAAGACTATAGAACACTGTATAAATTGTTGTTGATAAGAATCTAGTAGGGTATAAAGAACCTTGATGCATGTTACAAATGGGGATCCTTGAGGAGGACACAAGTAGTTACTAGGATATGTTTTTCAGATATATTAGGTGATAAAAGAATTAAAATAGTAAAATGACATCGACAGGTTGATCAAGTAAAGGTCCAAGTGGGACTACCATAACATATGAATTCTAGTAGTAAGACACCTATATTATGCATAATAATACATTCTTATAATCGTATGTAATGCCCATAATTGACTAGACATATCGACATGTTACATTTTATTTTCTTAGTAAAATGTTGGACTCAGTTCGACTAAGTAAACCATATTTATGACATGATAGATGTTTCTACTATGTCTAAGATGTTACTATGCTTATGTTGATACATTGATTGTGATTGTGAAGTTACTATGTTATAGTTATCATGATATTCCTTTGTTCATAAAAACAGTGTATGTTTTCATCATTGATAAATGTAATAAATATAAATGATGTATGGGTATCGACCCATGATGTGATCAATTTAATGAGTTATACAATGAAACGAAATGTTGTTGATAATATGGACCAACTGATGATTGAATGGAGATATTATTATGAATATATGTTTTCAAAGTACTAATCTGCAGGACACACAGGCTATGTAATAAATGGATACTTTATATGAAGTGTGGTATAGTACCTATTTCTGCAGAAGAGCCTTGATTACCAAAATTGATGATACGATGACACAGACCAATAATCTCAATAGCAGCAAAGTATGTTTTTGATAGGGTATATAGACCCCCAGGATGTTGAGAGGGATGGATGTGTTCCACCCTATGTTTTTATGATACTTGAGGTCGTGGGAGGGCAGTGCTGAGACACACTCCCCATGTTGTTGTGATGACGACGGTCGGGTACCCGAGGTCGTGGGAGGGCCGTGCTGAGACATGCTCCCCATGTTGTTGTGATGACGATGGTTGGATGCCTGCTAGGAGAGGTTAGGTCCGCTGTTCAGCCGACGCTATCGCTCTCAGGTTCTTATGTGGTCAGATCGGTGAAGCCGACATCCACTTTATACTAGCATAGGAAGGATAGGGAGGATGTGGACGTAGGTTAGGATGGGTGGACATTTTAGTTATTATGGTTGAAGGTTGGACAATTATGATACCGGACTAGTGATGGTAGGTACCAATCTTAACTAACTAATTATAAGAACATAATTGTTAAATAAATGTCGCAAGAAATCCTATTATATCTATATATGGTTCATGTTGCATGAAATATTATTTTTATCAGTTAGAATTTAAGGGTTTTTGTTATAGTACATGTGCAGCCTTTGCATGTACTGGCCATACATGCACACCTCACACATGCATGCTAGTATGAAATATTTAAATACTTGATAGGTTAACTAAGTAATTGTGAATTGCTTTGAACCTATAAATGTACCTTGAATTGTTTTAAACCTATAAAAGTACCTTGTATCACTATTTTGACCATAACTTCAGGACGAAGTTTCCTGAAAAGTACCTTGTATCACTATTTTAACCATAACTTCGGGACGAAGTTTCTTGAAGGGTGGGTGTATGTAATGCCCCATATTAACAAAAGTTTATTAGTAAATACTTTTATTAAACTAAACTTCTACCATATTAATGTTAAATTAAAGTTTATTAGTAAATACTTTTATTAAATTAAACTTATACTATATTAAATGATTAAAGTTTGATAGTAAATACTTTTATTAAATTAAAACTAATTATTTTACCAACTTTACAATTGTGTAAAACATTAAAATTGGTAATGTATGACATTTTTGACACGTACAAGTCAAGATAAATACATTTACACATGTCAGACCTATCGGAACGGCACTACCCATGATAAAATAAAATAATAAAGAAAGAGGTGGTGGGAGGAGGTATAAGGAGAGGGAGGGGGAGAGGTTGGATTTATTTTGGGGGGAATTGGAATCTGCATGAGGAAAATGAAGAAGAAAACTACTTGAGGAGGGGGACAACTCAAGGATGAGAGTATCTGCAAATGACTGAGACTGAGAAGATAAAGAATGGAGAGGAAGCTGCTCTCGGTATTATTGGTCTGTGGGATCGGGGGCTAGGAAACCCGTGGGTTTCCTAGGTCCAGCACATGATGAGAGCTGGTCGGCAGGGTGGCACATCATTTTGTTGATTAAGGCACGGACGGAAAGCTCGAAGAAGAAGGAACCAGGTTTACAGCAAACTGTTGGATCTACCACGAATTCTAGGTATTTAAATTTCAGGTATGTAGATACTAAACTCATGCATGCTATTATGGTCTAATTTATGAAAAATTCATGAAGTTCTCAACATGTACAGCTCAAAATTTTCACTTGAATATGTTTATAGTTCATACTTGTATTTACATATGTCTATAAAATTTATAGAACAGACCTGGATATAAATGTGTAATACAATCTAAATGTTTTGATAGAGAACATTACAGAGAATTGGACACAGTGCTCTAACCGTTAGGCAGAGCACTACAAATATCTTCTAGGTTTCCAAGCATAATTACTCCCTTCAGGTGTTTTTCGATACCTTTTGGGTGAGTTAGTAGTTGGGGTGTTACATCCCCTAGAATAGTTAGCAGAAATGTTGACAACTTTTCCTTCTTTCATAAATCTACCCTGAGGATCTCTAAGTATGTTCATGAAAATAAAGCTAAATTAAAGAGAAATTATATTATTACTGGATTTGGGGGCACCTGTTATAACAACTATGCCAATTCTAAAACAAGAAAAACAAGTACATGAAAAATGCAGAAAATAACACACTTAAAGACAACAATGGAACAACAAGGCTTTGGGGCACCCCACTATAGTGGATGCATCTAGCTGTTACACCACGGAAATTCCGTAGTGAATTCGTCTTTACATCTTACTGTTAACCCCTTCCTCTTGCTGTGTAAAAAAAAGTTAATCTATCTAGCTCTCTAAACTTCACAAATGAACCCTATTTATTCTACCTTATAAAACAACTCCCTCGCAACGACACTAAAAATGCTGGGTCTTATATCAACTAGATTGATACACCTAGTATTTAATTATGAATCGGGGTTGGTAAGTTTAGAGTCGATACAAAATATATGCGAAGGTAAAAAGGCTCCTAGGGTGTCATGGAGATATCTTAATAAACAAAAGATCAAAATATAAAAAAAATGAGTCAAACTCCTTAAATTATCTAAATAATTGAACTCGGCTCGAATGTCAAATTCTAAACATCTACTGAAAAGAAATACATAAACAATAATACTTATAACTTCAGACACTAACTCATACACAAAAAGAAATTATAACAACGGAACTCACAAATAACCAACTATCTACTCTTTAAGCAGAAGGTTGGGGTAAAAGGAAACTTATCTTATAAAGAATAGAAAACTGAAAAGCAAGTAGAAAACTTAATAAAGATAATCATACAGAAGCAACTAAAAAACTTAATAAAGATATTTAAATTCTATTTTTCAATAGACACATAAAAACAAGAATTATTCCTATGATTATAAATAACTTAACTTAAAAATAGTGCATCTAACCCTAAACTCTAAATGCAAATGAAGATGATCATGACATAAAACAACAATAAAATAAAATCAGTATTTAATATTTGAAGAATAACACAACTTAAGAAAAATGATAAAAATTTAACTTAAAACAACCAAAATTTAATCCAAATGCTTCAATAAAACTACTAACTACAAACATAATCCAAATGCTAAAAAAAAAACTAGAAATAATCTAAAAAATACATAAAAACAGTAAAAGCAAAACCGAGGGTTGAATGACAAAACGAACAGTAGGTCTATAAAAGTTGACTGGATGATAGACTAGACAAACAGTCCAAATGGCAATCCGTACAGTAAAAATGGTAAAAACTAGCCTAAATGAAATAATTCTTCAGCTAAAGTTATGTAGTTATAAACCTAATGCATAGATTTAATAAACACACCTATTTAACCAACAGATTAACTTCACACTAATACTCTAAACAAAAAGAAAAAAAAATCATTATAAACTAATTAATAATATAGAATTTAACTTGAATAAACCGGAAAATACCTTAAACAAATTCATGACAGAAAATAAATAAACAAAATTGAATTTAAATGAAAAAAAACTATTCTATATTAATAAATTCATAACAATGAATGAATAAACAAGACTACATTGGAGATAAAATATTCTACTTTAACCAATTCATAAGTAACCAAAACTAAGTTCAAATGGAAATAAACAATTCTACTTATCTGAAACTAATAAACTGAAAACAATACTGGAACGAAATGACTAACTAGAAGCAACTAACTACAAAAAGACTGAAAACAAAAGACTTGAAGAAAATAACTGAAAGCAAAACTATGTGTGCGTCTACTTATTTAATTACTGAAATGAAACTAAACTAATGTAATGCAGGAAATAAAATACTGGTTTAACTACTGAAAAGAAGCTAAGTTAAATGCAATGCAGGAAATAAAATAACATCTAATAAAAAAAACTGGAAATTAAATTAAATTAACTACAATAGAAAATAAAGAACTTAATTAAAACTAAGCTAATGAACCTCTCATTGATGAGGGTCCCTCCCAACAATCATGGGTGAATTCAGCTAACTCCTACTCAAAAACAATCTTCAGCAGCAATGCATATAGCTCTTTATTCAAATTCAAAAACATAATTACAATGTTTAACAACTATGATTAAATTTGGCTCTTACTAACTCTTGACTAAATTTTTCTTCAATCAAAGACTGATATATATAAAGTTTTACATAAGAAATGAGCAAGTCGACCCTAAAGGTCGACTACTCTCTAAGTTTAGGCAATCTTTAAAGCACATTATTGATTTACAACCAACGCATCGTATGGCTCTTCATTCAGCATGATCATGGCATAACGTGGCAAGTCTATTCCATATTTTGTATGGACAGGTTTCTACATCGCGGGTAGATCCTCTTCAGCGTGGCGTGAATCCATTCCTAAGCGTGGAGAATGGATTGGTCTTGAGCGCGGGTTTGTACACAACAACAGGTTCTAGAACATGGGTCCCTTATCAGCACGAGCGTGCAGGTTGTGGAGACCAGGGGCAGTGAAAAAGTCTATCTTCTATAACGCAGGTCATTCTGTCCCTTAAATGCACATACTTGTAATAATTTAACATTAAATCCGAGGAGACCATGAGTAAATAGCAAATGTCCACCTCTTTGAACATGTGGATGATGAGCAGTTAGGTGGCAAACCTTCCAGAATATGAATTAAATGCATCCATCCAGCACAAAGATGGTTGGCATGATGGCTAGCTAAGGAGATTTACAACTGTTTTATGTTTAAATGCTCAAAATCAATTATGGACAATGTGCATGCTGACGAGCGAGCTGAACGACGAGCTAAATGGAACACCAAACTATAAAATGGATGTGTAGTGCGTCAATCTAGGGCACACATGGAAAATGATCAATGAATATATCGCAACGATTGGATGACGAGATGAACACCAAGCTAGATCATGAGATAGACGCCAGAGTGGATTGTGAGCTAGATGCGTTATGCGAAAGGAAGGATGAATGTGTTTTGGTGTTAATTTTCCCAAACAAACCACAAAATATGCAAACGAATATACATATCAAATAATACATAAAAAATTCTTTGAATAATATGAATTTGAGTTAATAAAATCATAAAAATGATATTAATAACCAAAGTATAAATAACATCAAATTTGTTCTTACCTTGTGCTAAAATAATGATCTGCATAACATAAAATATATTAAAGGCAATAAAATATGTGTTTAAATGTGTTATTTAATCACCAAAAATGATAACAAAATTAGGATCAACAATATGATACCATTGTAATATCCCAAATTGATATGTATTGGTGTTGTGTAGGGTTCTCCCAAATCCAATTGTGAAAATCAGACTTTAACATTGTTGAGATGTGTTGTTGTTGTGCTTGGTTTTGTCAAGTAGTTAGTGTCCAACAACTTTCGACCTTATTTTATGAGCTGTGTTGAATTGAAGTTGGAATGTATTGTGGAATGGATTACTTTCTATGGGTTTCATCTCAAAACACTTGTTTATTTCACAATTCAATCACAGTACTCACAACCCCAAACTACCATGTTTCATATGCGACAAATATAACAATTTGGAAAAAGGTTTAAACCAATAATTTAATGAACTAATATATAATATTTTTAGCGGAAAATACTGAAATAGAGAAACTCTCTTCCTTGGTAGCATGTATCAGGGATTTGCCCAAGAAAGGGCTCCGATACCACTAGAACAGAAAAAAAAAATTGTTTCTTACTGGAATACCGAGTGCAAATAAGATAATTAGTCCATGTATGGATAATAAAATATATTTGATCATATAAGTGATGCTATTACATTTACAATGATGGGTCTTATATAATCCCATTGTGGCTTTACTAAAAGGCACACTTCTTCATTTAATTAATTAATTAATCATTAGTATTAATATTAATGATATTATACACACACACACACACACAATGCGATATTTTAATTTTTTTATATAACATTTCCTTCCCCTTAGAGAAGCTTTGTCCTCAAATATTCGAGAAGACAAGGATTACATCTGATTTTTTTCTCGAACCATCATTTCTATATTCTTTCTTTTAGTAATTGTGACACTTGATGAAATGAGATGATATGAGTTACAAATTCCAAAGAATAAATGTTGCATTGTCGCTAATGTTTCCCATCCAAGATTTATCTTCATCGAAACTATTTGATGGCATTGTGGGGTGGTTCTTCTCGTTTGTTTCTTAGTATGTTGATTTGATGTTTTTGTTTGTCTGACTACATAACCCTTCTGTGCATGTTCATTTCAACCCTGTCATTGGTAAAAATGACGTTTATAATTAGGGTGTCGATAAGGAGTTTTTGTTTTTTGTTTTTCTGTTGGATTGACTTTCTTTGAACTGTGACGAAGATTGAATTTGTGATTATTTATTTTTCCTCCACTTGAATTTTTATTCTGGAAAGTCTGGATGCTTCCTTCTAGATTTGTGCTACTTTGTTCTCTAGTAAATTGTTATTTATGCAAATCTTCTTGAATCTGTTGTCTTGATACTTTTTGTCCTCTTTTAATTTCTTGATTTGTTCCCCTAGTTCTTGATTAACCTTCTTTAGGGAAGAATTTCCTTTGTCTTTTTGCAGTCATCTTTGCTAGAGAGCGTGAATCTTCTCTTGTAACTTTTGACTGCATTGAACTTTATCATTTTCCTCTTGATTTGAAGTAGCAATTTTTTATTATGATCTCTTAGATGAGAGATCTCTTCATCTCATTCTTGTATGTACTTATCTAATTTATTTCTCACAATTTCAAATTCTTTAGTTTGTTTAGTGGACTCCCAAATACACTATTTCAATTCGGTATTTATTAAATCATTAAAATACTTCTCCTTGTCATTTTCAAACTGTAACTTTTTATTACTTTCCTTGTAGTATCCTAACTCACTTTCAAGTGTTTGTGATTGCAACTGTGAGTTACCTTGCTCGTCTTTCATGATAAAATATTTACCACATATTGGACAAGAGCGATTGCTATTTTTAAAAAATGTTTGATATTGGAATTCCATTTCGCAATAGGGACACTTAGACCAAAATTTAGTTCTATATATGGAATCCATAATTTCATCAATATCTATACAATGCTTTAATATCTTCCAAGACTTGATTTCCATTTTTTTATTACTAATATCTTCTTTGACTTCGTCTTTTTTTTACTTTTGTTTTCTAATATCTTGTTTTTTTCCCAAAATAATAGGTTTATATATATATATTTTAAATAATAATAATAATTATTATTATTATTATTAAAAAGTTATAATAAGATATATATATATATATATATATATATATATTTATATATATATAACTTTTTATAATAATATTAATTATTATTATTAAATCTTTGGCCCATTCACTGTTGGGGCCAAGTTGGTGTAGAGATATTGGGGATGAAGGCAAATAGCGTTAAATGGAAAAGCAGTGGCATAGACAGTAGCTCAGTATCAGACGATGGCTAGAGTGCTACACAAGCAGGGAAGAGAGATGACGAGGACGATTTGGCGTCAAAAAGGATGAAGCAATCGAGGTTTCTTGCGAAGAGAAGAGATGTGTAGATGAAGTTGCCCGGTGTGAAAGAAGAGGGTGTGAAGAAGTAGGTAGCGTTGAATGAAGGAGATTGGGAGGGAAGCATAGGAGTTAAGGACATAAAATACGGGGAAGGAAGAACGAAAGAGTTGAGATGGAGCACAGGAGAGGGAGGTGAAGAGGAAGGGGAGACTTGTACATATGCAAAGGAAAGAGGGAGGGAGTGGTGAGGACTCATGGAAAGGGAGTGTAGGTGGGGCTGAAGTATTGTGGGCGGGTATAAGTAGTGCAAGTGATTGTTGCGCAGGAGCAGGTGGAATATGGGACGAGAATGGGGAAGTTTGTGGAATGGAGAAGCGCAGGGCCGGTGTGTAGCAGGTCATAGCGTGAAGGGAAGGTTAAGTGGTTGACAACACAGAGGTGTAACATAGGAGGTGGTGTGGAATAGAGAAACCAACAATGATGGTGGAAGCTCTAATTTTTTATGTTTGATAATTGGTGGTGATTCTGTGATACCTATTTCACAGATTAATGAATGGCAGTTAAATAATCTTGCATTGAATATTGCGATAAGAACTCCAAGTGAGCACAAAGATTGGTTGAGAAGAGATATTTTTGTAAATTCACTGATATGTTATTCACCTATTAAACCTTTTTCCTCATGACAGCCATTAAAATGTAAAGTGTATTTCTATTGTGTGTAATTGTGGTTATACAAGTGTATGTATGACAGAATTGGTGTTGTAGCAGCCTCTGTTAATGAGCAGGTCCGAACCTCGTGTTTTGGTAGCAGCGCATCTGTCTTGTTCTTTTCTCTATCTCCCTTTCTCTCTTTTTTTAAATATAGCTTCTAAATTTTATATGGCCACAAGCCAGAATTGGTCAAAGACCAAAGAAAATCCAAATTTAATTATTTGGCCAAAATCCAGTATTGGGCAGATGCCCGAAAGGGCTTTGATAGCATTGGAACGGAAAAAAATGGTTTCTTGCTAGAATACCGAGTGCAGATAAGATAAATAGTCCATGTATAGACAATGAATATTTTTGATACGATAAGTGATGCTATTACATTTACAATGATGGGTCTTATATAATCCCATAGTTTCTT
>LPNX010317365.1:160535-173027 GCA_001517045.1 Pseudotsuga menziesii | reverse complement strand
ATGATATATATATATATATATATATATATATATATATATATATATATTATGTTATATTTTTCTTTTTTATACAACAAATACATGCATGGAATAGCATAAACATGTTTGAGATTAGATGCCTTTAGGAAACCTGATGGAGAGACATTGTTGCTAAAGAAGATAGTCCTTACAAGGAATTCACTTCCATAGTTAGTCTAACCGGCCAGATTTATGGTAAATTCATCTAGGATGAATATAAATGCATGTTCAAGTTTCTAATCCATGTTGTGTATCTCTATCTGTGATTTAGTTTGATTTAACGAGTATGAAGGAGCATGCCCAGTAATAACAAATAGGAACACTATAAGGGATCATTCCCTAAGAGGATAATCGTTGTCTTAAACAATGGGTCTTGATCTTGATACTCTTTGTAGAAGCCCACACATTCATACCTTTAGGTGGAGACCATGTATCAATTTTAGAGGGATATGCCGCCCCCATGCAATTAAACGTCATTATCTTGAATGCCCCAACTTTCCACAATTCGAGTGCAAACCAAACAGTGTTTAAGAGGGAGGTGGCTACTCTTGTTTATGCCCACTAATTCAAGGGATCTCCATGTGATAATTGTGACAAATATCGTTGCCCTAAATTTGGTGGAAACAATGTTCTCTTGTTGAATGGAGGTGCCTCTCCTTAAGGGAAGGTGATTCCCACATCTTTAGCAATATTCTAATCAACAAATGAAGAGAAAAACGATGCCCCAACATGTAGATGTAATGCACCCTTTCTCAACCAAGTAGATCGCTGCCCAACAATAAAGAATGTGTCCCATTCTCCAATAAAATTAATGTCTGATTTATATCTCAAACAATCTGGGTTGTCTTTTAAGTACGGTCATAAATTTGGAAGATCTATGCTCTTGAATTGACTAGGGTGGATATATTTCATCAGTGAACTCAATTGTTAATTGTTAGATAAGGGATTCACTAGGGATGATTTTAAGGAACCATACTTATTTAAAAGTGTATAAATGTTGGCGAATATTACCAATTCTTAAAATGCCAACTATAAAAGGATTGACGATATTTTTCAAAAATTATTTTAATTTCCAAGGATTTTATATCGTTTATATAATAATTTGGCGATTTTTAGGGTGAAAAAATTTTACCCCATCAAAATTGGGCGAAACAGGGCTTCAAAAAATGCAAAATGGCGAATGTTTTTTGGGGGAAAAACATGGAAAAATAGCCCACTGGGCTAAAATTCGCCCCTAAAATTATCCCTGGGATTCACCCTCAACCATAGAATAGCTCTCAAAACCAAAACTCAATAATGAATAATAACAATGATCCTTTCCGGTTCCACTTATCCTCTTATATAGATTTACAGATGGATCAAGAACCCTATTAAAAATGACATTGCATCTTATTCACTATGAGCCCCTTTTAAGTTGGGTCCACAATGCCGGAAAAGTATGAATTATTTATTAATTCTTTTATTAATATTAAAGAAATTTGTCATATTTTTTATATTAAAATATTTATAATTTTTTTTTTACCATTCATTAAATATTAAATAATTAAATACTGTTCATTCAATATAAATTATTAATTATTAAGCATGATCTATTAACTATATTTTTTCAATGAAAAGATTATTTTTTATAATATTAATAATTTTAGAATAATATTTATTATTATACTTCAATAATGATTCAATAATATTAATCATTAGCATTAATCATAAATATTTACATTAATTATTAAACATGATCTATAGAAGGATAAAAGCATGGTAATGTGTCTCACTTTTTCCCATTTTGTGGCTATGAAATTTATGAACTAAAAGTATTTGTTTAGAAATCTACAAATCCATAAAGAATTAGATAATGGCGTAGTGAAACAAAAGTTTTCATTATGAATGAGCTTTTATATGGTATTTTTTTAGCTAAAAGAAATTATTTTTATCTTATTTATTTCATTTTATTTAGAGGCCATTTACTATTATTTCAGGCATCTCATAAGTACTCACAAAACCGTGACTCCCCATATCTACCTTCATTTATTTTTTTAATTCCAATTTTTTGAACAAGTTTTTTATTGACACTTTTAAGATTGTTGTACATATTTTTTAATTTTATTTTATGATATATTTTAATTATTATTAAATTATCAATATAAATAATAAGTTTTATAAGTATGTAAAAGCGCGACCCAAAAACCTATCATTTTAAGACATCAAAATCAATACTTTTTCATGTGAATATGGAAATAATATATAAGTGATTGTTAAAATTATTTTTAAAAATTTTTTAAATCACTTTTTTTTATAATAAATATTTTAAATAAATTTATAAAAAGAATACAATTTTTATCGCTGCAAAGTGAGACACATTACCATTCTTTTACCCACAGTATTATTTTTTTAAATTTTTTTTATAAAAAATTAATTTATATATTATCTATTATATTATAATAATATTTATTATTATTTTTATTTGTGAGATGTAGAACAGTTGGTGGTGGGGTATGGTTAAGACGCCGCCCCAAGCTAAAAGGTCGATGATTCTAATCAAGTCAGATACCAAAAAATCCAGCCATGTTAAGGGTTGGTGCGGTCCACGTCGGGTCCGATCCCTAGGTGATTTTGACAGTTTATATGCCCCTGGTTCGTGGTCACTTAGCCAATGGAAACCGTGCTAGTCAGAGGGGTTTCACTACTTTGCCAACAAAAAAAATACTTATTATTATTCTTTAATCATATTAATCATTAATACTTATCATAACTTTTTTCATACTATTCATGAGAATAAAATAGATAAAATTATTTTATTTTATATATATAAATTTTCAAAATGATTATATAAATAATCATTTTTATTAAAAAAATCTTAAATCTTTAATATAATAAATAATATAACAATATAATATTAAAATCAATGATTACTATTATTAAAACATAATAATAATAATTTCATAATTTTCTTTAATATTACTCTATTATATATATATTTTAACATACATATTTTAATATTACTCTATTATGTCAACCAATAACATACATATAATGTTATTAATATGGTTATGCTAATTTTATTATTATTTTGTTTTTGATGATGATGATAATGATGAGCATGGTTAATGTCCTCTCAAACTAAAATTTGGTCTATCAGACCTAGAGAAACGAATTATTTATTTTGTTTTAAACTAGTATTTCTATGCTCAAAGATTTTGGAGAGAAGCGTACCGAGCTCATTATAATTTTGACAAGTTAAAAGGCTAGGAAGGTCGGTATTGCAACAAAGAATATGGAACTGAGATTTAATGTGGGTGTACCTAGGGCACTCTAAGAGGAAGTGATTTTCATCCTCAATCTTGATATCCTCATAGAGATGGCAGATCCTTTCCACCCATGGTGTTTTAGGGACTGCCCAACGACCTGTTTCACTATGGAGCTCGTGAGAGTTTGTTCTTATCTTGGCTATATTAGTTTTTTTCTTTGAACTAGTTAAAAGAGAGAGATAATTTTGATCTTCTAGAATATGGTTGCTGACCTCCTTATAATATCTTAGTTTTCTTTTAGCCTCTAAATATTTCTCACACCACATTTTCTCTTTAAACTTAGACGTAACAACGTCTTTAATGTTATTAATATTTTTCAATGCAACAGTTTCGTCGATCTCCCAATGGTTTAAATATGCCCTAGTATCTTTATACCAACCTCGCTTGAGTTGTAGGTGGCTTTGTTGGAAATTAAAGCTAGCTTAGGAAGTCTATAGTCTCCCATGTTATTTATTTTGTGCCTGTATAACAAGGGTATAGTAATAGAGAGGCTCTCGATGGGGGAAAGACCCACTTCTATAAGGAGAATAGGGTAGGGTGTATTTCTTTAAATTTTGAGGTTATACGTTATAAAACGCTTATGTATTTTCTCAATATTTCTCTAGGATTCTCTAGAGATGCTGTAGCCCCAAACCTCACACCCATACAAGATAGCATGAGTGACTAAAGTCTCAAAGATGAGCTTCTTTTTATCCCACATTACAAGGTTTGCTGCTTTACAATTATTTTCGAGACAAAAATAAGCTTTCCATCCTCCATTAGTCATTTTCTCAATACTATATAATCTTTTTTAAATTATGTAAAATTTTATTATTAAAAATATAATTAAAAATAAAATAAAAAATATTATAATATTTAAAATATAATCATTAAATTTTTTTATCACTTTACAATATAAACTTATCATTTAGTTGATGTACTTGTGACTTATATATTAATTTTGTGACTTATATATTAATTTAATGTTATAAGCATTTAATTCATTATTGTTGAAATTCCAAAATTTCATAACATGTATTGGTGATTTATTAGTATATTGAAATGTTGTATTGGTGATTTATTAGTATATTAAAGTGACAGCTATCTGTTTTTATTTTTTATTTTTGAAATGACTTATTAATAATAAATTAAATCGATGTTATAAGTTTTTAATTTTTATTCTTGAAAAACAAAATTTTATTATTGATCAATCAAATTGATGTTATATTTTTTTTAAATTTATTATTCTTGAAAAGACAAAATTTCATAATATTTAATGCAATTTCTTATATTATATATTAAATATTATTTATTATATTTTAGATTTAAGTTTTTTATTATATATTAAATATTATTTATTATATTTTAAACTTAGGTTTGGTTTTTTATTTAATGAGAATGTTTTTATATATTTTGAGCATTTTTTTGGCGAAGAACTTTAAGTAGCATTACTCACAGTAAATTTTATTTTCTTTAATGAGATTAAATTCATATTTTTCATTGTAAAATTCAAATATTTAAAAATTATTTAGAATTTAAAAGCTTTTTTCTAATGTTATTTTTTGTATGAATGCCTTATTTTTAAAAAAAATATTTTTTATACTTTTTATTATATATTTAAAATTTTAATGTTTTAGTAAACTTAACATAATTCAAATTAAAAGAACTATAAGTTATTTAGTCACCTCAATCTATTTGTATTAACAATTTTATTTCAATCTATGCAATTTTATTTATAAGTAGTATATATTTGTATTTATATTAAAAATGTGTTTTTATTTCTTTATTCTATTACTTTCCACCATTAAAAACAATCACCATTATTTTATTAAAAAAACTAATGAGCTAGTTATTAATGTAAACAAAAATTACTTAAAAAATTGGATTGTCATAAATTTTTTGTTTAATTGGTGGGGTGAACATTAACTTTCAATATTTCTCTTAACTTATTACCCTTGAAGTACCAGAATGTGACATAACATTCAAGTCATCATATTGCCAACTTCAAACATAATATTGAAATTTCACAATGTGTTATGATATTGAAATTTCACAATGTGTCATAATATTGAAGTCAACCATGTTATTACTTTCAAATGTTTCAATATGACATAGTGTTGATGTCATCCTCTTAAAAAAATTTCTCTTGAAATGTCCAAATCCCTTATACCATTAAAGTCAACCATATTATCAACCTCTTAATCGTGTAGTGTCACAATTGCAAGTTTGAGTATAAGTGGACATTATCAAATGTTATTACATAAGGGCACTCGCACGAAGTTGGTACCACTTTTTGGTGCCACTTAGAAAATCAGAAACGCACTTTCGAAGTGCAATCCAAGAATGCATATGCATTATTGATGGTACGTTTGGAATAACCCGAGCCCAAACACAAGGCTAAGGTTCGTGAAAATATATCGCATATGCGTTTTGTAAATGTTGCATATCACATATGGTGGTATGAGGAACCAAAAAAACAATTTTATAATAAAGGATACAACTTTGGTGGTTTTCTCCCTCTTTGGATTTCCATTTAAAATCATTATGTATTGTGCATTTGTATTGAATGGTTGTTGAATGTTTTATTAATGTGTGATTATTACTTGAAGTGATGAAGTTAAAATTAGTAGAAGTGTCTAATACTGATTCACCGCCCCCCCCCATCTCAACATCTATAAATATTCAAACAATTGGTGTCAAAGCATGTTTTATTCACATAGTTTGATTACTCATGGATTTTCAATTAGTATATCCTAAAAAAGTTCCCTTTTTAAATGGAATAGATTATGTACCATGGAGCATAAGAATAGAGGCATATATGCAAGTTGTTGAGCTTGACATTTGGAGTCTAGTTCATAATGGATACACAAATCCAAAGAATCAACCAAAATTTTCAATAACAAATAATCTACACAAAGACAATCCAACGAAAATGAATGCAGTTTTGAATGGCCTATCATATTGTGAGAAGAACAAAATGGGACAATGGAATTAAACTACATAGCTATGGGAAAATATATACTATCTTTATTCAAAATAAACTCTCTCAATAAAATGAGGTACAACCCAAAACAAATGATGAAGCCATTGAGAGAAAAAGGAAAGTCTCCAAAGATAAAGAAGACTTTGAAACCAAAGAATAAGTATATCTAGAGGAAGAACTTATTAGTTCTCTATGTGAACTAAGGAAATATGAAAGAGAAAACTAATCATTAATGGAGCAATTGCAAAAGTATCAAGATGAATATTATATTTGAAAAGAAGAGACTAAAAGATTAGTTTTGGATGTTATGCAACCAAGTCCCATAAATAACACATAAATAGTAGAAATATGATAAAAGAGAGTAATCCATGCCTGAATAATGAAGAACACAAATAAATAACAATCCTCTTTGAGGGAGGAACCTCCTTACACAATGTAATTATGTACCCAAGACAAGACAATATGCAATGCTTACTAATATGAGAATATCCCCTTACTATATATAGGAGACATATGTGTACAATAACAACTAATAGACCCAAGCCTGCATCAATAATATGTAATACACTGCCATATAGGAGGTAAAATGTGCTACACTATAGGGGGAACTGTTCCCAATAGGGGGAAATGTTCCCAACATTTAGGTCTTAACATTGGATTGAAAGAAAAAATTGAAAAGACACAACAAACCCTGACAAATAAACTAGAGGAGAAGGAAAAAAATTGCAAGAAAGAAGATGAAGTTATATCCCTAATAAAGGAACTGAAACAAATATGTATAAGAACCATGAATAATTTGAAAATACCATTGTTGGTGTAAGAAAAGTCAAATAGTAGATCTGCCAAGAAAATTGATGAAGACCTAACAAGTCAACTTCAAGAGAATAAATAACTTTTTCGAAGGAAAGAGTTTGAGATCCTTTATATATAGAAGAATATTTGGATAAGATAGTTTCTGAGTTGGAGACAAACTCAAAATTTGAGAAGAGCACCATGATTTGAGATTAAATATTTGGTTTTTAATTATCTCCACATGAAAAGCGTAGTCTTTGTTTTGACAACAATCATAACACCCTTGAAGAAATATTCAAGTCAATTGAGGAGAAGACTAAAATCAACACAAATACCTTTAAAATTCCTAATTGAAATGACTACACCATCATTGAATGGAAGCATAATCATCCAAGGTATGATAGAAGCAAGCATAAGAGGGATGCACATCCCATGAGACAACATACACTTAGTTAAAAAAAAACCTTAGTTCCTTACTTTTCAATATCGCAAGTGTGATATATCGCAAGTGCGATATATTGCATATGCGATATATCGTATATGTGACGTTGAAAAGAAAAAATAAAATAAAACAGTGGCCCCAGGCCCCTCAAATCTCATTTTCACAGGATCGGGACAGCGAAAAACTGTAGGAGCAAAATAGCGCAAGTGCGATTTGCATTTTACCTTTTCGAGGTCGAGGTCGAGGTCAAGTTCAAGGTAGATTGCTCCAATGGTAGGTAAATGCTAGTTCAATCCTTTTCATTTAGTCTTCCATTCTTTAATTTTTTTCATAATTTCATTGTTTTTATAATTATTTTGAACAAATTTAAAAAAAAATTGAATGTAAACAATCAAATAATGATTATAAGTAAAATAACTTGTATTGTTTTGTTTAAATCTTAACTGAGAACACAAATGAACAACACAATGTGGAAAACCCACCTTCTAATAACCCACAACAACCTAACCCAAAACCAAACCCAAACCCGGAGGGGGAACAAGATAGAAATGCACAGATTATTGCATGCTTGGCGTCATTGAGGAGCCTTAGCTCATCTATTAGACGAGGGGGGTTGTTTGAGAGATTATTTAGCCGATTCCTTGGACACAATAACAAACACAATTTATGATGCCCAAGGAGCTCTGTACAACATTACCTCATATAGAGAATCCAGGAGGCAATACTACTCCGATGGATTGACTCATAAAGACATCAAAGCCCTTAAAATTACAAAAGACCAGTTATTTTCATTATTCCGGGGCCCTAGCACCGGATTGGTTCCACCCACCAGTTGAGCACACATTTCCATAGACTGGTGCATTGAACCAAATATAAAGGCCAATTGGATGGATCGTTGGTATATGGTCTTCGATAAAGACCCCCATGGGAATAGGGACATCCCATTTTATTTCCTTAGGAAGTTGTATGCAGAATTCATCCTAGGGAAACATGTTAACTACTTCGATCTCTTAGGCAACCAGAGTGTTGGTCATGGGATGCCCCAAGATAGGGAAGGTGCCAGGATAGATCCAAACCGTGTGCCATGCCCACCACGCACACCAAAACCCCCTCGGGCATATCCTCCTGCAGATGTTGTCATTGAGTATACACAGGAGGCATTATTTGACATGGCAGATACATTGCTTGAGAATGGGATTGATGTCCAAGGAAATGTAGACCAAGGGGCTACCACTTCTATGGTGGGCCCATCTACAGATCATAGAGGAGATTTAGAGTCTTTAGAGCACCGTGTTACTCCAAACCCTTGCACATCATGTGGAGGCATATGCTATGGCCCTGCTTTCAACTTTTTAGACGATGGATTACTTCGCTTTGTAATTAAAACTCATTATTTTAATATTATATTTTGTTTCATGTCAAAATGTTCAATTGTTTCGCAATTTATTTCTATTTAATTATCTAACAATTTATGTGAACAAATATATAGCTGGTGTCCCATGGCACACCACAGTCGCATAGTCCATCTATCAACATTGAGAACATTGATGCGGCTGTCAATATTGCTTATGGGTTTGGTTCTTCACCAATAGGGGTAAGAACTATACTTGTTAATTTGTTAACTTTATTTACATATTTATAGTATAGATTGTAACATTCAATATGTATCCTAATTTTGATACTTGACATGTTTTATGCAGGTTGCCCAGGATGAGTATATTTTCTCACAGCCTATTTCCTCTCATGCATGGGTAGATTCGCAGACATGGATATTATTTAAAATATTATTTTAATTATGTTTCTCTTTCTTTGGAAAAATCATTTTGTAACTTGTATCGCTTTGACATATGTTACTTTATGCAGGAACCTATTCTGACAGTGGTGCTTGAAGAGCACCAAATCGAGGTTGTTGTCAACCCACCTCTTCCCCCCAAACAGGGATGTATGTTTCACTTTCTTTGGTAGTTCATCATTTTCCTTCCAGGTAGTATATATGTCTCTGATTCACTATTTTATATGAAATTGACATATATATGCTACTTTATATGCAGGCCCCTAGTGAGGCACCGATGCGTGAAGAGCATCAAACCGGTGGCCCACCTTTGACGAGCCAGTAGGTATGTTTATGTAGATCGATTTATTTGTATGTTTGTGTACATATCTTGATTGTAACATTCAATATGTATCCTAATTTTGATATACGTAACATGTTTTATGCAGGTTTCCCAAGATGAGTATATTGTCTCATAGCCTATTCCCTCTCATGCAGAGGTAGATTCGCCGACACAGGTATTATTTGAAATATGCTTTTAATTATGTTTTGATTTCTTTGGAAAAATTATTTTCTAACTTACATATCGTTTTGACATATGTTACTTTATGCAGGAACCTATTGTGACAGTGGTGCTTGAAGAGCACCAAAGCGAAGTTGTTGCCAACCCACCTCTTCCCCCCAAACATGTATGTATGTTTTGCTTTCTTTGGTAGTTCATCATTTTCCTTCCACATAGTATATATGTCTTTGATTCACTATTTTATATGAAATTTACATATATATGCTACTTTATATGCAGGCCCCTAGTGAGGCACCGGTGCATGAAGAGCACCAAACCGGTGGCCCACCTTTGACGAGCGAGTAGGTATGTTTATGTCTAGATCACTTTCTTTGTACATTTGTGTACATATATTTCTCTGATTTGGTGCTTGAAGAGACCCAAATCGGTGACCCTCTCCCCCCCCAAGGTACATGTATATTTGTTGACATTGGCATATATATATATATATATATATATATGCATCCTGATAGTGAGAAAGTGGTGCAAGAAGAGCATCAAGGTCGATGTTAGTGAGGCACCAAGACCCTTGATTACTTACTCACGTACAGTAAGTAGAAATGTTATTTTGGTTTTGGAATTTGAACAAATGTACATAGAATTTTTAAAGGTTGGTAAATTAACTTACACATGTTGGTTTTTCTGCAATCTCCACTGATGATACCTATCCCTCTTGTTCAGCAATGGGGATCACCAGTGAGCAGTTGCAAAAGAAAGCTACACTTCTTCGAAGACTCTGGCAGTGGCAACAAAACAAGGGATAACTAGAAAAAATGTATAGGGGGCATACATAGATGTATCTTTTTGTTTATATGTACATGTACAGATGTACTTTTTGATCCACTATTTTGTATTATGGCCATGTGGCATGGCAATTTTTGTACAACATTATTGCTATACATATATAATATAAAGCAAGGTTCAAATCTATACATATATATGGTTGACTTGATCTTGGAACATGATGTCATGGTTGACTTGGTCTTGGAACATGATATGTGTGGTTCACCTATGTGATATAATGATATGTGTGGTTCGTGCATGTGTGCTAACTTAAATAAATTTCCAATACTTAAAGGAAGAATTTAAACGACTCATCAACTTTTTAACATCATACAATTCTAACATACAATAACATACCCTAATTTACACATAGTAACACACAGTAACATACTCTACAATTCTAACATACTCTACATTACCCTACAACACTAACATCATACCATACTATGATACAATAACATGTACCATAACATAACATACTAACAATATTACCATTTAACACTAAGTCATGCATGCATGTTTAATATATACCATATCATACCCTACAATACCCTATGATACTAGAGTTCATTGAATACCATACTAACATGTACATCATGTACCCTACAAACCATAAATTGGTCGAAGTAAACCCTAGTTGGTGCATGCAAATTTGTGTTCATGAAATCCTAGTTGGTGCATGCAAGTATTGGTGATCTCATATGTTTCTAGTTCCCTCTCCTAACTTGCATGATTGCTCACTAAACCCTAGTTCCATCTCATACCTTGGTAACCCTAGTTGGAGCATGCAAATTGTTGTTCATGAAAGCCTAGTTGGTGCATGCAAGTATTTGTGATCATGTGTTTCTAGTTCCCTCTCTTAACTTGCAAATTGCTCACCAAACCCTAGTTCCATCTCATACCTTGGTAACCCTAGTTCCACTAGGGGCCTTTAATTCCATCTCATCAAAATACCCCAATAGATAACAGCAGACAAAATACTACATGATCTTTGCAAATGTGCCAATTTCAAAAATTGTCCAAAAATAATAATAATATTATTATAGAAAATATCCAAAAACACACATAGTCTTATACATCCAAAAAACTGTATGAACCAAAAGATTACCTAACTCAACCAAAATAGTGAAATATATACAATGATATTACATGTCACCTTTATTTGAATCACAAGGAAGAAACCAAATAGGGCCCTTCAATTATCTCTTCTAACTCCATATCTTCCAAAATTTGACTTGCTTAAGGAAAAGAATCAACAATAATGTTTAGTTCCCAAAAACATGCTGAAAATAAATGTACTAAAGAGTAGCAGTATTTCACAATTAGGTCTTGTTTAACATCCAATTTATAGTGAGATCCTAGTCAACAAAAACCTAGAGAGTTTTTGCACCACCATTGAAAGCACATTTTATCAAGAGCATTGAGGCCATTAATTATCCAAAGTTGTTTGTTCCAATGCTAGTTCCAACTTTATACTTACTAACATGCATATATCAAAGAAAAATAGGATGCCCTGTGATACGGAAATTTGGATGACTTTGATATGAACCATCAAGGAAACCCATGACTTTGATATGTAAGCTACCATGGGAAAAGAATTAGATGTACATGTGTTTAGTGTACTTTTTGAGACCAATATTGAATAAGAGATTAATTCTTGAACAAAAGAATGGTTTTTTCCTCAAGTAGAATTAAGAACTAAGTTCATCCCTAGCCAAATCCCCCATATGACCATGTATAAATAATTACTTTATGATGATTTTGAGTTCTCTTTTTCCATACCAATGCCACTAACAATCATAATAAAAGCACATCTCATACCTTGTTCCGTCTCATAAAGCACATCTCATAACTTTC
>LPNX010317365.1:130215-153766 GCA_001517045.1 Pseudotsuga menziesii | reverse complement strand
GCCTGTCACAGTCCATCCAGAGGGATATTAGCAGTTGAATTAAGAATTAGCTAATAGGAACAGTCATGGCTAATGCTGACAGATTAAGCATAGTGTAGAAAATAATGCTTGACAAATTTGGATGGAATATGTTTCATGCAAAAATTCTCCGTAAGCTTCTAGATATTTATATTGAATTTATTTTTCAGAAAGTTGAAGGCGATTTTGTTGATTTGATTTTAAATTTAAAGGAAAAATTGTCGAAATTAAGAAGCTTCTCAGTAGTAGCTATGTTGAATTCTAAAATAATTCGCTTTCTATGACACTATTGGTCAGGCCGCGTTGATTTCAGAAACTTCAGTGACTGAGGAATATACAATATTTAGAGAAATGTCAATACTAATTCAACATCCACAAACTACTTTAGAATGAAGATCATAAATGTTTGTAGAGATCCATTGTATCCTCACTTCATAACTAGCATTGGAGCAATGCCAATGCCAAATTAACATCCACAACAATTTATGAACATTAGAGTAGTCAGTGTGAATTTAACATCTAAAACAATTTAGTTATTTAAGTTTTTCATTTAGGCAAGGACTAAATTGCCCTGCTACAACACTTGTTTACTAGTATTTAAAATTGTTTAAAGACTGCTCCATTTTTTTGGCACTCTTTTATGTTTGATCTATATATAGTGACTAAATGCCTTTTGATTTGCTGTTATAATGGTGTGTGCCCATTTCTAGTGTGAATGTCTTCATAGATGGAAATCATCCTTATCGTTTCATGGAACATGATCCGGTTGTTTCTGCCAACTGCTATAATTTTACTGGAGGTACAAATGACATGAATCCCAAACCCCCAGCCAAAATTACAGCTAGACTAAGGAGCTTGACCAAAGCGATTTATGAATCTTATACCTCTGATGATGGTGAAAAGGTATTGTTGTGACTGAATGGTTAAGCATGATCTAGAATTCCATTCTTTGGTTTTCTGTGGATTCTTGGTATTTCAGGGTTCGTATGCATTATGGACATCTAAATGTTTTTTATATTATTTTTCATATCACACGAAGAGGAATAAGCAAGGCATATCGGGTCATAAATATTAGTGAAGATATTTATGCAGGTACTGTTGATTTTTCAGTAGGAAACTCATTTCCTGTGCTTTCAAGTTTTATCCTGTGACTACAAAATGCATTTTCCAGGTACAATTCATTTTGATTATAGAAATATCTCATCAATAATCTTACAAACCTATCATAATTTATCAACAATTACACAAGAAGCAGTCTACATATCCTTTGAAAAATTCAATATAAAATTTCAATACATAAACTTCAATTTATTTCAATATAAAAGTCAATACATGAAAACTTTTGTCTTTATTGCTATTTCAATATAAGAGTCAATACATGAAAACTTCTTTTGTTTGTTGATTCAATGTTGTATCCTTTTCGATTTCATGAGATTTATCTTATCATATATTTGTAGTTTTGCTGTCCCTAACACAATTCTTAGAAATGTCTTAACTCTTTACATATTTGTTAAAGTCATAAGAGGACCCTGTCCATTATTTTTTTGTTGTTTTAGATCTTAATAAAAAATGATCAAGAGAGTCAATTTCTTGCAGTAGACCTTATATGTGAGTAGTCAAAATATTGTTATTGGCCATTCGTGAAAGTAGACATGGCATAGATATCTAAATACATAATACCAAAATGTGGTTTTTTGGGATTGTGATAAACCTATTTCATGAACTTGTCTCTAAAGTTGTTTTCTTATAAACTGTAGAAGCATATTTATCAGGTGTAGAGCCTATGACACAAAGGATCCAAAGTGATATTCGACATGTGGATGCACAAATATTGGTAGCAGTTCGCCAATAGGTTTGTATGGTATTTCAAGCATTTAGTACATTTTGAGTGACTTCCTATTCTTAACTGCTCTTTCTCTCTTTGCACTTACCCTATTATGTTGGGAAAGCGGGCACCCTTACATTTTCATAATTATTGGGATAATTCTCATGCAATTTGCACTACTATGGTTTTTGAATCCCATTTGAGTTGTGTCAGTCACACCATTGTTGGGTAAAAGCTCACAGGATCCCTATTCACTTCATTTTTTTTAGTAGCCTTATCCTAACTGGAATAGAATTGTAAATACTCCATAAATCCTATAATATTCATGAGCAGATTAAATAGACCCAAATTTATACCTAATTCTTTACCTTTCATACATTGAACGACTAATTGGTAATTACCAAAAAATTGACACTTTTCCATCCCATGTTACTCTGCCAACATCATGAGATTTTGAAACATCCTCTATTTTTCCCTGTCATTGGCACCTATATGAACTCTATAATACAAATGGGATCCCACTATGTTATGATAAGTAGAGGGATCCTTCTGCTCTACATCAACTTAGAACCCTATGAATTAATGGCTCGACAACCTTTCAATGAGCTTTAATAACTTTAATTACAAAAGTCCCTCGTGAAAGAAAAGGATGGGTGGAAGGGAGCCCCTTATAGGAGAATAGTCATAGTCATAGTATCAGTCAGCAGGCTACTTTTATCACTAGCTCTAGAAGGTGGTACTATTTTTATTTATAACTAGAATCTTTTCCTCCCTTGCTAGCAGGATCTACTTCTTAATTAGGTATAACCAACTTGGATAGAGATAACTTCATCAATGATGGAAATAAGTATCATTATATAATTATGCGGTCTAGATTACCAAGATATAAATTAATGGGATAATAACATGATAGTAATGCTTCCCATAGTCCTCCACCAAGTGACCCTCTAAGTCCTCATCCATCTCAGCCTTTGCGTTCAAACAAATAACCTCCTAGTTATGTTACTACTATACTACTTACATAATTTACTTACTCCATCTAAAATGGCTATATGATTTTCTTCTATTAAAAGGATTCTGTATACAGCCTTACTTCAATTCTATTTTCTTGTCGGTTGGAAAGAAGAAGTTTGTATGTACAACAACAAGGGTGTTATCTCAGTAGTAGTGGTGGGTGATTAGACGGGAGATTTAGTTACTAGCAAGGCATAGACTTGTTGTGGTTGGTTTTTCACATCCTTATTTAAGGGAATGGATACCATCACACTGAAAGCCTCACGAATTATGAAAGAAAACTTGCTTTTTCCTCTACAGATTCAAGTTATGATAAAATAACTGGTCCAGGATGCAGTGTGAGGTGGCTCCCAATTAGACATGTATTTTAAAGCAACTAAAGCATTTACTAACCCGAATCTTGGGGTGTCCTTCAGTGAGTTTTGTGCGGAACGGCCCATGGATTTCATTTTCCAAACTATCCAATATTTCTTTACGAGTAGAATGAGTATGGAGTGGAGTAAGAAGCAGGTCCACTCCTTTCTCAAATTTTTAGGGGGTGGCGAGTGAGCCTGCTAATGCATTTTATCCCTTTGGTGAAGTGTTCATTTTAATTTTTAGGTCGGTAGGAAAGAAGCTTGTACTTTGCTCCTTATAAAAATGGAAAATTGAAAAGTGAAAGGGTGGTTGACATGATAAGTTGGATTGGTAGCAAGAGGTTGTTACACTAACATTTTTCAAATAGGCTAAAGAAGTCAATACGAATGTTTTAAGTGTAAACCAATCCCTTCCAATAGAAGGGGTTCGGCTTTACCGAATACATAGCGCACTTGCCACATAATGATCCCCTCCCTGTGGGTAACCCTAAAATTTGCATTCATTCATAAAGTAGGTTGGCTTCAAAAGTTCATAGTGATGCTCAAATTAAGTTCCCAAGCACGATGGAATCCAAAGGGTAGTATGATCCTACGATAGGTTGTTCCTTTCCTGTGCAACTCACTCTACTTCCTTTCATCAAGCAGGCATAGAAAGGTAATGGAAATAATTTGTTTAAAGCGATCCCTCCTTTACAATCTCTGTTGGGAATAGTTCCTCAATGAAATGAGGCAGTTTCTACAATCCAACGACTGGTGCTGTCCAACAGAATTAATAAAGGAGGCATAAGCAGGTACTCCCTAAATGTAAGAAGGAGCATGCTCGACTATTTTAAGTAGAGGATAGTTCACCGTTTGTTGAACAAATAATGCCCCATGAATATGCTTCTATGTAAAAAAATCCCTAAGTTTGGGTTGATGCAAGCTATGGAAGATGTCACACTTATGGTGGTTGGGATTTCTAAAGCATGTAGCCAAAACATTATTTTTGTTGTTCAAGTACATCTCCATATAGATTTTCTTATATGGAGTCTGTAAAAATTTTCGAACTCATGGTAAACAGATTATGCACTATAATACAATTCCTACAGAAAACCAAAAAAACAGAAGAACTAAGAATATATCGAAATAGATCTCTAATAAATTCTAGAATCTATAAACACATTCTATAGAAAACAATTAACAGAATTCAATAGACGACTACCAGAAATTGTCACTGCTTTTATTAATTTTGAACATGAAAAAATATGCTACAAGGAAATACCCCTAAACTGCTAGCTACTAGAGTCAAGACTCAATGAATGAATCCACACCCTCGCCCTCTCTCTTATAGATCTGAGAAGGTAATAATAGGGTTTACAAAATTAAATATGCATGTGACTCAAACTCATAAATATAATTTACTTGATCCTATGTCAAACTCAGAAAAATAATTTTCTTTATCCTAAGTCAAACTCAAAAATAGAATTTCCTAAAAATAAAACCAAACTAAATTTTAATTTATGGTGATTCCTGTCTATGTTCCACTAGGGGCACTGGCACATGACTCTAATATTATTTGATGGTGGCACATGCCTCATCTAAGGCTTGCTGGAAGGTGCATGCATTTTCCCTCTCCCTCTATAACTGAGTGATGTGACTCCTCCTTGAGAACTGTGATGCACCCTGTCTATCTTCTATGGTGCTACTGAACAAGTGCGTAGATCTGCTGCTGTGATTGTCAATGATACAATCACTAAAAATCTGGACCAGTGGTAATATTTCTTCCCTGTCACTTTGTAAGCCTTCCACTATCTACATGGAACTATAAAAGGGTCTACTAGAGAAAGTAGAAATACAAGATTTGTTTCACAGTTCTTAAAAAATAGGAGAAAATAATAAAGAAATTCCAACCTAAACACATTAAATAAGTAGTTCGAGGAAAATCAAACAACACTATTCTCACGTTTAAGGATATTGGGAGTATAGCTTCATGGTTTTGATGTCACATACATAGAGATGTTTCAAAGAAACATATGCCTCACTTCATATGAATCTACAACATTTAGCTAAAACATTATTTTTGTAGTTCTATATAGATTTTCTTATATGAATTAGTAGAAATCTTTGTTTCTTTTAATCCTTCCATTATATACATGGAGCTAGCATGTACAAAAGAAATAAAAAATACAAGAACTGTCCAACACTTCTTAAAAATGGGGAGAAAATAACAAAACAATTCGAAGATTAGACGCAATAAATAAATAGTTCAAGACAAATCAAACATCACTGCTCATTAATATATGGAAATTGAGAGGACTAAAGCTTTAGTTCCGATGTCACAATGAATTCTAGAATAATTATCTGCAAGAAACTCATTGATCCCATGTTTTGCTAAAAATGGGTTGTTAGTAGTTACGGTTGGACATATTTTTCCAAGGATTGGAGGAAATACACTGGTGCTAGCAAAATGTTGTATCAGAGTTTGAAAGAAAATGCATACATGCAAAATAGGCAGTCTAGAAAAAATATGCCTATTAAATATGTGTTACTAACACATCATGCAATATGCAGGGTTCAATTCGAATTTACGATAGGGAAACATCACTCATCATGAATACATTCAGGTAGTTGTTTATCTGTAATATTTTATTGTTTTCCTTTCCATTTACGCATATTTTCCTTTGTTAAGAATGAACCTGTAAATTTGACATTGCAATAGGTTGGAAAGGGACAAGATGTCAGACTAAACTAGATTGATTTGTTTGAGGGTAAATTACCTCGGTGGAAATGGAGAATAGGTTCTTAGCAGAGATATGTATAGACTTGGACTCTTGGATATCTCCTTGAATTTCTCAGAATGTTATCCTTCTACTTCACTATTGTTGGCTTTTATGTTTGTACGATGGTTAGAAATGAGTTATTTTCTATAACACATTACTTTTGCAAGTGTTTATGGTTTCATGAGGAAGGTCTATGAAGAAGGACTTCTAATTAGTAAACCAATTGGTAAATTAAGTGTTTGTTGTACCACTTTGAAAATTTGATTTTATTTGTACAAAAGAATATGATAATTGTTGTTGCATTACTTTGGAAAATTGTTTCATAATAAGTTTTGGGTTCATATTAGGCTAGGAATATGCCAAGTTCATGGATTTTCTTGCTAGAATAAATTCATTTGTAAGTTTTGTTCTTCGGAATTAATGACCATGTGTTTTCTTGTGTGAGAAAGATATTTTCATGTGGTAAATTCATTTCCATAATTTCTACAAGTAAATCAATAAGAAATTAATTTCATGGGGAGAAATTGTAGCACATAATGCCTACAATACAACCCAACAAGCAAGTGATCTCACGAAGGAAGAAACTTTGCCTGTATTGATTAAGAATGTAACCTCCCATGCAACCCGTCAATGTGTTTGAAGAAATGCTTGTTTTAGCAATAAAATACAATGATGGGTTTTCCTTGTGAATGGTGCATTTCCTTTGCCAACATAACTTTGGGTGGGAAATGGTTGTGGAGTTAATTCAAGACATTTTTGGGCATGGAATATATTGACCTTGGATGTTCTTATCTTTCTTCCTAATATAGCTAATTGTGACATCAATCCCTTTATATGGGAAAATCACTCCCCTCAAAAAATTCATAACATTGATGGTTATGATCTTACGAAAACGTTTTTGGTTGTGAGATGAAATCAATCTTATTCATATCCTTTCATTGCAAGAAATCTTGCTTATAATGGCACTGAAATAGTACAAGCATTCCAATATATTCCCTTGTCTTCTTTGAGGTATTTCTTCTACATTTTTTTGTTATATATGTTGGATTTGAAAAAAATTATGTTAGTATCATTTGATTTTAAGAAATCTTACTTAGAGTGGCACTCAAATAACAAAAGCATGCCAATATTTTATGTGAGTATTCTTATATAATTTTTGTATATGTTGGATTTTGGTTGAAATACATTGTTGGGGACATCTTGGAAGTTTAAAAACTTGATAATTGCATGGAAAGTAGCTATAAAATTGCAATTAAATTGTTTACATAATGGGGAGATTGGATTCTCGAACACACTAATGCTTGGATTGGTTATCATTAAACTTTATTTGTTTGAATTAACATACAAAATATTTATTTGAACACACTAATGCTTGGATTGGTTATCATTAAACTAATGTGATGAATTAACATACAAAATAATGATTATCAAGTTACTATAGATATATAATGGCTTACCTTGTAATAGTCGTTCAAGTATTTCAAATGCATTTATTAAGTGCACAAATGACTTGAAGGACTAGTACAGGGTAAGCTATTATGGATGTATAGTAACTTGATAATCATTACTTTGTATGCTTGAATGATGCAAAATTTGTTTGAATATAATCATTATCAAGAAATAACAACTTATTAAAGGGTTCTATCTCAATGGTAGAGCACCTGCCTAATTATAGGCAGGAGGTTGGTGGTTCGATTCCTCCATACCCTATCATAAATTTGTGACTATGAAAATGACTAAATTCGCATATATATGATTATTAGTAGCTAATTTTCCGTATCTTATAGCACAACTAACATTTAGTCATATTTATATTAGTTATTAATATGTTATCATCTAGTAGTTTATTTAGTCATATATTTGGTTATTAATTGCTGCAATAGTTACTAAATCCGTGACTAAATCGATGACTAGATCAATGACTAAATCATTGACTATCAACGACTAAATCCTTGACTATCAATGGATAGATCATTGAATATCAATGACTAAATAAATGACTAATAATTCAAGCTATTAATGACTAAGTGAAATACGACTAGCTATAAGATAGTGGAAATTAGCTACTATTAGTCGCTGACTAAAAAATAGTCGTTTATAGCCTAATTTTAGCCATTAATTTCTCATTTTGTACTAGTGATGTGTCTAAAATTTCATAAAAAATGATGGTCTGTAGCATAGTATAACCAACAACTAAACACGGGCATATTAAAAAGTTGGATGTAATGCTCAGTTAGCCATGGTTTATCATACTCCAAGGCATAGGAACGACGAATTTGAAGCAAAGACTGAAGCAGACATGTAGACATAGGGATTCCATGCCAAAAAATGTAGAGGGTTGGCCATAATAGCAATATATGTGCACGCATTTTGTTTAAATTAAAAAAAAACCATGCTAAACAAAAATGTGCATGCGTTTTGTAAAACACGTGCATGATTTTTAACTTTACGATTTTATCATTTTTCTGATTATAAGGGTAATTTTATTATTTGCTGATTATAACAATAATTTTATTATTTGTTGATTATAACATTAAAAATAATTTGAGGTGATAAGGATTTAAAGGTAGAGGGGGAATTAGTGGTAACAGGTTAGAGGTAGAGAAAGGAGTGAGGGGTGCTATGAGTGGTAACGGGATAGAGGTAGAGAAAGGGGTGGGGATACTAATGGGTTAGAGATATATATTGGAGAAAGGGGTGAAGGGAGAGACATTGAGGGGTGGTAAGGGGTCAGAGGTCAACAAAGCGACTGCACTCATTATATTTCTCGTAATTTTTGGTTAAAATATCGTCTTGATTAATTCACCTAATATTTAATTATCGACCGGAGTTGGTAGGCTTAGAGTTGACACAAAATATATACGAAGGTAAAGGGAATCCTATGGTGTCGTAAAAATATTTTAATAAACAAAATATCGAAAGATCTTTCAAAATGAAAAATCGAGTCAACTCTAAAGAATTCAACTATCAAGGTAATTGAGCTAGAATAGAGTACCAGAACAGAGTGGTATCAAGTTATACTACTCTATTCTATAAACAATTACTATAAGATAAAGATATAGACAATGCTATTCTATGAAAATAAACTACTCTCTATAAGAAGATCTATTTTACTGCTAAACAACTTTAGAGACTAACTGCACAAAATTACAACAACTAGATATTGTTCTAAGAAAAACTATACATGCAATTAAGAGATGTACATAATGGATTAAACACAACTATATAGTTCCACTCTCCTTGGTTGTTCTGAGGATATGTATTCACTGTGATTGGAGCAAGAGTAGGAGAAGTGTCAAAGTGACTTTCAAAGGAAGTGAAGAAACTAAATGGAATCAAATCTAGCTTAACTTCTACAAAGATGTGTAGACTAAGAAACGTCCAATTGCAAGTGATAGTAAACATGATGATTTATTTCATAAGTAAATAACTCCTAACTGGAAAAGATGGAACAAGACTACAAGAAGGTAGACCTAGCTTATAAACAAGTAGAAAACTTAATAATGATGATTTTAAATCCTATTCTATAGGTTTCTTTGGTAAGCACCTAATTAGAAGGGACAGATCCTGCTGCTTATGATCAATTTACAAGATACTAACATATTTACTTAATATTGACATATATAACTCTAAAATATATAAAAAAGGTGAAATCAATTCAAGCCAAAGATATAATTACGAAGCAATACAATAAACCAAAATGCATGACATAATTCTAAACATAGGGTAAAAAGAAGGAAGAAATAGGAACAAAATTTAATAATTATTTTAAACAGTCTAACCTAAGGCTTTAACAAGAAACACAACCATTGTATAACTACCACTATCAAAACATAATCGAAAAACTAAAGAAACGGGCTTAAAAAAGACTAAAAACACTAAGGGCTAAATGAAAGGCTGGATAACAGACTCGAGAAAAGGTCTGGATGATAGACACAATAGGCTGTTTGAATGACAGTCTGCACACAAAAAGCACTAAAATGTCAAGGAATAATTAATCTAAATGATTTTGAGATCAGCTGATCCATGCACATGGTAATGAAATGTAAAGGACAGGAATTAAACCTACCTAATGATTAAATTCAATCTATAAAATAACTTAAACTCAATTCATAATTTAAAAGACATCATTGTCTATTGCATTATTAAACAAGTTGGAATATAACTAAATGAATTCATAACAAAATGGAAAGGAACATAATTGAACCTACTGTAATTGGATCCTATATTATCAAAGCAATCTATTCTATCAACATAAAACCAAGAAGTAAACTAGAAAGACCTGAAAATGAAATTGAAAGCAAATTTGTGTGCAACCGGTTTCTTAACTCATAAAGGGAAACGACATTAACAACATAATATCAAAGTGTAATCTATTCTATTTGTTAACAAATGACATGAACGATTACAATAAATAAATTGCATAAACAAATTACAAATAAAACTACGCTAATTGTAAAAATTGAATAACAAAATACACAAGAATAGAAACCTCTAGTTGATGAGGGGCCCTCCCAGCAATCAGAGTGATGACTTGCTAAACGATACTAAGACATGATCATGCACATCATAAGAAAAACCTTTATTAAATTGAAGAAAAGTATTACAGAGTTTCTGGAATCAAAATGATCACATGTATTAACTAGCTAATTAACTTCCTCTTACATAGAAGCATTTGTATATATATAGCATTTTACAAAGGGAGAGAACGTATACCCTTTCAGTGGTCGATTGCTCTTAAGATAAGTCAACCATTATGACAAATAACTGATCGAATGGCCAACACATAACGTTTTCCTCCTTCCTCGTGAAATGGTTCTTCTATGGCACGTGATGTGGCATAGATGCTTTGCTTTGGCATGGCTGGTGTCAAACAGAGGCAGCATGCTTGCATTCCTTGTAGAATGAGGATCATGCTCTAACCCATGTGCATGTAAAGTAGGCAGTTTGCAGACCGTTTCATGCTTTAACACTTGGGAATCTATCATCACCAGTGCATGGTAGGATTGACAGTTCGAACAGTGAGCTGGATATGCTCTACGCATATCTAGGATGGATGCGTTACCTGCTTTTTTGGTTCGCTGAAAAGTATGATCTAAAACAATGATTTCATATGTTAGCATATCATCAAATATTATTGGATTTAACCAATAAAATCATGAAATAATAGAAATAAATCATAACTTGCATAAACCCAAAATATAGCCGTACCTAGGACTGAATAGTGAACTGCATGGAAAAAAACATACCAAAAGGTGACAAAACATATGTCAAACATGTAAATTAGTAGCCGAAAAAAAATGACAAAACTGGGATCAACAGTAATCTACACATAGTCTATCCTTACCTTGATAAGATTTAGTTTTATAACAGGTTGATTCTTTTTGTGTGGTTAATGCATGTGATAATTGGTATTCTCCTGGTGTTTATTTATCTGGTTGGTTGAAAGGCCTGCTTGAAAATTTATACATTGAACTTCTTTGTTTTATTCTTGAAAATTTGTATGTTGAACTTATTTGTATTTGATCATCTGGTTGGTTGAAATTCCTACCTAAAATCTGTACATTGAACTTCTTTGTTTTATTGCTGAAAATTGGAACGGGATTTCAACTCACATGAAAAACACTCCTTTGTTGAAGTATGTAAGTTCTTCCAACAACACGGATTTGGAATGTGTATCAAATAATTCCTTTTACAAAAGAATTTTTCTTTCATAAAAGGAGTTGAACATATCGTGGTTGATCAAATGTGCCATGGGACTCAGAAATGTCACTTTTTTATCCACTTTATCTTCCGCTATTCCTCACATTTTGTCGTCCCATTAACCTTTTATCATACCATTTCCACACATATATATGGGTTTCACCTTACTATTTCCAGTTTTTTTATTTTTAGTATTATAAGTGAATTTATGATTAAATATTAGAAAATTAACATGTTTTTCACTAATATCTCAAAGTATGGATGAGCTTTGTAATGTCTAGGAATATGTGAAGCATTAATTCAAAGAAAAGGCTTCACATATATCTCCTCCAGCATTTCAAAGAGATAGTTATGCAAAAAATATTCTAAGGAAAAGATCATGGACATTTGGTTGAGAGACATGTGGAGAATTTGTGAGAGATATGTGGAGGATTTGAAGGGATGATATCTTGTAATAATAGGAAAGTAGTTGAGTGAATAGTGGATGTCTCATTATGAGATGGTTATTCCCTTCATGTATAAAAGAGAGTGCTCTCTCTTCATTTCAATAGTCTTAAATATTAAATGCTAGATTATCTTAGAATATCTTAGATCTTAGATTACCTTAGAGAATAGTCTATTGTAGAAGTTAGTCTTGTCTTTGTAATATGGAGAAGGGAATTCTTAGATTTTGTTCATAATATTGGTTTTGATGCTTCCGTTATTTTCCATTGATTCTTGTGATACAAATTAAGATTGCTTGATTGTTAATGTGAGCTCACATGTGTTGTCTTGTCACTCTTCATATGTTGTCTTTGTTTTATGCAATTTACTTTCAGCCATGTGTTTCATCTTCCAGCATTAGATTAGCAATTGCGTGTTTCAGCTTAAGGGGGGTTAGATTAGATTAGTCTCAGTTTCATGGAGCGTTAGATTAGCTTAAATTTCCTTCATCCCTGCATATACTTTGCAGGTGCTTCGTAAGACTATGAACCTCGGATTGAAAAATTAAATCATTGAGCAATTACTGCAACAGAATTAAAACGACATTAATTCGGCCCAACATTTTGGCGCTGTTGCCAGGGAGGCACGATGGATTGAAGTTTAGTTTGATTTCCCGCAAGCGTACACTAGAGTGTGAATTTCAATTTTTTCAATGAGTGAATTTCAATTTCTGCTAAGAGTGTTTCAATTCTGCGAGTGTGAATTTCAATTTCAGCAAGTGTGTTTTCTCGCAACTGTGAAGAGTAATTGTTTTTCTTGTACAAAGTGTTTATTTAAATTCTTCATTTAGATTTGGGTGTTGTAATAATACCTTTTTCAAAATAATTTAACAATGATTTTAAGCTTGGAACAACTCACTCAAATCCTTGCAAAAGTAGGGATCTCTTCTTCTCACGAAGAAGAGATCCTAAAAGCAGCCGACAGCTTAATTACTCCTCCAGCAACGAACAAGGAATCAACATAAGAAAAATCTTGCACATATGAGAATGAAAAATCATGTGAACATGAGATCAAGGAGGACCACGAGGAATTGCAGCATGATCTGAGGAGTGAAAACTGTGCCTACAAAATCCCTATCGAACGATGGTTTCAAGCGAGTACGAGGTTAGAACAATTTAGTTTTTCTTTTTTTTTAGTTAATTCATATTTACAACAACTAATTCCACACATTTTGGTTTATCCTCATCTTCTATTTGCAAAATTAACACTGAACATATTCTTATTATTGTTACATGAATGGCTACACTGGATATTTAACTACACGTAACAGTTTTCTAATTCCCAATTAGCATAGAGTAGGTAGGATTTTATTTTCAGTTTTTACTTTCACTTAGAATAATTATGCTCTCCTCTGCGCTTTGTGCGATCGCAAGGATCAGAAAGTAGGATGTTTTCTAAAATTTTCAGGAATGAATAATTAATTTTTTGCAACATGCTTAATTGATTTCATCTTTATTTTGCAATTCATTATCTCCATTTGCTAAAAAAAAATTCAATTTGTAAAATAAAACTAGTCTGAAATTTCATTTTTAAGATTAAAAAGTGATGGAATTATAATGTTGAAAAGCAGTTGCAACTCCAACTGAAACAACGCAAATTTATTGCATTTTTTTGGCATTTTATCTTGTTAAAATTCGCTAAAACACAATGGAGATAGTCCTATTTTTAGGGACCATAAGGGATTAGTTTTAAAAAATGTTTCTATCCAAAGTATCCCTTTAAGTCTAGTTTCGAGTTCAATTTGATTCTAAAATGAAAAATATATGGTCAAGATACTCACTGGGGGTGGAGTAGGCAGGTTAAGAACATCGTTGGGACAGTCACATTTTGGGACACATAATGGATGAATTCTAAAAACATGTCTCTAATGCATACTCTCCTATCAATCTAGTTTATGACACAATTTGAATCATTCAGTTTTGATATCGTACGAAGGAGATATGCACAAAATACTAACTACCTATCCTAAATCTACACTCTAAAAACTTTTTTTTCTCAGCTGTTCATTGCCATATTTGACCCATCAATTATTCTTGTATTAAGAACCAGTTTCTATTGGAGATACCTATATGAATCTATTTTCATCTCCAATTGGAAGCACATCAATCCATCTTTTAACGAAAACGTTGTACTCAAAATAGTGACCGTTGGTCTAGGATGAAACTCACAAACAACATTAGGATGTAGGCTACTATTCAGATTATATGACATACCATACCATAGAATTTTTAAAACCTATTTCTAATAGAAATAGAACTATGAATCCACTTTCTTTTAGCTTTCGAATCATTTAAATCGGGCGTGAAACAAATAAGTTATTACCAAAACACTGTCAGGTAGTCTACGTCGGCCCAACATGTTTTAGCTGTAATAGCTGTAGCTGAAACATAATGAAAAAAAATAAACGCCTCAATGTGCAAGTCATTTGTCTCCATTTAATAAAACGTTTTCAATTTATAAAATTGTCCTGCAAATTCATATGGGATGCGAGTGTATTCTTTGAAAATTTTAAACTGAAACAGTGGCTAAGCATGTGTCACAATTGAAGTACGTCTTCTGAGTCTTGTTTATTTAAGTTTGAGTGGTAGAAATGCCATCTCTCGCATTCATCTAAAAATTAATCAACTTCATCTTTCTACCTTGAATTAAATATGCATAAAACAAAAAAAATAAAGAAATAGTTAGCTCTTTCGGCCAGCTTGGAAAGCACCTTGACCAATTGGTGATGCGTTCATCTCGTTGTAGATCACAGAGAAATATAATAAAAAAGAAAATCAATCATTACTTTCCTAAGACTGGGTAGTTAGGTGAGTATTGCATCTTCATCTAAAATGGAAATGAATTGAACAATTAAACAAATCTGCAACAAATGGCCTGCAAATGGCTGTTACAGCCTTAACCAAATAAATGCATCTCAGATAAGAACACCTTGATGCATGTCTCGATTTGTGGGCATAGGGAAACAAATTTTGGAAATCTGAGACATGGGTTTTGTGCGTAACATCCTTGTTTATCTGGCTGATGAGGACATCGCCAAACCAAGCCACGATTTGTGATATACAACTGGTTCTTCGGGACGAAATTTTTCAGATTTATTGTTGTGGACAGTTCCAAGCAGCTGAAATAGTAAACTCCATTACTGTGACAATAAAGGCTGAACACAATTCTATGAAGGCTGAACATTGTTTTTTTGAATGCTGAACATAGTTCTATGAAGGCTGAACATAGTTTTGTGAAGGTCGAACAAAGCTCAGAAAAAGAGCTGAATAAAGAAAAGGCTAAACATAGTTTTGTGAAGGATGAAAATAGTTCTGTGAAGGCTGAACATAGTTCTGTGAAGGTTAAACATAGTTTTGTGAAGGCTGAACAAAGGCTAAACAAAGCTCAGAAAAAGGGTTGAACAAAGAAAAGGCTGAACATAGTTTTGTGAAGGGTGAAAATAGTTTTTTCAAGGCTGAACATAGTTCTGTGAAGGCTGAACAAAGGTTGAACAAAGCTTAGAAAAAGGGCTGAAAAAGGGCTGAACAAAGGTTGAACAAAGCTTAGAAAAAGGATGAACAAAGCCCCTAAGAATCAATTCAAAATATTATAATTTCAGAAGCAATTCGACCGGTCTTAACACCACAAAAATGAGGAAGGATCAAAGCAAGGAATTGGACTATCACCTACAAAGGACAAAATAATACTAGGGATAGCTGGTCTGGAGGACGAATGAGGCCAGTATTTGGAGGTGAAAGCACTCAAGCTACAATGTGCATTTTACAAAGGACAATGCAACAAATATTTTTATGCATGAATCCTCTCATTTTTGCTTGTTGGGAATAACAGATTATTCATTTACAGATTATTTGCTATCTTTTCTCGCATTACTATGTATGTAAATGCTAATTGGGCATCGATGCCATAAGATGGTAACATTATGCATATATGAAATTGTTGGATTCATTTGTTAATTGCATCATGCATGCATTGTTAGCAATGCAGGAGTTTCCATGGAGTTTTAATCTGCCAAAATATGTTTGGAGATGGAAGCATAGCATTCTCGAATCTCTCTACCATCATTTGTGAGCCAATAAACTTAATCGATCCAAATTTTTAACTCTTCGGACTCTAGCGAGACTACGCAGTATGACTGAACATCAAATAAAAGGGTATATTTTGATGACGCTCAACCTCTTTATGCAATTGATGAATATGCATCTTGATTTTATACCATAATGATAGCGTATTCTTGTTTTATCCAATAAATTATCCTTGCCGGTTTAATTTATATTTTCCAGATCATGACGCAATTGGTTTCTTAATGATTATGTTGCTAAAGAAATTGTGATTGCAGAAGCAAGTAGACCAATCTTAAGACCACAAAAAGGAGGAAATCAATCCCCGAGAGTTTCTTGAAAGATAGCAAACAAGGATAAAGGTAAAAATGCACTTTATTTATGAATTTCAATTTGCTTGCCCTCGTACTAATTTCTGCATTTTATAATAATCTCAGAAGTTTAATTGCAGGTTTAGTACTAACATTTTCCAAATCATCAATTTTGCTGTTGAAATGATTTGTCATGAATCACGTAATTTTTAAAAGCATGCCTTATTGACAATGTTTCCAAGATATTTGATTTTTAAATCTATAAAAGTGCACAATGAACTAATTTGCTCACAACGCATAAAGTTTCTTTGTTGTCGCAGCTGGTTGTTACATCCAAGTGTTGCAGTCGTTGTCACAGCTGGCTGTTGCAGCCACTATTGTAGCTGGTTGTTGCAGCCACTGTCACAGCTGGCTGTTACATTTATTAAAAATTTTAAATTCTAAATGTTGAATGCCCAGGAACGCAGACCAGATAAATTCAATTTTAAGTGTTTTTGCCATTATTTTAATTTTATTTTATTTTGGTGTGTTGTAAAAATAAAACAAAAACAAGAAAAATATATAAAATTATAAAAATTATTTCTTTTGTTTTAAATTTTGCAAAATAAAATAAAAATAAAAATAAAATATATAAAAATCACAAAAAGTTAAAAAAACAAAAAAAACAACCAAAAACAAAAATAAAGTTGCAAATGGACATTTTCATTTTTCCTAAAATTGCTTTTATGATTAATGCTGAATTCTTTTTCTTAAAGTCACTTTGACAATAATTGCAGATGAGACCAGTACGGGAAACAAGTAATTTTCTTTGGAGCTTATGTACTTCTTTCTACATGATATGTTTTATTTTATGAACTTCTCACAATTTTTATGCTAGGTTGCATGAGGACATGCAACCAAATCAGTTGGGGAGGGAGAACTATATTTAATACATATTCACTAATAACTTTTCATGCAGGATTTTGTACTAAAGTTTTTTTTCAAGTTTAAGAGACAGTCGCATTTTGCTGCTAAAGTGATTTTTCAAAGAAACACAAAAATTTTGAGAAACATACTTTGATAGATAGCCTGAAGGAGCTCTTACTCATGATTTTGTTGATAAACATCATAACATTGGTTGTTACACAGAAACCATCCATAAACTCATTTGCGTCATTATTGTTTATCCATATTTCTTCTTCAGAGCACCTTCACCATCCATGTCTTGAAGTCCACTTTCCATCGCTTTATCTGTCATGACTTCACACATTCTTATCTTTATGAGTAGCATACATCCCTTTATATTTTTCAGTTCATCTTTCCCTATTTTCCCTTTTCAGTTTTCCTTCTGAATAAAACCAGCTCCCTTTCCATGATTACATAGCCTTGCCATATCCACTGCTTGACTGTGACATCTTTTCACTTATATTCCTACCAATATTTTTATACCAACTCGTGTTGACTGATGTGGGATTCCTTAAGACCCACCTTTCAATGGGTCTTTCCCCATTGACCTCAGCAACTTATCTGGGATATAGACTAGAGTTCATTTTGAGTACCTGGAGGCTTGCATGCCTTAATGGCAAGTTCTCTCACTAACAGTCATAGGAATTCATCAATGTCCCTTGATCGTCAGATCTTGCAAGTGGCTCGACATTAGCACATCTATTCTCACTTCGCAAGATGTACTTGGGTACCTTGGCACTCATTCACATCACCGATGAGTTTCCTCACATTGGTTAACAACATTCATCAATAGCCGGTAATCAAATTATTTTTCTTCATGCTCGACCTCGACACATTTATTCGCATGACTAGAATTCTACCATCGGGTTTTGTAGCAGGTGAAGACTATACATTCTTTCTTAGGACTCCATCAGCAGTTGCAGAAACATGAATTCAGATCTATGAGTATACCACAGTTCCACTTTTTGCCTTCCACATTTTCCATTATTTATCAGTAGCAGTTCAGATTCCTCCACTTCACATTACAGCAGTTCCAGTAGTTACAGCTATAGCATCATTTACAGTTACATTTTTATCCTACAGTTGTGACATATTTTCCATTATTTATCAGTAGCAGTTCAGATTCCTCCACTTCACATTACAGTAGTTCCAGTAGTTACAGCTGCAGCATCATTTACAGTTACATTTTTATCCTGCATCCATGACATATTTTTCATGATTTAGCAGCAGCAGTTTCAATTCCTTCACTTCCCATGATCCAACAGTTACAACTGCAGTATCAGTCACACATTCCACAATCCAGCGGCGTCAGCTACATTCCTGTTGCATCGTTCATTTACTTTTTGGGTAAGTGGGGGTATTTTGTTTTCTAAACTTTAATCATGCAATTCTTTACATGCTAGAAATGAATAATTTGGAAAATTCCCTCACCATGCTCCATTTCTTTCACATCCCATGCTAGGTTGCATGAGGACGTGCAACCACATCAGTTGGGGAGGGAAAACTATATTCAATACATACTCACTATTATCATTCCATTCTTTTCACCACCATCATCCACTTTTCATCTCATTTAACATTCACGAGCATTTCTTTTCCAACAAATCATCTATTGCACTCTACTTCATACACATTGATAGACATATTGGCATGATTCATAAAGATAAAGAAAGTACTTTCTTATGCATGATGGTGCTTTCTATGAACATTAATAGCTTACCATTTTTAGTGAATGTATGGTTAAATTATTATGCATCTAGAAAACAAATGATGAAATGAATGTTGTTAACACAAGAACCAACATTCTTTACATCCATGGTTGTCACACAATAACCAACCATAAGGAAAATGTTAGTTGTTACTCATGAATTTCACATCATGAAATGAATGTTGTTAACAAAAGAACCAATGTTCTTTATATTCATGGTTGTCACACAAAAACCAACCATAAAGAATGCCAATTGTTACTCATGTATTTCACACCCTGGAAATATTCATTGTTAAAAATACATCATCAATCAAAGCCAAAGTTTAGATGCCAAAAGTTCTTGAGAAGATCCATACATGGTTGCATGAGGACATGCAACAAGTTCAGTTGGGGAGTATGTTGGGACTCATAAATGTCACTTTTTCATCCACTTTATCTTTCGCTATTCCTCGCATTTCATCATCCCATTAACCTTTTATCATACCATGTCCATACATATATGTGGGTTTCACCTTATTATTTCCACTTTATTTATTTTTAGTATTATAAGTGAATTTATGATTAAATATTAGAAAATTAACATGTTTTTCACTAATATCTCAAAGTATGGATGAGCTTTGTAATGTGTAAGAATGTGTGAAGGATTAATTCAAAGAAAAAGGGTTCATGCATATCTCCTCCACCATTTCAAGGAGATAGTTATGCAAAGAATATTCCAAGGAGAAGATCATTACGATTTGGTTGAGAGACATGTGGAGAATTTGTGAGAGATATGTGGAGGATTTGAAGGGACCATATCTTGTAATAATAGGAAAGTAGTTGAGTGAATAGTGGATCTCTCATTATGAGATGGTTATTTCCTTCATGTATAAAAGAGAGTGCTCTTTCTTCATTTCAATAATATTAAGTCTTAAATGATAGATTATCTTAGAATATCTTAGATCTTAGATTATCTTAGAGAATAGTAGATTGTAGAAGTTAGTCTTGACTTTGTAATATGGAGAAGGGAATTCCTAGATTTTGTTCATAATGTTGATGCTTTCATGATTTTCAATTGATTCTTGTGATGTAAATTAAGATTGCTTGATTGTTAATGTGAGCTCATATGTGTTGTCTTGTCGCTCTTCATATGTTGTCTTTCTTTTATGCAATTTACTTTCAGCCGTGTGTTTCATCTTCTAGCATTAGATTAGCAATTGCGTGTTTCAGCTTAAGGGGGGGTTAGATTAGATTAGTATTAGTTTAATGGGGGGTTAGATTAGCTTAATTTTACTTCAGTCCTGCATATTCTTTACAGGTGCTTCATAAGACTACGAACCTCAGATTGAAAAATTAAATGGTTGGGCAATTACTACAACGAAATTAAAACATCATTAATTCGACCCAACAAAATGGTATGGGGATCTTGGAAGTGCCACCAATTATTATTTCATTCTTGAATCTACTTGGAAGGAAATTATAAATTTAGATTCTCAAGAAGGGTGAATCAACATCCTAACATTACAGAACTTTCTATCTCAAATTTGGTTGAGAATCTCTTGCATATAGTATCAGAATCAATAGACAATAACCTTATTATCACCACCACAATTTTTCACACTATTCATCTACAAGTACTTACATCTCGTCTAGATGTAGTAGGGATGTAGGTCAATTGGAAACTGCACATTTTGTTAAGGCATACAAGTTGTTATGCAGGTCACCGATTCAATTCCTGATGAAACACACATGAAGGTTGATCCCCTAGTTGTTCAAACCTAATGGTTATAGTGTCCCTTATCGGAATCGACCCTAAGTCATGCAAGTACAAGAATGACATCGTTGTTGATTCCCATAGTACAAAAAAAAAACTACATCTATCCGAGACAACTTAACAATATTTGCAAGAATATTCTTCTCTTAGTGGAAGGTGGTTATATCATTAGGGAAAGAGGCTCTTTAAAGTTTCTCCTTCCCGCCTCCACGAGTAACTAGGCCAAGTTAATGGAAAGTAATCCTTGGACTACTATGGGATTTTCAACCCTTTTTTAATATTTCCTTGCATTAAAACCTAGTGCGGGAGGTTTCATGTATTCAGTTAATGGTTTGGTTTCATTCTTAAAAAGACACCTTGATGTAGTATATATTCCACAACTATTTCCCCCAAATATCTATCTTCTTATTATTTCCCATGCTCTGAAAAAGGAGAATTCATTTCTTTTACTATAGTGTATCTCTCACTCTATCTCAGTCCCCTACTCCTCCACCCAGGGTTGGAATTTCAAATGATGCACACCTGTCAAAATTGTCGGTAACAATCAAAATATGAAACGTTTTTTGTATTCTAAGCCAGATTTTGACCATTTCGGTAAAATCTTAGCTGTATTTGATGTGTAAATTGACCTGTGATGGGAATTTACCCGTCAAATTCCATCCCTGCCTACACCTACACCTAACCCTCATGCCCTCACTCTGATGTTGTTCTCCTCTCTCTATCCCTTACTAACCTGTTGTCTCACTTTCTTCCCCCCTTGCTCCACTTACCCCCAATATCCTAACACCCCCTTGGTCTCTACCTCTAAACCTTTATCATCCCCCAATCTCTCTCTCTCTCTCTCTCTCTCTCTCTCTCTCTCTCTATAACTCCCTTATTCATCTCTCTCTTTATCCCTCCCCTCTCCTACCCCCCTTTCCCACTCTCTCTAATATTACACCCACACTCCCCACCTATACCTCTCTTTCTCTCTAATCACCCTAAGATCCTCCCCAAACCCCTAACGCCCCTAACCTTTTAATGTTATCATCACCAAACCAAACAATATAATTGTAATTTTAAATATTGCATGCATGTTTTAGTGAACAAAAATGTCAGTGCATTTTGGTGAACAAAAATGGGTATGTTTTACAATTACATATGATCCAAACCTCCTATTACATCCCCTCTAGAACACTTAAATACCACCACATTAATCTACCCCCCAAATCCCTAACACCCCCCTTCCTCTCTCTCTCTCTCTCTCTCTATCACACACACACACACACACACACCCATCGCTATGTCTCCTCCTACCATGAACACCCCACACTCTCTCTCACACACATACACACAAAACCCTGCCTCTCTCCCTACAACTAGAAACTCCCTCTTCTCTCCCTCTCTCTCTCTCTCTCAACCCCCCCATCTTCCCCCAAACTCATACTAATCCCTCCTCTTCCCCCTAACTCTTACTACCCCCCTTCCCATCCTATTCTCCCTACCTCTAACCGCTCTTCCTCCTCCTCTCCCTCTCCCTCCCTTTTCTCCATTAGTTCTCCCTCTCTCTCTAACCCAAACACACACAATTCACACCTATACCCCCCTTTATCTCTAATCACCCTAAGTTCCTCCCCAAACCCCTGACCCCTCGCCTCTCTCTCTCTCTCCCTTAACTCTTACTAACCACTTCTCCACTCTCTCTCACTCCACAACATATCTAACTACACCTAAACCCTGTATATATTCCCCAACTCACCCCCTCTCTCTCCCTCACAAACACATAGACACCCACACACATCCACAGGTCACCACCCCCCCCGCTCTCTCTCTCTCTCTCCTCCATGTGGGGTTCACTCATTGAAGTTTTTACATAGCATGATTGTTCCTAGGATATTAAAGAATATTCCTAATTTCATTAAATATTGGAAAATCCCCCCTAAAATAGTAATGTTGAATCCCCCTCCTAATATACCTTTGCAATTAATAAACCCCCTAGTTTCACCAAATATTGTAGGTATGCATTTTTATCAACCCATTTTTAATACCCCCTTTATATCGTATTATCAAGTTGTAACAAATAGGATCCCTAACTCGTCTTAGTATAAGAATAGAAGATATTAAATAAAATAATAGTATAATGCTACTAATGATCCCACCGAGATTGCACAGGAGACTAATCCATTTGTAGCATTCGATAGTGGAAGACCCAATGAAAATTTAACGAGGAAGGAAAACATGCGTAAAAGGAAACTCAATGAAGAGATCAATGCAAAATTGAATGTAAAATATTGATAGTCCAATAGTGAGTTCAATGTTTAGAAAATATGAGAATTGCAGATGTTTCACACCATAACTTGCCACTCAACCAATTTTATGTCATGTAGATACAAGTATAGCCATATAGAGATCATGTTTTGTATAAGCTTAATAAATTAGACCCCATAAAATACACAATTGGAACCGTTTCATGGATGGACTTCCCTACATTTCATTGTATTTTATTTATTGAGACATAATGTGAACACTTGATTTTCACTAAGAATAAACTACAAAAAAAGAAATAATATTGAATCATGGGAAAATGTATTTGTTCCAAAAACTTGAAACAATCCATTGACAAAAAAAATATTCCCTAC
>LPNX010317365.1:81791-129546 GCA_001517045.1 Pseudotsuga menziesii | reverse complement strand
GGGTGTTTTCTACTATCTTAAATACACCTAATATTTAATTATCGACCGGGGCTGGTAGGCTTAGAGTTGATACAAAATATATGCAAAGGTAAAAAAGGCTGCTAGGGTGTCTTGGAGGTATTTTAACAAACAAAATATCGAAAGATCAAAAACCAAGTCAAACTCCTAAAACTATCTAAATAATTTGATTGTACTGGAATATCAAATTTAAACAACTATTAAAAAGGAAGATATAAATAGGAATACTTATAACTTGAGTCACTAACTCGTATAAGAAATTATAACAACTGAACTAACAAATAATCAACTAACTACTCCTTAAGTGGAAGGCTAGGGTAAAAAGATAACTTATCTTATAAATAAAATTGAAAACTCAAAAAAAACAAGTAGAAAACTTAATAAATAAAACTTTTGAAAGAAGCAAGTAGAAAACTTAATAAAGATATTTAAACTTTATTCTTCAATAAACACATACCAAAAACAAGAATGATTCCTATGATTACAAATAATCTAACAATACATCTAACCCTAAACTCTATATGCAAACGAAGATAACTATGACGTGAAACATAAACAAAATTAGTTTTTAATACTCGAGAAAGAAAAACAACTCAATCCATACTTAATTCAAAATGAAAAGAGAAGAAAAGAAGAATAATAAAACTATAATCAATAACCTAAAACAGTCAAACTTTAATTGTAATACTTAAATAAAATTACCAACTACAAACATAATCCAAATATTGACAAAACAAAACTAGAAACAATCTAAAAATACATAAAAATAGTAAAAATAGAACCGAGGGTTAAATGACAGACTCTGTAAAGGGTGACTGAATGGAAAACTGGACGGACAGTGTGAATGGCGTTCTGTATAGTAAAAATGTTAAAAAATAACCTAAATGAACTAATTCTTTAGCTAAAGTTATGTAGTTCTAAACCTAATGCATGGAATCAATAAACAAACCTATTTAATCAGAAAATTATCTTCAAATTAAGTCTTAAACAAAAAGAAAGCATTACATATTAAACTAATTAGTAAGCTGGAAATTAATTTAAACAAATTGGAAATTAACTTAAGCAAATTCATGGCAAGAAATAAATAAACAGAACTAAATCTAAATGAAAGCCAACTATTTTATATAAGTAAATTCATAACAGGAAATAAATAAACAAGACTGAATTTTAATGGAAGCAAACTATTCTATATATTTGAAATACAAACTAAAAGCAATACTGAAATGAAATCATTGTAACTAAAATGACTAAAAGAAAATAACTGAAAACAAAGCTATGCGTGCATCTACTTATTTAACTGCTGAAATAAAACTAAGCTAATGCAATACATGAAATAAAATAGCATTTACTATTAACTAATGAAAACAAACTGGAAACAGGAAATAAAATAGCAGGTATTATTATCTACTGAAAACAAACTGGAAATTAAACTAAACAAACTAAAATAGAAAAGAAAGAACTAAATTAAACAAACAAATGAACCTCTAGTTGATGAGGGGCCCTCTCAACAATCAGGGGTGAAGCCTGGTAACTCCTACTCAAATCCAATCTTCAACAGCAATGCATACAGCTCTTTATTCATATTCAAAAATAGAATTACAGTGCTTATAAAAGCTATGACTAACTGACTATATCTAACTAACTCTGACTAACTTTGCTCTATATTCACAGACTGACATATATAGTTTACATGAGAGATGAGCAAGTCGACCTGCAAAGGTCAACTACTCTCTAATTTTAGACAACCTTTAAAGCACATAATTGATTTGCAACCAACGCATATTCGGGCTCTTCATTTAGCACGATTGTGGTGAGTTTGCTCCTTCTTTAGCATGACCAGCCTTCTTTAGAATGTAGGTCCCTCATCAGCGCGAGCGTGTAGAGAAGTGGTGTTGTGGCGAGCAAGGGCGGTGACACAATCGGTCTTCTAGAACGCAAGTTGTTCCATCCCATTGAACGCATGGATAACGAGTATCTAAGTGGTGATCCTCTTAGAGGATGAGTTAAATGCACTGGTCCAAAATAGAGATGGTTGGCATGATGGCGAGCGGAGGAGATTACAGGCTGTTTAATGCTCAAAACTGATTATGGAGAGCACGCAGGTTGATGGGCGAGCTGAATGGCAAACTAAACGGACCATTGAACCGTGAGCTACATGTGCGTTGATCTAGGGAAAACGTGGCAAATGATCAACGAATTTTGCGCATTGGCTGGATGACGAGTTGAACGCCAAGATGGATCGTGAGTTGGGCATATGGTGCGAAAATAAGGTTGAATGCGTTTTGATGTTAATTTTTCCCAAACAAACTATAAAATCTGTAAACAAATATACATATCAAATAATACATTAAATATGATTTAAATAATATACTTTTGAGTTAATAAAATCATAAAAATGATATTAATAACCAAAGTTATAATAACATCAAATTTGTTCTTACCTTGTGCTGAAATAATGGTCTGCATGACATAAAACATACTAAAGATAATAAAATATGTGTTAAAATGTGTTACTTAATCGCCAAAAATGATAACAAAATGAGGCTCAACATTCCCCCAAACTAGAGAAATGCCAGGTCCCACTGAGCAAAAATAAAATGATTAAGGAAGAAGGAAAAGTTGCGCTAGTAACTGCCTTCTACTTGGCGAATGAAGGGAATAATTTAAACTGTAAATTATAAAATAATATTTGTTTTATGTCAAAATAGAAAATATTTTACGAGTCTTAGAAAAATGGTGGAATAGTAAAGGATTTGGATTTTTTAGGAGACCATGCTATTATAGCGAAATTCAAGATGTGTGTCATTTAACAAGCATATATGATGTGATAAATAAACCTATAAAGTTTATAGTTAGTTCAACCATGTCCAAAGTAAAACTTTGGACAGCTTGAACATATATCACAAATGTATAAATAACATTCTGAGTTAACAAGAAAAATAGTTTTCTTATGTATTTAAATAAAAAGATGCTAACTGTAAAATGATAACAAAAGAAATTTTAGGGTTTAAAGAATCCACACAAAAATAAAACCATTTCAAAGACAAAATTTGACAAATTTTAATCATTCATTCTATAATACCACAATATCTTATTCAGACCATTATCTGAACCATTATTCAAATCCTTCGTAAAGTCTTACATCAAATCCTTCATATTGATTGATCGATATATTTTTGTAAAAACATGCTTCATGCTATAACCTGAACACACTTTAAGATTTGTCAGAGATGAGAAATTTTGTCATAATAATAATAAAAGATGAAAGAAGACAAATATTTTATTCTGAATCTTCCTAATCCTCCCCCAAAACAAAGATATGGCATGTCCTCACGCACAAGAGAAGAATAGTTTATTTTAGATACTAAAAAGTGTGAGTATGATGTTATTGTTTTATAAAGAAAGAAAAAAATTGACTAGTAAAGGAAAGTGATTCAGATATGTATATTTATGAAAGAATAATAGTGTTGAGAAATACCATATAAAGAGATAATAATATAATCGAAAGAATGCCATAGGAAAATCTAGACATCTACGCCTCATTGTAAAGATATCTTGTCATCATAAAATACTTTAAGTGTACCCCAGAGTGTGTGAGAGATGTAACTATGGGTCCCATTTCTTGGATAATGACATTCTAGGTATTGATTGAATTAGATGGTCAGTGCCAAGGCTAACTTGCAGCGATTCTCAAGTGACAGTAAAGAGAACGTGCCTTAACATTTTATATATAATAATTTTTTTTTTTAAATTTCCTGTATATGATCATTATTTTATGAATCATGTGCATAGTAGTGCATTAACTAGACCTCTTTACCCGATATTGCCCCGCTACCATTGAGCCTGTTTAGTACCCCGATAGGTTTATCTTGGTACAATGCAAGTATAGTCCCGCTGCCAGCGAGCCTGTTCAATGCCCCTGAGGGTTTACTTGCATTTATCGAGCTTCCTGGTTTTAATTTTTTACTTAGCATTGACCTGCTGCCAGCAGGCCTGTTCAGTACCCTAGCGGGCTTTCCTTGTATATAATGATATTAAATATATGGAAGCCGATTGGTACTAGAGTGTGTTAAGCCCTGCTAAAACACATAATTCAATTTTACAGAATAAATTTACAAAATAGCTTTTCATACTGGCCTTAGTCATAAATCACGTCAAAAGAGAATAACTTAAAGTTTCTCTTTGACCTTAAAATACATCCTTTTCAGAAGAGATAAGTAATGTTCCACACAAGTAAAAATTCCCCGTACTCTCGAATTATCACAAAGAGATATTTAAGAGACAAGTTTTCATAACAAGTACATGATGAGCTAGTAATCCATAGGTAGAAGATGAATGATAATGAAAATAGGTCTTATCAAGCATTGTTCGAAATAACAAATCAGAAATATACATGTCTGAATAAAAATATGAGAAACTATGTGAATCATAAAAGGAGCGGTTAAGAATGATATGCAAGGAGTTATCCTTAATTGTCACTACAAACTGCAAATTAAGAAAAGTTAAGATACCTTACGAGCGTAATTACCTTTTCTAGATAATACTTCATCAGTTACTTATAGAGATAAAGTATCCATGATCAAACTGCAAAACCACTTGTTAGATTATTCAATTTATTCATAAAAACATACAAAGCAAAAGAGTCGCATGTAATTTATTTTATCAAAAGTGACTCTTATTTATTCATAGAAGCAAAAACATATCTACATATATACAAGTGATGATAAACCAAAATGATTTCACAGATCAAGAGGAGGAGGAATAACTTCCTCTTCAATCAATTCCATTTCTCTGTGGTGTAAACCATTTTGTACGAAATCTTGTCTAGATGTTGGTTGATGGTAAATCCTAAGTCTATGTCCATTCACTATAAAGGAAACTTCTGAGCCATCAATTGTTTTAATTTTTACTAATCCATTGTCAAAATCTGTAACTACTTCATAAGTTCCCAACCAACGGGTAGTTAATTTTTCTTTAATTTTTTTAAACCGTGAATCGAATAATAATGCCCAATCTCCAGCAGTAAATTGCTTTCACTTGATAAATTTATCATTCCATTGCTTTCGTTGATTTTGTATGAGCATGGTTCTTTGGAGCGCATCCTGTCTAATTTCATCTAATTCATTAATCTGTAGGATTCGTTTTTTTTGTGCTTCATCCAAATCCATACCTAACTGTGTTGCCATACGAAAGGTTTTAACTTGAAATTCAATAGGTAAAAGGACTTGTTTTCCATATACGAACTCATCGAGGGTATGCCCGGTAGTATTTCTCCATGTTATTCTATAGGCCCATAAATCCTCTAGAAGTCTATCTGCCCAATCCTTATGATGTAAGTGAATGGTCTTGGTTGAAATAGCTTCTAATACTTTATTCATTGATTCTACCTGGCCATTAGCCTGAGCATGGTAAGGTGAAGAATTGCAATGCTGGATACCATACTTCGTAGTGAGATATTTGCATGAATTGAGTACCTTGTTCTATGACAATTTCTCTGGGTACACCAAATCGGGTAAATATTTCTTCATATATTAATTTTACTACAGATTTCTCTGTAGCCCTAAACAAAGATTTAGCTTCTACCCATTTGGTAACATAATCTATGAAAACCAAGATATATTTCTTTTTACGAGACATGGGAGAGATTGTTCCTACAAAATCAAGAGCCCATTTTTCAAAAGGATGAATCATGACCTAAGGATGTAAATGAATTTAGTCTGATGTTGTGGGTCTACCCATTCTTTGACAACTATCACATCCTTTAACATACTTGGTAGCATCCTTAAAAATGCTTGTCCAACAATAACCAGAGTGCATTACTTTGTATGTTGTCCATCTATCAAAAAAGTGTCCTCCACATGGTCCATCATGGCATGCTCGGAGGATGTCTGTCATTTCAGCCTCTCGCACACATATTCTAATAATAAGATCTGGGCAAGTGTGAAAGAGGTCATTATCATTCGAGGAATAGTTAGATATTTGTACTATTATGTTGTGTTTCTCGTATGGAGCCAAATGGTGTGGTACTTTTCCAGTCACTAGATAGTTTGCAATATTAGCAAACTAGGGGGTTTGAACAGATACAGCAAACAGATATTCATCAATAAAAGTATCATCAATAGGTTTAGTATCATTATCATGTTGTATACCAGAAAGAAAATCTGCTACTAAGTTTTCTTTAGTAGGTCGATCAATGACGATAATATTAAATTCATGTAATAGAAAAAGACACCAGGTAACTCTACCATTGGTGATCAGTTTATTCATTAATAATCTAATGGCAGAGTGATCGGCATGGACAAAAACTTTGTACCCTGTAATATAATGGCGGAATTTATTAATAAAATAAAATACTGCCAAAAATTCTTTTTCAGTAACGGTATAGTTTAGTTCGACATGAGAAATATTTTTGCTGATAAAATAAATGGCATAAGGTGATTGCCCTTCTTTTTATCCTAGGACTCCTCCTATGTTTGTATGAGAAGCATCAATATATATATGAAAGGGAAGGGTTTATTTAGGGCCCCTAAGTATTGGTGCTACTGATAGTTTAGCTTTCAAAATCTCAAAAGCATTTTGACAAGATTCTGTCCAATGGAACTCTACATATTTTATGAGCAATTTAAACATTGGTGCAACTGTATTTGTAAAGTTTTCAATAAAACGGGAATAATAGCCTGCATAACCCAGAAATATTCTCACCTCCTTTTGGGTTTCTGGAGAGGGAAGGCCAACTATTACTTCAATCTTAGCAGGGTCTACCTTAATTCCTTAAGAAGAAATATGTTGTCCTAAAACTATACCTTCAGTCAGTAACATTTTACACTTTTCATGACTAAGAGCTAAGTTTGTTTCTTGAGATCAGATCAAAACGTTCTTAAGGTTGTCAAGAGATTCCTGGAAAGTATGACCATAGCCTGTAAAATCATCCATGTATACCTCGACACAGTCATGTATAATATCTAAAAAGATGCCTAATACTACTCGCTGAAAAGTAGCGGGTGCATTACATAAGCCAAATGGAAAAACTCGATAAGCAAATGTCCCCCAAGGACATGTAAAAGTGGTCTTATCCTGAACTTCAGGTGCTATTAGGATCTAATTGTAACCACTAAATCCGTCAAGAAAGGAGAAATATTGCTTACCTAACAAGGCATCTAATACTTGGTCAATAAAGGGAAAAACAAAGTAGTCTTTAAGAGTGGCTTTGTTCAGTTCCCTAAAATCAACACAAATATGCCATTTCACTGTAACTTTATTTAGAACTACCACTAGAGGAGATTCCCATTTTCTATCGGAAATAGGATAGATGAAACCGACAGTAAGTAGTTTTTGTAATTATTCTTTTACTATATCCTTCAAAGCAGGATTCATCCTCCTCTGTGGCTATCTTACAGGTGGTATATTTGGATCCATATAAGTGTGGTGAGTACAAGTGTCAAGGTTTATACCCTTCATATCAGTGTATTCCCATGCGAATGCTCTGAATTTTTTTTAATAACCTTAAATAGTTGAGTTTGTTGATCTTCACTTAACCATGCATTTATGTGCAGAAATTTTTAAGGGCCGACTTCACAAGGTATGGTGAAAGGTCTCATATGCTCTTCGATTGTAAAGATACAAGGTGATTTTATAAACATTCAGAGAGCCATAATTTCCTGAAACTAATCTCCAAATATTTGATCAAATTTATCAAACGACTGAGGAAAATATATACTAGTGGTGGAGGAAATTAATGGATTCAATACATTCTCAGTAGTCTACTCCTGTAATGCCCAGGAGAAATCACTAGGAAAGGAAAGGTAATCAAAATATTCATCCCCAAAGGAACAATTTAACCACCATGAATTTTCAATTATTGGTTGTGCTGGGGGATATAAAATAAGTCTTTGGGTAAACAACCCATTGGAAATGGTCATCTCCCCATCCCTACATCCTATACAAGCATTGGTAGTAGCTAACCATGGTCTTCCCAAGATAATACGATTTTCTTTAGCAGGATCTTTTGATTCTATGACCATAAAGTCGACAGGCTATTCCCATGAAGCTATTGATACAATAATGTCGTCCAAGAGTCCAACAGGCTTTACCGTAGTACAGTCGGCTAGTTCCAAGACGGAAGGTGTAGGTTGAAGAAATTTTCCCGACTGTAAAGCTTCTAAAACTACGGTGGTCATCATATTGATGTATGCTCCTAAATCAATTATTGTGTTATCTATGGCGATATTATTTATAATTACAGTCACTATTGGCGCTCCTGGATTTTTATATTTTGTAACCCGAGACTGATGTGACATATATTCAGACATCTCTCCTATGACATGAATTATAAGGGGGTCTTTTTGTTTCTTCCCTGGGCGTTTAATGCATAATTCCTTTATTACTTTTTTGTAAATAGGTATATCTTTAATAGCTTGCAATAATGGGATTTTGACATAGATATGCTTTAATTCATTCAAGATATCATACTCAGAATGAACTACGGGTTTTTCTATTACTAATCTTCTTGGAAATGGAGGAATTGTTTGTTCCTAAATAGGTTCTTGCAGAGGAAGGGTAGGTACTGGAACTTTTGGAGTGTTCACATGCTCCAAGATGGAATCATTCATGAGTTCATTTGAATCTTTTTCTTCTTCATTTTCCTCACGAATGACGACGAATGTTCTGGTTTTATCATTAACAACTCTTCCAGACCGTAATTGAATCTCATGTATAGGTACAGTCGAAACAAGGTAGGATGGAAGAATTTGCAACTCAATATTGTTAAGAGCTTGAATTGGTTTATTTGTAGGGTTAGGTATCACTTGTGCAGGTAATAATGTTGATCACGGAGGATTTGTATTCTGGAATTGATGAGGTTGTTGTGCAATGAGAGGAACTAGAGGTACAAATCTAGGTAAATGCTGTTGGAAATTCGGTTGATGCTGAGGATAAGGATTATTAGGTGGAGGGATAGGTTTTTACTGAGGGAATGGCTGTCCTCCCCACCCTTGTGACCAATACTATTGTTGTGGAAATTGAGGAGGAGGATACTGAGGTGGCCAACTTTTCCAACTAGGATTGTTCCATTGTTGAGGTTGTTGGTATGGAGATTAATAGGGTGGGGATTGTGGTGGAAAACTTTGGCATGCTGGTTGATCTCTAGATTTCCAAGGAGGCCTCCTTGATGTTTCACGTACATCCCCACTCTTATAGATGGCTTGCAATCTAGGAGAAAATGGACAGTTATCTATCGGATGTTCCTCTGTATAGATGTGACATATAGAGATATTATTTAATGGACATTCATTTTAGGGATGTTTTGTTCTAAACCTTGGAAATAAAATACTCATTGCTTCCCATTATTCATCTTGCCTTTTCTTGGCTTGTAAAGCATCTAATTGAGAACCCATGGATCCTAAGATGTCAGTCTTAAAATTTTCCAATAGGTTACCCAATTCCATCCTTGTAACCCCTCCTAAACTAGGAATGTTTCTTCTTGCATTTCTACTATAAGGCTCTCAAACGTTTTTCCCAACTTTTCCCCTACTTCTAGAATAATTTTTAAACATCTTACTGATCTGTGTAAAATTTTTATGAGAAATATCGCCAGCTTCCATGAGATTAAGACTCTCTAGCAAGTCCTTGGAGATTCCTTTGAGAAAAAGTGTCATGATACTTTGATTTATGAAGTGTATAAATGAACCTTTCAAAATAATCCTCTAGGCTTTCATCTTCAAGTTGTTGTATCTTGAATATATCGTGTCAAGAATCTTTACGTTTGCAGTATTCTTGATACTTCCGCAAGAATGAGGTTCTCATGTCATCCCAAGTCTTGATAGTGGATTCACCTAATCCCATGAACCATCGCAAGGTGAAATCTTTTAATGTAGAAGGAAAGAGTTTTAGTTTGTGGGAATCTTGTAGATAATTATAGCTCCTACAGAGAATATCAAACTCAAACAAGATTGCATCTAGGTCCTCATTACTTTTTCCATAAAAGGTAGGTAAAGAAGAAGGAGGGATGTTTTTCATATTTACATCCAGTACAGTGTCTAGAATAGGAAACCTGAAGATAGCCTCAGTTTTATTTTCTCCTTCTCCCTCGTTATTTCTAACTTGATTATGATCTTCGTTCTCTCCCCGTCCCTCCATATAGTATGGGTTTTTAATATAAATATACCTAGGAAGCTCCTTTTGAGGTGATAATGGAGCATCGCCATGCTCTATTTTGGGAGAGATCTTCCCCTGGTAAACCGTTTTCTTATTGAACCCTAGAGGGAAAGTAGGTTCTACTATGGATGTCCCAATTTGTGAGATGAATGTATCTAAGGGGTTTACAAAGAGGGATTTTACCTGCTCAGGATCAACAAAGTCAAAAAAGTTTGGACTTCCTACTAGTGAAAAGGTTGTATCATTTGCTTGTGTGACTAGTGGAGAACTAGAGGTTACTAGTGGTTGATTCTTCTGAATTTCTTTAGGAATGAGGTCCTCAGGACCTCTGGGAAAAGTTCCTTCTCCTTCTATGGTTCCCTTGGTAAGATCTCTTGGAAGAGTTTCTATAGGTTTCCAAGCAGGATTACTCCCTTCAGGTGTTTTTTGATACCTTTCTAGTGAGTTAGTAGTTGGGGTATTACGTCCCCTCGAAAAGTTAGCACAAATGTCAATAACTTTTCCCACCTTAATAAATATACCCTGAGTATCTCTAAGTTTGTTCATGAAAAGAAAACTAAATTAAAGGAAACTTATGCTATTACTATTTTTGCTGGATTTGGGGGCACCTATCATAATAGATGTGCTAGTTCTAAAAATAAAAACAAGTTTATGACAAATGCAAGAAATAACACACTTACAAAAACAAAAAAGGAACAACAAGGCTTTGGGGCACCCAACTAGAGTGGATGCGTCTCACTGTTACACCACAGAAATTCCAGGAATTTCATAGTGAAGTCGTATTTGTGTCTTATTGTTCTCCCCTTCCTCTTGCTGTGTAAAATAAAATTAATCTACCTATCTATCTAAACTATAAAGGAACCCTATTTATTATACCTTATGAAACAACTCCCCGGTAACGACGCCAAAATGTTGGGTGTTTTCTACTATCTTAAATATACCTAATATTTAATTATCGACCGGGGTTGGTAGGCTTAGAGTTGATACAAAATATATGCAAAGGTAAAAAAGGCTCCTAGGGTGTCATGGAGGTATTCTAATAAATAAAAGATCAAAAGATCAAAAACCGATTCAAACTCCTAAAACTATCTAAATAATTGGACTGGAGTGGAATATCAAATTTAAACAACTATTAAAAAGAAAGATATAAAGATTAATACTTATAACTTCAGTCACTAACTCATACAAGGAATTATATCAACTGAACTAACAAATAATCAACTAACTACTCCTTAAGCAGAAGGCTAGGGTAAAAAAACAACTTATCTTATAAAAAAAATGGAAAACTGAAAAAAACAAGTAGAAAACTTAATAAAAGATAATAAATAGAAGCAACTAGAAAACTTAATAAATATATTTAAACTTTATTCTTTAATAAACACATACCAAAAACAAGAATAATTCCTATGATTACAAATAATCTAACAATACATCTAACCCTAAACTCTATATGCAAACGAAGATAATTATGATGTGACATAAGAGTAAAACAAAATCAATGTTTAATACTCAAGAAATAAAAACAGAGTCAATCCATACCTAATTCAAAATGAAAAGAAAACAAAAGAAGAATAATAAATCTTTAATCAATAACCTAAAACTATCAAACCTTAATTGTAATACTTAAATAAAGTTACCAACTACAAACATAATCCAAATATTGACAAAACAAAACTGGAAACAATCTAAAAATACATAAAAACTGTAAAAACAGAACCGAGAGTTAAATTACAGACTGAATAGTAGGTCTGTAAAGGGTGACTGGTAGACTCGACAGATAGTTCAAATGGTGGTACATACAGTAAACAATGGTAAAAACTAACCTAAATGAACTAATTCTTCACCTTTATGTAGTTCTAAACCTAATGCATGGAATCAATAAACAAACCTATTTAATCAAAAAATTATCTTCAAATTAACTCTTAAATAAAATGAAAGCATTGCATATTAAAGTAATTAGTAAGCTCAAAATTAATTTAAAGAAACTCGAAATTAACTTAAGCAAATTCATGGCAAGAAATAAATAAACAGAACTAAATCTAAATGAAAGCCAACTATTTTATATAAGTAAATTCATAACAGGAAATAAATAAACAAGACTAAATTCTAATGGAAGCAAACTATTCTCTAGATTTGAAATACAAACTGAAAGCAATACTAGAATGAAATAGTTGTAACTAAAATGACTGAAAGCAAATAATTGAAAACAACACTATGCGTGCATCTACTTATTTAACTACTGAAATAAAACTAAGCTAATGCAATACAAGAAATAAAATAGCATGTACTATTGTCTAATGAAAACAAAATGAAAATTAAAATAAACTAACTAAAATAGAAAAGAAAGAACTAAATTAAACAAAGAAATGAACCTCTGGTTGATGAGGGGCCCTCTCAACAATCAGGGGTGAAGCCTTCTAACTCTTACTCAAACGCAATCTTCAACAGCAATGCATACAACTCTTTATTCAGATTCAAAAACAGAATTACAGTGCTTATAAAAACCATGACTAACTGACTATCTCTTACTAACTATGACTAATTTTTCTCTATATTCAAAGACTGATATATATAGTTTACATGAGAGATGAGAAAGTCGACCTGCAAAGGTCGACTGCTCTCTAATTTTAGACAACCTTTAAAGAACATGATTGATTTTCAACCAATGCATAGTCTGGCTCTTCATTTAGCATGATCATGGCGAGTCTGCTCCTTCTTTAGCATGAATAGGCTTCTTCACCATGCTGGATGTGGTGACGACCCCTTCCTTAGTGTGGAGGATGGACTAGTGGTGAGCGCAGGCTTGTACACAGAAGCAGGGTCTAGAATGCAGGTCCCTCATTAGCACCGGCGTGTAGAGTGGTGGTGTTATGGAGAGAAAGGGCGATGACACAATTCGTCTTCTAGAAAGCAGGTCATTCCATCGCTTTGAACGCATGGATAACAAGAAGCTAAGTGGCAATATTCTCAAAGGATGAGTTAAATCCACCGGTCAAGCATAGAGATGGTTGGCGTGATGGGGAGCAAAAGAGATTACACGCCGTTTAATGCTCAAAACCGATTATGGACAGCATGCAGGTTGATGGGCGATTTGAACAACGAACCAAATGAAACACTGAATTGTGAGCTGGATGTGCATCGATCTAGGGAAAACGTGGAAAATGATTAGCAAATTTTGTATGACGGCTAAATGACGAGCTGAACGCCAAGCTGGATCGTGAGCTGGACATATGGTGCGAAAGGAAGGCTTAATGCGTTTTGATGTTAATTTTTCCCAAACGAACTATAAAATATGCAAACAAATATACATATCAAATAATACATTAAATATGCTTTAAATAATATACTTTTGAGTTAATAAAATCATAAAAATAATATTAATAACCAAATTTATAATAACATCAAATTTGTTCTTACCTTGTGATGAAATAACGATCTGCATGACATAAAACATACTAAAGATAATAAAATATGTGTTAAAATGTGTTATTTAATTGCCAAAAAAGATAACAAAATGAGGGCCAACACACCCTTAGTTCGTCCCCAAACCCCCTACGCTCTCTCTCTCTCTCTCTCCCTCTCTTTCTCTCTCTCTCTCCCTCTCTCCCTCTCTTTTTGTCCCTTAACTCTTACTAACTCATTCTCTCTCTCTCTCTCTCTCCCTCTCTTTCTCTCTCTCTCTCCCCCTCTCTTTCTCTCTCTCTCTCTCTCTCCCTCTCTTTCTCTCTCTCTCTCCCCCTCTCTTTCTCTCTCTCTCTCTCTCTCCCTCTGTCCCTCTCTCTCTCTCTCTCTCCCTTAACTCTTACTAACTCATTCTCTCTCTCTCTCTCTCTCTCACACACACACACACACACACATACCTATGTATCCCATTACCACTAACACCCTCCCTCCTCTCTCTCTCTCTCCTCACCAATATTCCCCTTAACTCATACTAACACCCCCTCTTCCCCCTAACTCCTACTAACTCCCACTCCTCCTCTCCCTACCACTAAGCCCCCCTCCTCTTCCTCTCTCTCTCTCCACACCCTCTTCTTCATTACCTCACCCTCTCTTTCTAACCCAAACAACCGCAATCCACACGTATACCCCTATTCTCTCTAATCACTCTATGTTCCTCCCCAAACCCCTAACACCCCTCTCTCTCGCCTCTAAATATTACAAACCATTTCTCTCACACTCTCTCTCACTTCCTAATTCATCCAACTACACCTAACCCCCACCCCTATCTATTCCTTAACCCCCTAACACACCACCACACTCTCTCTCTCTCTCTCTCTCTCTCTCTCTCTCTCTTACACACACACACACACATATCTCTTTGTCTCCCCCTACCACTAACACCCTTATGTCTCCCTCGAAACCCCTAACCCTTTCCCTCTACCTCTAACCCTTTAACACTCCCCTATCATCCTATCTCTAGTCCTTTATCATGCCCATACTTTTTAATGTCATCATCATGAAACCAAACAATATAGTTGTAATGTTAAATATCATGTGCACATTTTAGTGAACAAAAACGTGTGCATGTTTTGGTGAACAAAAACACTTGTGGGTTATGACTACATATACTTCTAATGCCAAAAATTACTACTACATCCTCTCTACAACATGTAAATACCCCCACATTAATATACCCCCCTTCTACAACACCTAAATACCGTGGGGGGTTCACCTTGTTGAGAAATATCTTATCACGTTCATTCATAAAAGGGGTTTTTTAATTGTGAAAAATAAGGTTAATATATTGTAAGTATTGGGGGGCAGGGAGTAAGGTATGGGGGGGTATAAAAAGGGGTTTCTAGTAAACTAAGGAACATATTGTAAAATAAGGGGTTTTTAAATTGGAATATGTATTGGGAGGGGGGCTCCACACAATGATTTTTCTAGTGAAATTATCAATATCTAGTGAAATTAGGGGTATTATAATATGAAATTGACATGTAATCAAACACGTAAACCTCCCTATGTATCTTGATGTTGGTAGAGCCTATTTTTGAACTCTGTTGTCTTGACCTTAACCAAAATGTACCCTTCACTCAAGTGAAAACATTTATTAAGCATGGTAGGATTCTATACCTTATTTTAATACTTGGATTGGGAAGTTTCATCAAAACTATAAGGTGTTGATTAATCTTCTTGGAGGAACAACTTCGATATTCTGGGTAGAGGCAAGGGATAGAGCCTAACAAAGGGGTAAATGGTGATATTGATGAATACATTCCCAATATTGGCAAGGATTTTGATATGTTATTATTTGTTTTGGCATAAATTGTTTTGGACTCATAGGCCATTTAGGGTCTTTGTTTATGTATTTTGGGAAAGATATCAATTCTACTTGATTTTTTTTAGTTGTATTCAACTTTGCTATATACTTGAGAAACTTTGCATATTTGTCAATACTAGTTTGGATTAAGAGGGATGCTCACAAATATATATGCACATAGTGAAATTGATTTGTTTTTTATGAGTAAATTGGGGTTTTGGTTCCATTGGGCATGTAAATTTCTTTTAAAGCATAAAAATTAAAACAATTATGGTTTCAATTCATATTATGGCATACAAATCATTGAAAATAGTGAAACTAGTAGGACAAGATTTGGTATAAATACATAAGAATGAAAATATTGATCCCCAAGGTGGAAATTGTATACCGTTTTCACCCAAATCGTGTTCACCCTTGTGGGATTTGGTCAGCCTAAAATCGTTGCAGTTGGTTGTTGTGGAGAAAATGATGGGTGCGGCTTGTTTTATGTGTAAATCATGTTTTACAAATCATGTGCATGTTTTGGAGAACATAATTCATGTGCATTTTACAGCATCATAATGCGCTCGTGTTTTTTTAAATATCCTAGTTGGAAATCAGCTTGGTAGGATTAGGACTAGGCTTGGAAGACTTACCATTTGCTTGGGACGATTTCTCTTTTATAGTCTTGAATCATTTTCTTGAATACACCATTGCATGTAAAAGGCCCATCAACTTTGTGCACTCACCCACTACTAGACACCGATCTTTACATACAATAAAAAATCCAATCCATCAACATTAAATTAAGAACTTCAAAAGTTGCACCAACACTTGGTGTACCAATTTATATGTCTACCCTGTTAGATAATTTAAACAAAAAAAATGCTAATTTATTTGGGAAAAAATAACTCAACACTAGTACTATTTTTTATCTACTTGTTTAACAAATTTTGTATATTGATTGCTCCATTTAGGTGCTCAAAGTTTTCACCAATAGAGACATATACCTTATCATTATCCAAAAAAATAAATGTCAATGTTAAAAAAAATCAAAATTACTTTAGTAATTAAAATTTTCAATAAGTACCCATAAAGTGGGTGCTTGACATCTTCTCGTTGCTCAATATGATGATGCTTATCCTCTCTCATGGGATGAACATGCAACCACTTGTCACTCAATATGCAAAATATTCCTTGGTTATACATCCATATTCTCTAAGTGTTATGACTTTCGTGAATGCTAAGTACTTTCCCCTTGTGTGATGGTTTTGTCATGGGCCTGATCCTTTGGAGTACTTTATCGCCATTAGTTACGATGTGATGAACTCAAGTGCCATTATTCTCCCATGTATAAGGTGTTATACATAGTTTCCATCTATGAATGGGAACTGAAGCCAAAATTTTCACCGCACACCTTTTTCTCTCCCCCTCTGCATCCATCAACTTGTCTCTCACCTCAAAATTCGACAATGGTTTGAATATCACCCCCCCACAAAAATTTAAATACTCTTTCCATGGGTAATATGTTCTCTATAATCATTATGGTTTGATACAAGAAATCAAAGAGAAATACCTTCGCTGGCCATCACCACTATCACATTCCCGAGTTCTGTGAGAGAGTGACATTGTTTGTCCTTGCTATGTAGGAAGGGTTTCCTCTTTGACCAAGTGCCACATTTAAGGTCTTGAAAGTCATATTGAAGATAATTTGGTCTTCCCTGATCCATACCATCTCTCTATCAAAATGGGGTGTCTAGTGTAAGACACGAGCTTAACTTGAACCAGGAAGACTCAATACTAGAGGACTCTAAAATTGGTCTGCTATAACAAGACAATGCTCGAATTGGATCTCATAGACTACATGGAGAGTTATCTGATGGAAAACAACCAAGGTATCATCTTGGAAGAATGCATGGATAAGAATGGAGGATTCCTTCTCCACATGGCCAAATCCGAAATGGAATTGGACACCAAGATTAATACCCTTTCTTGGGATCTCACTGGAAATGTCTTCAGTCAACCAATAGAGATTCTAGAGGACTGCCATCTCATCTTTCGGTGTCACCCCAAACCCCCTGAATTTAGTGAATTCTCTAGCATGGATCCTGATGACCAGAATCAGAAGCAAAGAATCACTCGGTTATTATCATTTCGGATGAAAACTAATTATGCTTAGAACCTACTAAGTTTCCAAGTTTTTATTCTAGTTTTATTTCAATGGTCAGAAGGCTCCTTTTTCTTAGTTAATAATTAATTTTGGCTATAAATCCTAGCCTATGGGACCTAATATGAAACCTTAGTAATTTATTTTCTCTTCAACCACTTAAAGAATCTGTCTACGGTTATATAGATAATATGGGTTTTTTTTCCATGTTTTCAAGCTGCATGGTTGTGACTGGTTCACTACCTACCTCCCTTCATTATACTTCTCATTTTTAATATAATGAAACACAAACTTATAATTTTATTTTCAATAAATAAAATCTATTTATTTGGAAGGTGATTCAATATCCTACATTTAATTCATTTTACTGAATGGAAGATCATTTTGTAGGTATCTCAAAATATCCTTGTATGGTAAGGGATGTTAGTTTTTTCAATTTTGTATTGAATCTAATGCATAAAAAAATGATCCTTATTAACTTTCACTCACCCCATAATGTATCATTACATATGTTTGTTATGTTTCAATTTTATATCACCTTTGGAGAACATGTAATCCAATATAACTCTTGAAGAATGTGCAATGTGACATAACCCTTGATGAATCTCACAATGTGATGTAATAGTAGAAGAATGTGTCAATTAAACATAAGTAAACCAATATTAATTTCACAATGAGACAACCGTTGAGGAATGTCACAATTCGACGTAATCATTGAGGGACATCATAGTTCCAAATAAGTGAGTCAAGATGAGCATCACAATGCAACATAAACATTGAGGAATAATGCAATCTGACATAACACTCGAGGAATGTCACAATATGGCATAACTGTTAATGTGCATCAGACTTACACAACCATTAAAGAACATAAGTATTTAACATAAAATAAACCAAGATGGATATCACACTATAACATAACCATTTAGGAATGTCACAATACATCAAAATCATTAAGGGATATCACAATTCAACATAACCCTTGATTAATATCATAATGTGGTACAATAATTAATGATATCAAAATTTCAATCACATAATTCAGACAATCCATTATGAATGTCTCTAACAACCCTAAAATTCATAGATTATTTATTTATTTATTTACTGCAAGTAACTTAGAAATGTATAGTTCATTTTTCATGTGCTACTCATGTTATTAACTAACTCCAAGATTCATGTACCTATGTTATTATTAGCTTTCTTTATTTTGTGAACTGTCGTCATGACATTACTTTGTGACATAATTATCTTCCTTGCAGGATTTGATTGAAACTTGATGTTTGATTCTTCTCTTGAGCTACACAAGGGATAGGTCATGTTATTACTTAGTCGTTATGACTAATTCTTGAACCTCTATTTTACCAATATGCAAGCAAGTGAGGTTACCCCAACATTACAGCTAAAGAACAATTTCTATGCTATAATGCCATAAGGGATGAGGAAAAGGTAATCCTAAAGTTTTGGACAGGGATCTATCCTTACCTAGTTCTCACAATGTTCATAAAACATATTTATACTTTTAATATAACAAATAAAATTCCTCACCCAAGGAACCTTCTAACTACTAAACTATTTGTGCAGGTTAAGATATGTTTAAAAAAGGGAAATCGGTACCATAGGTTATAAGGAACAAAACAACGAGAATGCTTTTTTTGTTAGGATGGAACTTTATCCAATGGATTTTATGCTATGCCTAACCATTCATGGAGAGTTGAACAAGGTTCTTGAACTTTTCATTGAGACACTTGTTGACTTAATGGTGATGGAAAAAGGTAGGGTAAAGGTCATAAACTCACTCCCTTTCAAACCATGTGAATTCAATACAATCTCCAGCTGTCAGCAACCAGTGTGGTGTAAAAACCTAAAGGTTTTAATGTGTCTTGAACATTGCACTTGTCTTTTTGATAGGGTTCTAGATGAGGTTAACAACTTTCTCAATTTCTCAAATGGCCTTCGACTGCTTGACCTTGCTACTCCATTGTCCGCAAACAGAGATGGAGGAGCCACCAAACTCAGCCCTCGCCACCTTCTGCACGAGTCTATGCTCAATTTGTTCGTCAATGGAGTTTTCAATTCTCATTTTTGTGGTGACTGGAGATTACTGAACGTCGAGAAGGTAAAAATTTGACTGCAATCACTTTCTTTTTTTTCTTCCTTTGCACAAGGATACAAACTGTGGTTTAAGTTCCAACCTGTGTATTGCATGTGCAGGGTGATTCTCTGTGGTGAGGCTGTGGTTTGGAATCTCACCAAGAAGCCCTTATTTTTCCAATAAGACCAATGTCTTTCCTTGTGTGGTTATGTGGAACTAATCTGGGTCCTGTGGTGTGTTGGGTTTTTTCAACTTTGCGTTGGTTTGGTGATGTGGAAGTGATATATTGCTTTTGTATACTATGTATATTTACTGTAAGGGTATTTGTATCACCCGTGGAGTATTTTAAACAACTATTCCACTATGTATATTATTTTGGTTCTAAAACGTGTTTGATACTGTAAGGACCCATGGGGGTTTCAATACTGCAACTCTATTTGTTTCACTAACTAAGTGACTGTGTATATTTTCAGTATGTGAATAAATCATTTCCTGTGGAATCTTGCAACTATTCCACTTTCCTTTCAGAGCTATGATGTTTATAAGTACTTCTATTTTGATCCTGCCAATTGTATTTTATAATATGAAAACATTCAACTTGTCTGACCGTGTGAGGGCTTCGTGGTTTAGTTTATTTACAGTGCTAAAAATTTGTGGCCGTGAGGCTTTTCTCTGTCGATTTTGTTTTTGGGCTTAGAAATGAACTATAGTCACGGTTTTGTTATTAAATCAGTAATGCAATGGATACATTGTTGTAAAGACTTGTCAAGGCTATGTGTGAACAATACCAAAGTTGTATTATGGTTTTCTATATAGAGATTGTTTATACATTTTCTTTCTCTAAACTGGTTTCGTTATTTCTTTCACCGTTTATGTTTGATGTAACACGATAAGACTGTGTAGCCTTACTGTTGAGTGTGATAAGATCCATAAGGATTTTGTTGAAATATTTTGACTAACTCTAGAATGTGGTTTTTAGGTAATGTTGTAATGTGGCTACGAGCTATCTTTAAGAATATAGAGCCAAATTGTTACAATAATTATTATTGTTTACTTGATATCGTGATGTGTTTGTAAAATATGGTTTTATATGTCAAAAATAATTGTTACATAGTCATTTTCCTTCATTTGATAGTTAGCAGGCATTAGAGGAAATTTGGGGTCTAAAATGGGCCTTATAAGAAAACGTGCCAAAATAAGTTTTTGTGAGTTGGAATTCAAGAACCAATAGAATTTCAATAAAACAAGTCAACCATAATAGTTGAATTGACATATTTGTCATTAAAAAAAACTACTTTTTTTGTTCGTATTTTCGACATATCTCATTGTGTTTTTACTCAAATTTCGATCGGGAGAGCTCGTTGGATGCGGAATTTGATTCCGCATCCAACGAGTATCCACACTGCATACTTTTGACGGACCCCTCTACCCCAAAAACAAGAAATACCTGAAAAAAATGTGATGATGATGACATCATGATGATGTCATGATGTCATGATGATGTCATCATCACGTTTTTTTCAGGTATTTCTTGTTTTTGGGGTAGCGGGGTCCGTCAAAAGTATGCAGTGTGGGTACTCATTGGATGCAAAATTAAATTTCGCATCCAATGAACTCTCCTGATCAAAATTTGAGTAAAAACATAAGGAGATATGTCGAAAATATGAACACAAAAAGTAGTTTTTTTCTTTCTTCCTCCAAAATTAATCAATATTATTTTATTATTTTAACTATTATTTTATTATTTTAACTATTATTTTATTATTTTCCTTAGGAGGCCCATTTTAGACCCCAAAATTCCTCTAATGGTTTTGGGAAAAACTTATAAGAAGATGGATTTGGTCGTGAGGCCCCTCTTAAATCTATTTCAGTTTATAATAAAACAAAAGGATCGTGCGAGGAGTTGTTAATAGTATGACTGTGTAGATTTAGTTAATATATTAGGGTTTCGTCATTTTATTTAACCACTTTGGAACAACCATGAAGCATTTTATCTTGAACACGTGTTGTTAGGGAGAGGACCGTAAGGCCTCTCTTAACAATGATTACAGCTTTTAAAATACTTTTTATAAATTTTTGGTGATATCGTGAGAAGGATTTTACTTTGAATGATTAACTTTGTTAAAGTATTAACAATAGGTCATGAGACCATAGGTAGACTTCCATTAGTGTTTGAAAAGACTTAAACTATGTTTAGATAATAATATTGTTTTGGAAATTAGTTAAGCCTTAAGGTTGTCTGTAATTTTTTTCTCCAAGCGAAATACTTTAGAAATAACACCACTCTCACCTGAAGCCTGTAACCAATGCTACAGTGTGTCGATAATCTTGACTTGGTGTTATTAAACAACTTAATAGCTAAGGGACTGGGCTTAATATGCCCTTAAACATAACTATTAGGAAACTAGCTTAGTTATTATTGTTCATTTTAAACCCTTGTTGTTCTAATTAATTCTAGAGTTTGTTTTAAGGAGATAAGACTCGACCCTAGAAAGATTATTGTAAAGGTGCAAATGTTGAGGAGGAGGAAACTTGGATCTCAACATTAGAATTATTAAAGGTTCTAGGTTAAGCTTGAATTTGTATAAATCTTATTTAGGGTACGACCCTAACTTAGATTCCCATAATTAAATATCTATGTTATAGTAGGTCTCTGTGCTTTAGTTTACCATATAATTGTTACAAGTATTTAGTGCAAAACAATATTTACTCGATTCTAAACTTAGTCTACATAATTAATATCACTATTACTAACATTTTACTAGTTTTTAATATCTGTAGAAATAATTTAACACTAATACAAAACAGAACACCATTTAGGTTATGAAATACTTTTATAGAAAATACTAATAAATATAGTTTCCTAACAACTTTTTCAGATAAAGGGATTATAAAACATCCTAATTACCGTTCGTGAGCATATTCCAAATGAAAGTACAGATGCATAAGTAAATCACAATTGAACCTTGATAGAATGGAGAAAGGGGACAAACACCCATGAGAGATTGTCCAATCCAACCTTCTCCTGAAGCAGCCAAAGTTACTTGCTTATGACCCCCGAGCCTATTCACTGAACCACTAGGACGAATATCTCTCAAAGTAGTCTACACAACAACCTTGATGTAACTTAGCAATTAGTAGCAGACTTATCTTAGCAAATCACTTTATCTATTGTCTCATCAAATTCCTTGTGTGCCTCACTTCTCATTTTGCAGCATTCACAAGGTCCATTCACTTAGTAATGAGAATGAGTAGTGAGTTTCTTTCTCAATTTGATGGTTTATATAAGATTTCCTAGGTCTTTGTTGGAATTAAACGAGCCACAAGCTGAGTTCCCCCTTGAGGGAACATGACCACTTTTTTAGGATTATGCTCCTACAACAGCTAGATCCTTCTTCCTAGTGGGTGAGTGAACACTCACTTAATAGTTAGTTTCCCTTGGATAGGTGTCTCCTTTATTTAATTATTAAAATAAATAATTCTTCAATTCCACTCATCCTTAACCCACTTGATCATATACTTTATAAAAAATTTAACATAATGTTTTAGTGAAATAAATAATAAATATGTATTTTGAGGGTATATTACAATGTCACAACATGATCACAATTGTTGGGTCTTCCAAATTTAAATGTAAAAAGTGTTTCTCTCATTGTCATCCAAGTGGTAAATTGTAAAAGTAAAGGAATAAATTGTAAAAAGTAAAGAAAAGTGGTAAATTGTAAAAGTAAAGAAATGTGTTAGGGAAAATTGTAAAAGTAAAGAAAAGTGGTAAATAGTAAAAGTAAAGAAATGTGTTTGTGAAAATTGTAAAAGGAAGAATAAATTGTGAAAGTAAAGAAAAGTGGTAAATTGTAAAAGTAAAGAAATGTGTTCGTCAAAATTAAATTGATAATAATGAAAATGTTAAATAAGTTATTGTAAAAGGAGAAAATAGTTTAATTAATTTAGTTTACCAAACTAATGTTATAAGTAGTTATGTTGGACTGTTCCCATGCAAAGAAGCGCAATCCAACAACACCATTTTAGATCCATGACAAACAAAGAAATGGTTCAGTTGTAAGGAGTCTACTAAAAACGAGATTACATATATAATAACGAAGAACACTAAAAGAGAGATTACATATATAATAACGAAGTGGAAGACAATTTCAGCTGCCATCACCCTTATTTTCACTGTAAAATCCAAGCCAAGATTTCTAATTATTTATTTACTGCGGCCCAAGGGCTTCACATAATCGACTTCATTCCCACGCAATGGCTACCGGACTATGAACCACCTGTGTTCCACCCTTCATGCATCTCCACCAAATTTGCCCGAATTCTTGGAGCCCGCTAGAACTGTTGCTAGATGCTATTTTGCTTTCAAATCGCACTGTATAACTCTGCTTCTCATTTTTCTCCTTGAAGACGAGGGTCGTAGGCTCCACAGTTATATGTACGTTTGGAGGGTTGTCCACTGTAACCTTATACACAGACACGGCCGCCCCAACGTTCGTCACAATTCTGCTCGTAACACGGACTAAATCAAGCGGCTTAAACACCACGGAGAATGATGGGTAGTTCAGATCTCCTGGCTGCTACGTGGTTAAGTTGGTGCAGGAGCTCGCGTTGTTTGTCATAATCTGAATTTGCTGTTGGGTATAATTGAGGCCACACAGAAAGCGAACGTAGTCATCAAATCCCACATCATAGGCGAGACCGGGATCCAGGGCAGCCCTGATATGCACATGACCTACACCTATTTCAAAGGCGTTTGTAGGTGGCATAGTGTAGGAGTCTCATATAAGGCGTTTAGTATTATCAAATAGCGATGCAGATGTCATCAAAGCCAATTTTATTGCAGCGGGTGTCCACTTCGGATGCGCCCTGCGTAGAAGTGCTGCGATGCCTGCCACATGAGGGCACGACATGGACGTGCCAGAAATTATGTTGTAATCTACTCTTCGAGGATCAGATGGCAGTCCGGTTGGCCCGACGTGTCCAGACCATGCTGCCAATATGTTGACTCCCGGAGCAATCAGATCCGGTTTAAGGAGCTCTGGAACAACTGGATTCGGCCCCCTGGATGAGAAGCTTGCTAGCACTGGAGCTTGTGTTTTACCTACCATGGTCAGTCCCTCAGCTTTAATGGTTTCCGTAGGATTTTTTGTGGTGTTGATATAAGCTTTAACGTCGTCACCGGACTTGAAATCGACACTGGTAGCCGGTAAGAAATGAGGATCGATCGACAAAGTCTCTCCGTCATAAGGCGAGTTGACGAGAATCATACCCGCACCCCGAGCTTGTTGCACGATCGATCCCATTTTCGCTGGAGTAAATGAAAGATCACAGAGCACAATTTTCCCCGTGACCATATTGGGATCAAGGCTTCCAGGCCAACACTGATTTGCAATCCCGTTACTGGACGCGGTTGTCCCGTATACCAAAGGCAATTGCTTGTTTCCCAGCGTCTTGCCTTTGTAAAGGGAGGAGCCCGAGTACTTTTTGCCATTCCCAAGCACCACGGGAGCCGGGAACTCTCGGTCGATGCTGCTGGCGCCTACGGTAGTTATCCATGGCGCCGTGTTGAAAATCGCCGAAGGAATTGGCCCTCTATTACCCGTCGAGCACGACACAAAAACACCCTTTTGGATGGCTCGGAGAGCTCCAGTCGCTATTAGATCTGAATAATAAAGGTTAGGTTCATCGCCCATTGATAAGGATAACAAGTCTACGCCGTCCGAAACAGCCGTATCCATTGCAGCAAGAATATCGGACTTAGTGCAGTACCCCCTTGACCAGCAGGCTTTATATTGAGCCAATCTAGCTTTGGTAGCGATGCCTCTAGCCGTCCCTGCGGCAAAGCCAAGAAGGCTCGATCCAGGCACTTCCGACCCCGCGGCAGTGGACGAAGTATGAGTACCGTGATCAAGTGCATCTCAAGGAGATCTATAATCCTCACTTTTGTTGATAGTACTCCCTCTGGCTTCATATCCTTTGAGAAAATAGCGGGCTCCAATAATTTTCTTGTTGCAATGGGAAGCATTGAACTGATCGCCCACCTCACATTCTCCCTTCCATCTCGCCGGCACCGGTGTAAGTCCTTCATCGCTGAAGCTCTTGCTCTCCGGCCATATTCCTGAATCCACGAGACCCACGATAATATCATCACCGAAATGTAAGAGTGGCCATTGCCCATCATTGGAGCTCAACCCCAGAAATTTCGGGGTTCGAGTGGTGTGGATTTGGTTGACGGTGTCTCGATATACATCCAAGCTTCCATCCATATTCTCCATGGCTTCAGCCTCCGTGCTGGTCAGCTTGGCTGCAAAGCCATGCATTACTGTACCATAAGTATATAGCATTGCAGTGGGATCCGAATTGGATCCTGAAACGTGATCTATCAATCAAGAGTACCAATGCTGGTGGAGAATGAAATGGTCGGGCTTCATGGATTTATCCATATAAACTATGTACGTCTGTCCTGCAGTCTGGCTTTTAACTTTCATCTCATCATCATCATCATCGGACTTAGTAAATGCGCCTGAACTGGTCAACGGTAATGCTACAGCAACAATCAAGAAAACGATTGCATAAGAGGCGTTCATATTTGGCATACCATACCCCGTCTGATCTGAAGCCTATAAATACAGTTGGATAATATTGCCAACAAATTAAGGCTTGATCTCCGGTGGTGCTTCATTGACGAGAAATCGTGTAGATTTATAGGGAACTTGATATACGTTTAAACAATATAAATTGAATAAACTATGAACAAAATTTTATGAATAAAAAACTATTAAAAAATGACAAAATAAAAATTGAGAAAACTTTTACAATTTTTTTTTTTTTTTTTAAATATTACTTTTTTGAAACATTTAATAAAACTTCTACAAATATTAATTTTAAAGATTTTATAAATATTAATTTTTAGAAAATTATTTAAAAAATTAGAGAAAACATTATTTTTTTTAAACATGAGATAAAACTGTTACAAATATTTTTTTTATTTCTATTTTTAGAAATAATACTTTTTAGAAAATTATTTAATAATTTTTATAAATATTATTTGTTTAATTTTTATAAATATTATTCTTAGAAAATTATTTAAAAAATTAAAGAAAACATTATTTGTTTTTAAATATAGTTTAATATTATATACTTGGAAATTTAAAGTTAATAAAATTGCCAATTTTTTTTATATTTTGTTATAATTATAAATACTTAAAATTCAACATAAATCAGAGCCATAATTTGATGATGTGATAGGTATAAATTATAATGTGATGTATATATAATAGAATCTTTCTATTATAAACTTATTTAATTTTAGTTTTACAAAGCTTTAAAAGATATTATAAATCTGCAATTTTTTCACTAATAAACTATAACATATATTTATAATAAAGTATAACTAATAAATTATAACAAGAGTGTGTTGTATGCATTCTGATTTTTTATTTTTTATATTTTTTTACACATTTCTCTTACAACACTATTTATACATTCTTATTTTTTTTTATATAATAATTTTATTTTATTTTTTATATTTTTTTATACATCCCTCTCATAACACTATCCATGTATTGTTATTTTTTTTTTATTTAATACTTTTATGAACCTTAATACTTTTATGAACCTAATAAATAGGTTCATCCACCTAAGTTATATAAATACTCTTTCTCAACCAAATAAATGCTTATCTATCCTATATAATGTATTTACACATTAATAAACATTTTGTCTTAGTTTCTCAATTATTTCATTTTTAAATCCACAGAGACATATGAAGAAGCATGAAAGAAAGGCGAAATGCATTTTATATTATAGTTAGAATTATGAAATTCTCAACGTTGGGACCAGGTTAATTCCAAACATAAACATAAAAATAAATAATATGCTATCAAAGCAAAGCTTTTTTTTTCCATAGAAAAAAACCATATATATATACATTCCGCAAATAGATCAATATCAAAATATTGTCCATTGTCAAAAATCATCCATGAGCATAAAACTGATTTTCTCAAAACAAAGCTTAAAACCTTATGAGTACTTAAAAGTTCAAATCAAATAGAGGCATAAGCCCTCTTCACCAGCCATAAAATTTGAAAAATATACATTATAAACAGAACTCATATAGTTCGTTAAAAACATCAAAATCAAAGGCAAGAAACCTCCAACTTTTCAACATAAATCTAGATTTAACATCTAAAAAAACATGACTGTGTTGAAAACATCAGCTTCCTGATGCTCTGTAATCTGCCAAGATCCAGCGAGAATATTGGATCCATCTTTATCCATTCTATCTGCAAAAGTGTTTCTTTCACGAAAAATATGCTTGAAATGCACATTGTCGAACAAGTCTGCCAGTCTGTGAACTTCAAATAAAATCTGCTCAAGCAGAATGTTTTCTATTCTATACTTACCAGAAGCCTAATTGATAACGAGCTGTGAGTCTCCAAAAACCTACAAATGCTTGAAGTTATGATGTAAACATAAAGTAAGAAGAAGATTTAAACCGATAAGTTCTGCAAAATTATTAGTTCCAAAGCCCAAACCAGCTTTGAAGGTAAAAAAGTGATCTTCAAATATAAAAAGGACACCACCAACACCACAGATTTTGGGATGCTTGGATGTCAATCCATCAAAATACCCCCATGGAAATGTTTTATCAACAACTTCAACTAGAACCTGTCTGATTCTGTTAGTCTTATCTTGTGGAAATGATTTAATACACCCCAAACAGAAAGATGAAACTTGATAAGGAGATAAAACTTTGTCATCAAAGCAACAAAGATTTCTTGCTTTCCAAATATACCATAACACAATAATAGGTAGTGACTTGACATGTTTGGATTCTCCCCTCATACACCAATTCTTCAAACAAAGGTGCCATTCCATAAGTAAAAAAACCCCATCTTAGCCTCTAATTCATTCCACACTTGTCTGGTGAAAGGGCATTCCACTCCGATATGAGAATTAGACTCAGAATTAGATTTACATAAAAAACACCTGCTAGGCCCTTCAAAACATTTAATGCAAAGAACATCCCAAGTCAATGCTTTATCTTTTAACAAGAACCAACAGTAAATTTTTGCTTTAAGTGGACATTTGAACTTCCACAAAACCTTCCACCACTAGGACAGTTCCTCCTCATGTCTATCCATTAGTAATTGAAGATAATCATTTCTAGGAGTATATTTCCCTGATTTAGACTGATTCCAAATCAGATAATCCTCATCACCTATCAATCTGACATGACTAGTTTTTAATAAACCTACATATTCATTCCAGCAAGTAATATCATGTTGTTCAGTAAGACCAATTAGTTCAGCTGAAAGCCACCCTATGGGTAACTCCAAAGTATGTGTTTTGCATTAAATTAAATTAGATACTATAAATCATTTTTTTTATATTTTTATTCATTTATTATTTTTTTAAATTATTGGGTTATGGTCATCCATATCTTTGACAACATGACCCACCTTCTATCTGACATTTCAAACCCTTGGTCATTTCAAAATCTTTGTCTAACACATTCAAGTCCTGTCATGGGCTTGCCCCTCCACCATCGTCCTTATTGAAATATGAGTTAATGGATGGGTTGGTGAATTTGAATGTTGTATGCCGGCCAGACCCGTCATCCTCTTCCCTGACTCACATACTTTGCAAATCCTTGACTTCTCTTTGAGCACAGATCCGCAGAACTTGGGCTTCTCTTCTCCTCTTGTGTTCCTCAACATGATGTCTTAGCACTTAGTACCAGGATTGTCTTTCAAGCAAAGCTATATGAAGGGACGTTGAATTCTGGTATATGAATGGTACTACAGTTTGAAAGAAACATAAAATTAGAGGGAGAAGCCTGCTGTAATGCATATCAAATACCCATTGATAAGAACTTCTCTCCATTGTAAACATAAAATGAAAGGGAGCAACCTCCTGTAACACATATCAAATACACATTAATATGAATTTCTCTCCACTGACCTTTAAGGTAGGTAGATTATGATCAATGTGTGTTTTTTTTCATATTCTGAATTTGAGTGTATGTCTCTTGCACATGTACCGCTTTCGCTTTACCATATGGCGTCCAATATCATAGTCTATTTGGGTGAGTATAATTCAATATAAAGCGTAATTGATTATAGGACACAATGTAATCAAGCTTTGTACTTTGTAGATTGATATATAATTAAATATTTACTGTATCAGGTAGATATGATTCAACGAAAAAGGAATCTAGAGCTTATGATCTTGAAGCGCTGAAATTCTTTGATTCAACTGCTAAAACAAATTTTCATGTATTACTTCTTGCATTTCATTGTACTCAATTTTCTTCATAGTTCGACATGAAATTAAAATTTTGGAGTTTGCAATCGAAAGCCGTAAATCTCGATGGAACACTGCAACTATATTGCAATGAAATGTAGGATAAAATAACCACCATTGTAACTATGATTAATATGGAATTTCTCTACAGCGAACCCAGTATGAAGAAGACATCAAAGAGATGGAAGGTCTGACTAAGGAGTAATTTGTGCGACATATAAGGAGGTAACAACCACATTATTGCATCATTCAACTTTTTATGAAATTTGCATTGCTTATTTTAAATGTACACACGGTTTAGGACTCCTATGATTTCGTCATGTCTTTGTTACAGAACAAGCACCACATTTTCCAAAGGCGCGCTTAAGTACTGTGGAGTTACCACGCATTTTAGAAGACCATTAAAGCATTATATATGTGTTGCAACTGATTTCTTAGTGAATGTATTATCTAATAGCTATGTTGATGCTTGTTTATGAAGATTACAAGGAAAATGGAAAGCGCTGATAAGAAGAGTTGAAAATGTAAAGCGGGATAGGAAGGTGTCAAACGTTTTGAAATGTCACATGGGAAGTCAGTCATTTTTGCGAAGGGGTGGACAGTGGTGACTGGGTGATTTCGTTGTCCATGCGAAATCGTCGCATCTCTAGACAACTTATGAAAATAATGGCAATCAATAACCATAGCAGTCGTTGAATTTCAACCATCTTAAACAACCGTCGCATTAAATCCTTCCTAACAGGCTGGTTAATTTTCGTCAAAAAAAATAACCCTTGAATGAGGGAAAATAATAAGCATACAAGCAATTAGTGGTAAAACAATGGACTTGTGTGTCACAGCCACAATAACGCACCTACTTTTTTTAGTAGTCTTATTGGGGGTGCAACACCGTCTGGAAGTGTTCTGAGGGTAAGACCAACTCAGACGCACTCCAACGGACTTCGCCTAACCTGTGGAAATATCCCTTTAACACTTGTATCGTTTTCACGTTTACTTATAAACTATTTCCCACATACTTAGCCAATTATCATTACATAGTGCAATCAAGTAAAACACACCACAATGTAAAGGTGGGGTTTCCAAACCGACCAACCCCGTTAACTTGTATTATATGAACAGTTCAAGAATGGAGTTGCGACAGATAGGGAGAGCTCGGGGTGTGTGCCCAAACTAGCTCCCACACCACTGTTACAAAAATATACCAAAGATGAGCTAACCCCTCCACAGGCGTCTAGCTCTCAAGACTGTCGAACTTGCCAACCCATGTAGCTTTTGTCAACCATCTTCTGGACTGAACTCGTATGGGAGCTCTAACTTTCCAGACTGGTGCTTCTCTCCATAACTGCTATGTTTTCTTAGTAAATCTTGTGTTAGAAACATTCATTGTGAGTTTCTTGGAAATCCTCCCTACCTCGTCTACCTTAGCGACTTGTCACCTTCAGTTGTGTCAGTTTTTCTTCCATCAAGTGAGCGTTGTGTCTTTTATAACATCAAGTGAGAGGGCACTTCTCCTAGGTGGGTGCACTAACTTACTTAGGGTGCATGTCAAATTCCTCAGCCGACATGACTCTCTTGATAGGGTCCACTCCCTTCCACATCTGCGCATGCTTCGCTTCATTTGTTGATGGTGTCGTCGTTGGGTGTTAGATGCTCCTCCGCGAGTGTAGTCGTTAGGCCTCAAGGGCTCTTCTATGGGTGTCTTCCATCAATGCACTTCAAGTCTAGGCATATTCATGTAAGGGTGCACCTTCCAGCGGGTGCTCGGTCCAACAAGCCCCTCTAACCAGGCGCTCCCATGAGCGCATCTCCCGGGAGACCAAGGTGGTTACCGGGCGCACTCCTAGGGATGCGCCTTCATCATGCGGTATCTGTTATAGTTGATTTTACCACACCTAGTAGATCACATATTTATGGCCTTCCATGTCCCTCTGCAAACTCCTTGGACCCCCTTTTCTCAAATTATACTTTAATGTCCCAAGAAACTCCCCAAAAAACACATGTTTATGTGTATATGTGACTTTTAAACCAATATCCACATGTACACGTTGCTTTTGAGCTAATACTCACATACATTGGGAAATTTGCATAAAGACAAACGTTTTTGGAATTTTCCTCATAGCGTCTCGAATAACTTGACTCTTGACCTTCCATATGCCTTGAGAACACTCGGACTCGACCCTCCATTGCCTATTGGAGGGCTATATATTGAGCCTCTTGGATGCATTGAAGGAAGATAATTTGGAGAGTAAGTAAACTATATTTCATTATTGCCTCACTTGTTTATGCCTGAGTCTGCATCCCTTTGTCCCTTTGGAGCACACAATGCTTCCCTTCCTAAGCTTTATTTTTCTTTGCAAGATTGCGATTGAGATGGAGGATTGAAGTGGTGGAGGCCCAGGTGAAGGACTTGGTTTCTGCGGTTCGAAGAAGTGCTGACAGAGTTTGTCACTATTCTATCTCTGTTTTTATTAATAGAAATATCCATTTCCTATCCAATACATGTGCATAACTATGAATATTTTTTCCATGGATGTAGTTATTTGCTTATATATGATGATTTATATATGCTAGAGTAGGCCTAACACTTTGATATATAACATGATTGTCTTGTTTGTTGTTGTTGAGAGCGAACTGTGAATGCAAGCGTGTTGGAAAATCTCAATAGGGATATACATCAACCATCCGGAATAAGGTATGCTTCATATCCATTAGTGTTAGATGCATTTATTTCTCTTGCATATTGGAATGGATTGATTTCTGGTGTCATTCAGTCTGTTGTGGTCTACCCCAAGCCATAGGAAGTTTCTCTCCGTGACAAAATTGGCTATGTTGGGGAGTTATAAGCCATATAACCTGAGCTTGTCTCAATCCTAGCCAAGAAAATCCTTTTATATATCCTTTGCAGCTTGATCATCCCTTACCGAGAGGAGACCTTTCCTCGAGTTTCTGCATCATGCACATGCTTCCTTGCATTGAACATAGGTATGCTCCACTGCTTGGAACTAGTTTGCTTTTCCGCAACACTCGCCTCCTCCTAGTTGTATACTATAAGCACTTTTATTCTTTTTCAAGCTTTCTAATATGAAAAATTCCCAAAAACATAAAAAAATATAAAAAGATGGACGGGAAATGATATTACTTTTGGCAGTTGTCGAGTTGTGTCTCCTTCGAACAGAGCACTATATATCACATCCATTGGTTGGGTTGTTAGTATGAATTTAGGAGTTGTACTCATTAATCTGAATTTTCTCCATTGAATGGTTATGCTTGCAGTCCTTATGGAGCCTCTATCGATGCCTTTTATGTCACAGAGTTGCCCCAATTTACATGTCGAGTCTATGATTCCTATGTTCATTCACCATTTTCCATGTGCTCTTGTTCGAAGGAAGTCTAGACTGAGTCGACTATTCCTCGGTTATCTTGAATTTGCATCTCAACCATTCCTGGTACAGTTACTGGTTCGTGCACATCTTGTCCATTTGCTTTCTTCCACATTATCCAGCGTTGCTAAGTACCTCATGTTAGTTGATGAGGGATGCCCTAGCTCCCTCCTTCTAGTGGATTCCATTCCATTGACTTCAGATCATTTATTCTGGAATAGAATTCTAGAGCCCATTTGAGTCCCTTGAGACTTACAGTCATCAGTGGTAGGTTCTCTCGCCATCGACATTTTTGGTAATACATCAATTTTCCCTCATCGATGGATTCTTTCAAGTCTTTGACCTCAACACATATATTCACACTTGTTAGATTTCAATATGTACCTTGATTCCCATTATCATTATCGGTGGGATATCTCGCGTCTGCTAATGGTATACATCAATGACTGGTAATTAGTCGATGGAACATCATGTTTGATCTCAACACCTTTATTTGCATGATGGGACATGTACTCATAGAGGTTTGCATAGAAGACCTCCGAGCTTGGTTTCATTCCACATATGCTACCTCCTTGATCATGCCAATATTTATGAGATGTTAGCTCTCATAACCAGATTCTAGTATATTATCATATATCTTCACCCATTATGGAGATATTGTTCATTTTATATTGTACATGGTGATGACCACACATGAAATTTGTATAGCATGTATATTCATGGCCATTCTACTCCTATGTATCTGGGACTGGTGCATGTATATTTGCAGTCACACGCAGAGATTTATCATTGTATTGTACCAATGAGCGATTGGCTCTTCCACCCGAGTCTTCATTACTTCACTTCTGGGATGGATATAATGTATTTCGGCCATCATGTTACCCCTCTGACCTCACACATTAGGGGCATATTTTATATCTAATTTCACCACACTTGGTACATCACATCTTTATGGCCTTCCATGTCCCTCTACAGACTCCTTGGACCCCCTTTTCTCAAATTATACTTTGATGTCTCAAGAAATTCCCCGAAAAACACATGTTTACATGTATACATGACTTTTAAACCAATATCCATGTGTCCATGCATCTTTTGAGCTAATACCCATGTACATTAGGAAATTTGCATAAAGACAAAAGGTTTTGGAATTTTCCTCAAAACACTACAAGATTTGAACCCGAAATTCGACAATAGAATCCGACGTCATCCAACATTTTGCACGGATGTGTCGGAAAGAAATCAATCTACAGAATGTCAAGAACAAAATATTTCTATCGTCGTCGATTATCCGACACTTGGGAGTCGGAATTCCGACTCTTGTAGTGGCGATTATCGGACACTTCCATGCCGGATAGGCGTCGGATTTCTGACTCGTGTAGTGGTGGTTATTCGACACTTCCCGATCAGATCTTTGACATCTATGAACCAAACACAAGTCAGATATCTGACCCATAAGAGTCTGATATCCGACAGTCAGTATAGATTTTTTTATAAGGTTTACATGATTTTAAATTTTATGTTCATTGTCTTCATCAACATCATAATCATCACAATCATCATCAACATCATCATCATCAAATTCATCACCATCAAATTCATCACCATCATCATCATCATCATCATCATCATCATCATCACCACCACCACAATCATCTTCATCATCATCGTCATCATCATCATCATCATCGTCATCATCATCATCTTTGTCACGATCAACATCGTCATCATCTTCATCATCATCATCATCATCGTCATCATTGTCATGATCAACATCATCATAATCATCATCAAGATGATCATCATCAACAGAATCATGATCATCATCATAATCATGATCATCGTCATAATCATAAGTATCGTCTTCATCAGCATCATAATCATCATCATCATCATCATTGTCATCGTCTTCATCAGCATCATAATCATCACCATCATCATCACCGTCGACATCAACATCATAATCTTCATCATCATCATAATCATCGTCATCATCATCATAATCATTGTCGTCATCATCGTCATCATCATCATTGTCATTGTCGACATCATCATTGTCATCGTCGGCCTCAACATCATAATCATCACCATCATCATCATCAACTTCATCACCATCATCGTCATCATCATCATCATCACCACCACCATCATCATCTTCATCAAAATATACTCATATTTATCAAAATATAAATATTACTCGTATTTATAAAAAATATTACTATATAATAACATCATTGTCATCGTCGTCATCATCATCATCATCAACAACAACAACATCATCAACATCATCATCATCATCATCAACAACATTTTCATCATTGTCATCATCAACAGGAACATCATAATCATAATCATCATAATAAAAATAAAAAACATATAATATATAATAAAAATAAAAAACATCATAATAAAAATAAACATATAACAAAAATAAAAATAAAAATATATAATATATAAAAAAAATAAAAAAAATAAAAAAACATATAATATATAATAATATATAATAACAAATCACAAGTGTATTTGGACATTGTCGCGACTCGTTTTGGATAGTTTAGTTCAATTTGGAGGTTCTTGTGAATTTGGGAGTAGGTCCGTTGGAGCACAGGGTTCAGCATTGGAGCTCACGGTTGATAATTGGAGGTCAAGGTTGAGAATTCGAGCTCAGCGTTGATAATTGTAGCTCACGCTTGAGAATTGGAGCTGACGGTACAAATTTGGAGCACACGGTTCACGTTTTGGAGTTCCAGTTTCGGATTTGGAGCTCAGGGCTCAACAAGTAAGCATCATGACCTCCTTTTTTGGGCATGCTATGACAGTGGTTTTTGGGCATCCTGTGACAAGGGTTTTTGGATGACAAGGGTTTTTTGTGCGCATTGTGATGTTTGATCCTTTGTGGGATAAGTTTGAATGCAGACAGACCCTTCCTCATTTAGTGGGTTATGAACTCGTTGTTTATAACAGACCTTCTTACCTTACAAATGAGAAACCCGTTGTTCGGGTCATAAACTTAGAATAGGCCTCCGCGCCTCACCACCTCTCGTATCTATGACTCACTATTATAGTGATCATTCATTTTGTAGCGCATCTATAGTGCGTAGGATAAAAGACAACTAAAACACCTTATTTTCCCGGGCGTATTTTTTATAAAACATGGTCAGATTTCTGCTAGAGAAAGGTTATTTTCACAATTTTACAATTTCTGCAATTGTATGTGATTGTCTCTGAGTAAATCCATGATTTTAAAATGACCCAAATCACTAGAATTGTTATTTAACCACTTTAAATTTTGATTTAAACCAACATTGATTTGTCAAATTCCGGCGGGTTGGGGGCGTTTTGGTTAGCATTTATACTGCTCCCATCTATAGATGTAATTACGCAATTTCTCTAGTTTTGCACAAACAGGCTTGATCAAAGAAGTACTTCAAAGAGACTGATTATCCGAACCTATCGAACGGTTAAAATAGAACTAGGAAATTGGGGCCCCTGACTACAACTAGTAAAACCCCTCTTAAGGTAACGAAGGCCAGACTATCTTATGGGAATAATAAGGGAATAAAGACTTCCACAATGAGGAGTTCTTACTTCACAAGGAGGTATTAATTCACCAGACCAGTTCATCCTCATATTCAACTGATAAGGTCAGATACTACAGGGAATAGAAGCCCTTAATCTTTTAGAAGGAAAGAGAAATAAGGGGTAGTGGTTGACTTTCATGTTTCCAACTCAAGCAAGTCATAACGCCAGAAAGGAAAGTAATAAATAAAGTAATAAGGGGGTGCCAATCACCCACCCCACCATAGGGTACCCGTTTTGGCGGTGCCAATAAAGAGCAGGTCTTAAGGCAGAGAGAAGTACCATATCTAGGGAACGACCTTGGATCAATAAAAAATATACCATAGGGAACAGATCCTCTCAAATCTAGGACCTTGAAAAAAACACTAGTTTGGGGCCCAAAGTCCTGTTAATATCATCGTCAAACAAAAACTGTCCATAAGGGAAAGAGTTCAAGAACTCTGTCCACATGAACTATATCTCACAAAAAGATATGATTTAGGAATAAGTCCTTAGTTTTCAAGTGTGAACTAATTATTTTCCAACTATGAATTAATTATTTGAGATCATATTAGACTCCTTAAGGATATAGATCCATTGGACTGGCTTATAATGAGTAATGGGTTTTAAATTTAAGTTATGAAAAACAATAATGAATCCAATAGCAATTTATTATAAAAGTAAAAGTATAGTATTTGGTTAGGAGATTTTTATTATTGTATTCATAGTAATAAATTGTTTGTATTAAATCTATCAAAAGAAATATGTGGATGGTGTCTTTAATAGTTGGGAAGATTATTTACATTTAATTTTGATTTTTTTATAAGACTTATCATTATTCCATCGAGATGTTTCCTTTCAAGGTTGTGTATGTTAGGAATAGTTACAAAATAACGAACATTACTGTGTTTCCTTTCAAAGTGCTGCAAAAATGCGTTTCCAGAATTTTTGTAGCATTTTCCCCTGTTTTACAGTGCAGGCCCTACAAAAGTTTCACCTTCAAAACTTTTGTAGAATTTTCATTGTTTTTACACTGTTGGCACTACAACAGTTATGAAAACTGCATTTTTTGTGCAAAAACTTGTCTGGACACTTTCAAACCTTTTCGAAGGCTCTAATACTAAAATTTAAGCATGTTATGGTCTAATTTCATCAAATTTATCTCTTGCCTCAGCAAGAAGTTTTAGATTACCTGCACTGATCTCATCTTTCAAAATTTGCAACTCCTTCTGTACAAATGAAAAGGGATGTCTAAAAATGTTTTTCCAAATAAATGTAACAACAATTTGAAGTGAAATTGATACTGTGTCAAATATTCCTTCACATGTAAAAGAATTCCTTATGGCAAATAAAAGTTTCTCATATTTCTCTGATAGCCGAGCTTTGGGTATCCCATGAGTTAAATTTGATCCCTTGTGTTCTTATTTAGAAAATCATCATAATTTATCAAATGAAACTTAGCGAAAGTAGCGAAAGTATGACCCTCTAATGAGATCCATAATTTACTTAGACAAATACTAATTGCATAATACATATCTATTAAAAAAAAAATTACATGAATAATAAGTTTAGCTCTAATTATGAAATGTGTTAGTCAAGAAACTACTAGCACTCATACCAATAACAATTACAGACATGTAACAACAATAAAATAAACAATTTCAAGACTCTTGGTGAGTAACAACAACAGTTTCAACAAGTTACAACAACAATATCAACAAGTAACAACACTAGTTTTAGCAAGTAATAACAACATTTTCAGCGAGTAGCAACAACAACATAAATTAGTTTAAAACTCCTAGTGAGTAATAGTAGAAGCAATGATTAGTTCGAAACTAATCATTGCATTAGTTCGAATCTAATTCTTAATAAAAATATCATAATACTATGATGGCAATTTATATAATATAAAATAACATATCATAAAAATAAAATACATACAATATAAAATAATAATAAAATACATATAATATATAATAATATATAATAAAAAATGACAAGTGTATTTGGACATTGTCGCGACTCGTTTCGTTTTGGATAGTTCAGTTCAATTTGGAGGTTTTTGTGAATTTGGGAGCAGGTCCGGTAGACATGGCAGACAACTCTGTTGACCCATGGTAGCAAGAGCTCAACATCTTCTCTTCACCGAAAATTACCGGTATACTGTCCCCGAACATAGTGCAGAACACACTGGAAAATTAGACAGCTGGAACCCAGAGTAGGGTTCCAGTTTCTCCGCCAGATGAAGAGCTACTAGGTGTGTTCACAACACGACCATTAAACCCAGCCTTAGGATGAGGCCCGTACTCATTATTCCACTCCATCCAACCTCCGAGTTTGACTAAATAAACTATTTCGATAATTGTACCTACATCTTCTTTGATGGGGCTTCAGCCAATCAAATTGGAGGTATAGGTGTTTATCTTTTGATCACCTAGGAAAATTATTTTTTCTTCAAATTGGGTGTTGGTCTGAGTACAAACACCAGATTTGAACTACTTGCTTTATGGAATCTCCTTAATTATTGTGCTAAATCCATGGTCCTTCCCACTCTGCACATTCATGGTGACTCCACAACCATCATTAATTGGTTCAATATAATATCATAACTAACTTTACTTGCACTTGATGGTTGGTGTCAACGTATTCATGATATGGAACCTTACTTCATCCAGCTAAAAGTAGTTCACATATTCAGAGAACACAATACTAAGGCTGATAGCTTATCCAAAGAAGCATTAACCTTGGCCTCAGGCCATTTTTAGTTTACCGAATTCACTGATGGTGAATGTACTGGTCAGGGCACTTTCCATCTTTTCTAGTCCTAAGCACTTGAGTCTTTTATGTGTTGTTTCTATTGACATCCTTTGGATGATTGAGGTGAATGATCCCCTCATATTACTGATCTCTCTTATTTATTGCTTCTTTGGATTAGCTACTCTAGTATTAGACTTGAATTCTCAGTCTCTTGAAGGTTAGTGATGTGGATGTAGTCAAGATTCCTAGATTAGAGGTGTTACCTTTGAATGTTTGTCCAGTATTCCTGTGAAGTTGATCAATTGTATTCCTTAGGGTTGTTTTAGGGTTGAGAATTAGTATGGGAAAACAAGTTAGCGTTGCCTTGGGGTTGAAAATTAATATGGGAAAACAAGCATCATCAAGACAAGCTAAAAGGAATAAATCAACAAATATTACAGACTGATATAAATGTATTTAACGTGCCAAGTAGCCAAATATGGGAATGTCCGCTCTTCACCACCACTGAGAAATATGCCTTGAAGTGTTGGCTTATGCACTTCAAACTAGCACAGAGGTTAAAAAATCCACTCTAAAACTAAAATCATTTACAACATCACAAAATAATTCATGGGAAAACTAAAAACCACTTAATGGAGATATGTTCTTTGAAGGAGATAGTCCATTAAAGGAGAACCTCCAGGTTTTGTATATACATATATTGGCATAAATTGCAGTGTTATATGTGATGCATATGCATAACATATCGTCTCAATATTGACAACGTTGAAAGGCTAAAGTACAATGGCCACAAGCATACATTTGAAGCTTATGAAGCCTACCCAATTCATGTTAGCAAAAGGCAATGCAAGCAATAAGTTAGAATGGAGACTTGTATGTAACCAAAAGAGGGGCACACATTAGAATTTTTAGGGCTACCAAATGCCCACACCTATTAACCAAACTCATTCTTGACAATATTTTTCTTTAACAAGTTATTGGCTTACAAGTCTTTCCAAGTTTTTTTTCTTATAAGTCTTTACACATTTTTTTTGCTAGTATTTTGCTATGCTTATGCCAAATTTTTTTTTGGCCACGGTGTAGGTAGAAACAAATAGGTATTTGACATACCTGTCTTCCTCTAGCGAAGGGATTTTGGGAAGGCTAGAGGAAAGTGAGACATCCAGTAGGTCTACACTGCCTAGATCAACTAGATGTCAGAAGATCAGAAGAAAATTTGACAAACGCATGAATTTTTTTCTCCAAGGAGGGGGGTCATGTTCCTATGATGATGAGATAGTGGGAGACATCGACATTCCCTTAAGGTACCAACACCTAGTGAAACAATGGGTTCCTAGCGATCTTCCTAAAGTAAACACTGATTTTTGTGTGAAAGAGAGGATATATAAAATTGCACCGTCCTCATTGCATGGATTGAGCTTGTTTTGCATGGACGACATAAAGGTTGGATATGGTAGATGTACAGAATTGATGGAGTATGTTGGACCCTGTTACAACTACAGTGATTGGATACGCCTGGTCCAATATACATGAAGTATTCATAGATATGGGTTGTCAGCGAATTATATACAACTGAAAGACAAAGCTCAAAATAAAGGAGCAACGATGTACATGGATGGAAGGCCAAAAAAAACCGGTAATATAGAGGAGTTTATAAACAGTACACAACCAGGGTCTACATTAAAGAAACCCAACTACATATTCGAGTCGCGTGAAGGAAACCGTGTCTTTATATGTGCAATTAAATCAATAGCTGTTGGAAAAGAACTGCTTATTGATTACAATTTGAACCGTGTAGATACAAACAATGTTAGTATGGTTGTGGTACAACAAACAATTTATAAGTCCTTTTATTAATTATTTTAACGTCTATAAGAATTTTTTTTAGCATATAATTGAAATTATCTACTTAATTTCATGTTTCCTTATGTAACTTTTAGTATGTTTTTTAAGCAGGGTTCAATCATATACAAGAATTTAAGCGTGGGATTTATGTCACGTATAATGGAGATTTCTTTGATTGACCTTTCGTCGAACAACAGGCTAAGCACCATGGAATGAAAATGAGTGATGTATGTTAATTTTTTTATCTAATATATTGGTATCTTATGCTTGCTGACCGTTGTTGGATTTTTGTTCAATTATATGTTTAATTGGAAAATGAGTTTATTATTTAGTGTATTACAATGAATGTATTGATCCACAGAGAGGACATCTCAGGGCCCCAATGTATACTGTGTTATTGAATCCTTTAGAATTTTTTCTCTACGTCTTAAAATTCCTGCATTGTTTTGCAACCAAGGATAGGTTTTTTACCATAATTATAAATTTCGACCCCTCTATTATCTAGCCACTTAATTTAGCAAGAACAATTTGTGCTTACCTTGGTTGTTTGGAATTTGCAACAGTAAAGTTAAATATCTACTGTACATTATTAATAATGATTTAAGGTAACATACTCTGTTGTTTCTTTGTCTCTTTGCTATATGAAGTGGTTATGTATTTGTAGGATCCAATCTTATTCTATATCCCTTCCTTGAGAAAAGCTAGACTATTCTAAAAGTATTGAATGCCTCTTGGTCAGCAAGTTTATTTCGGTTATTTTTTTTATCTTAGCTTTTTCCTTTGGTCCCCTCTGTTTACAGACTCTATAGGTTCAGTGTCCTCCATCATCACTTATTAAGATTGGGGATGTAAAGCACTCTTTGCATTATAGGTCTTTCTTATGCAGATACTTATACAATTAGCACAATGCATATGAAGGATAAACACATTTATTTTGACCCATTTCATCTTAATCATGTTATAAAATACCACCCTTTAGAACTTTAGTTAACTCAAAATGGAGGTGAGGGACACAGACAATGTATGGGGACTGCTTCATTCCACTTTCCAACTAATAGTCTCACCCAGAGAGGCACTGCATTGTGTTCAACTAGGAAAACTTGATTGCAAGCAACCTTTCTCCGACCGCAGTGGACAAAGTATGAGTACTGTGACCTTTTGCACCTTGAGGAGATCTATAATCCCCACTTTCGTAGAAACGACCATACTGGGCTTCATATCCTTTGAGAAACTAACGGGCTCCAAGTCCTTCATCTCGCCGGCACCGGTGTAAATCCTTCATCGCTGAAGCTCTTGCTCTCCAGCCATATTCCTGAATCCACTAGACCCATGATAATATCATCACCGGAATGTGAGAGTGGCCATTGCCCATCACTGGAGCTCAATCCTAGAAATTTCGGGGTTCGAGTGGTGTGGAGTTGATTGAGGGTGTCTCAATATACATCCAAGCTTCCATCCATATTCTCCATGGCTTCAGCCTCCGTGCTGGTCAGCTTGGCAGCAAAGCCATGCATTACTGTACCATACGTATATAGCATTGTAGCGGGATCCGAATTGGATCCTAAAACATGATCTATCAATGAAGAGTACCAATGCTGGTGGAGAATGAAATCGTCGGGCTTCATGGATTTATCCATGTAAACGATGTACGACTGTCTTGCAGTCTCGCTATTAGCTTTCATCTCCTCATCATTAGACTTAGTAAATGCGTCTGAACTCGACAACTGTAACGCTACATGAGCAACAATGAAGAAAGTGAATGCATATCATGCCTTCATATTCGCCATACCATACACCGTATGATCTGAACCAGTTGGGTGATATTGCCAACAAATTAAGGTTTGACCTCCGGTGCTTCATTGATGAGAATTCGTGTAGATTTATAGGGAACTTGAGAAACGTTTAAACAATCTAAATTGAACAAACTTTGAACGAAAATTTTCAATGATCATGACCTGCTGGACCAAAGAAAAAATATGTTGTTTTGCCTGAGACCAGAAAAGAGAAAAAATATGTACCTTGCATTGTCTATGATCATAAAAGCGTTCACATGCTATTTTTCTTTTAACAATTAGTACATTTCCATTTTTTCTCCATTGATCTCGGATAAGAAAATTATTCAAAAATGACCAAAATTATATAAAAAAATTAGAGAAAACTTTTACAAATTTTTTAATTTTTATAAATATTTTTTTTATAAAAAAAGGGAGAAATTTTTTACAAATATTATTTTTTTAATTTTTATAAATATTTATGGTTAGAAAATTATCTAATTGTAGAAAACTTTAATTTTTTTAAAAATATAGTTTAATATTTTATGATTGGAAATTTAAAATTAACAAGATTGTCAAATTATTTTACATTTTATTATAATTACAAATACTTAAAATTCAACATAAATGATAATTATAATTTAATGATGTGATATGTATAGACCAATCTAGATCCAAATCTTAGGCTCCATCAAGTGCAATATCTTAGGAGACCTGTTTATTTATTGTTCTTTTTAATTTATGTATTTCATTTTTTATTTATTTATTTATATAGGTGCTTTTGGATGAAAATATAAAATATGTTTTTAATAAGGATTTGACTTTGTGTTTATATATTTTTAACACCCTAAGGCATCTCATGGTCTCCCTAAGGCATTTATATATTTTCAACACCCAAGGAAGCCAATCGTTTTCACAAACCACCATCAATTAAACTAATGGTATAATCAAATATTTATATATTTTCATTACCCAAGGCAACCCATGGTTTCTTGCAAACCAAGTCCATCAATTAAACTTTGTTTAAAAGAGAAAAACATTTGCATTAGTAGTTATTTATTTATTTCATATCAATATCCTTTGTTTTCTTTATACAAAGGATAAGAGATTAATGAAAACCACATGACTTTTAATTTTAATTTTGTGTAGGCCCATATCTTCAGTATAAAATTTATTATTATTTCATTAAAGTGTCACTTCCTCAAATTTATTATTCTTTTAATAAAACCTCATTCCCCTATACTGGGGTGGATAGCGCCTCTGAGGGAAATCAATTTTAGATATTAACTAGATCCAAATCCTAGGCTCTATCAAGGGCCGAGAGAGATCAATCTCTAGAGGTGCGAACCTCTCATCACAGCTTTTTTTTTTAGTGCAACCCCTTAGGAGAGGTTTGCTTATTGTCTTTTTAATTTATTTATTAATATATGTGCCTTTAGATGAAAATATAAAATATGCTTTTAATGAGGATTTGACTTTGTGTTTATATATTTTCAACACCCAAGAGAGCCCATGGTTTTACACAAGTAAAACATTTGCACACCTAGTTGCGCAATAAATTTTTATTTATTTCCTTATTTATTTATTTATTTCATATCAATACTTTTTTGTTTTATTTATACGAAGGATAAGATATTTAGAATGGAATCTATATGATTTTTAATTTTAATTTTGTGTACACCTACATGTGATGTGTATATAATATGATCATTGTATACTCATCTCATCTAATTTCAGTTCTATAAAACTTTAAAAGACGTCAAATTTTGTAAATTTTCATCATTAAACTACAACACATATTTCTTTCACCACATATCTCTTTCACAAGTTTGCTGCATATATTCTTATTTTTTTATTTTTTATAGTTTTTTAAACATCTCTCAACACCATTTATACATTTTTTTTATTTTTTATAAAACAACTAAATTATGCTGCTTATCTATACCATATAATGTATTTACCAATTAATACATATTTTAACCTTTTATGTTATTTGAAAAAACAATTTTTTCTATTTCCAGTTTTAAACAAATTATTATTTCTATTGTAACGTCTCAGCTGGTACTTTGATTCTTTTAGGACAGTGAATATAAAGATGAATGTATAATATGCAACCTTTCAGTGAGAAACACAAGGTGAGTATAGCATTGTAAGCAATGTAATTTATTTTCCTAAATTGTGAATTGTATTGGTAGACTTAGGAGAGTGAGGGATTGATTAGTTTTTTAACTATTTCATTTTTAACTGACATAAACATAGACATATGGAGAAACATGAAAGAAAGGGAGAATGCATTTTATATTATAGTTAATTATGAAGTTCTCAACTCTGGAACAAGGTTAATTCCAAACATAAAATAAATAATATGCTACCAAAGCAATGGACGGTTCAAAATGCGACGGGGACATTTTTATAGTTGACATTTTATGTATGTACATCACCACAACCATGGCCCTCACATTTTATGTCATAGTTTTACGAGAAACTTTGAAGGGACATTGGGTGTTCTCTTTCACAAACTAGCACTTTGAGCTCAAAGACCCAAAAAGCAATGCTACCCTATGCGTAACTCCGAAGTATGTGCTTTGTCTTAAATTAGATACCATAATTTTCATTTTTATTCATTTATTATTATTTTTTTATTCCAAAATATAAATATATTATAAATTAGATACCATAATTTTTTTATTTATTAATTTATTAATTTATTATTATTTCAAAATATAAATATATTATTTGGTTGATGTATTGGTGACTTATTACTAGTATAGATTTATCAAACTTTAGTTTTACAAAGGTTTAAGAAACATCTTCTTACTAAAGCACATATTTTTTTACCATTATGCTACAACACACTCGTGCATGCATTCTTATTTTTCTATTTTTTTACATATTTTTCTCAGCACTATGTTACAACTCATTGATGCATGCATTCTTATTTTTAATTTTTAATTTTTTTAATTTAATTTATTTATTTTTTTATTTTTTTATGGGAAATAGTGACTCATTTTCCCAACCATATAATTGCACCTTCCAAAATTTCATGACATTACATTAACATAGCCAAAGGTATCCAATTTCTTGAGGTGTGATTTTTTTCTTGAATTGTATTCTTTTATTATTTTTAAACAATTTTATTTTATCTGTCAACATTATTTTTTTGAGCTACTTTTTATTTTTGGGAACATTAGATAAGGTGAAAATATCGCCCTCATAATGGCTTGAGAGCACATTGCTACTATTTGCAATTACTCACCAATAAATTTTATATTGAATTGAAGAGATTTTGTAAAGTTCAAATGATTCAAAACCATTTTTTTATATGTGAATTTTTATTTATCAATGGTTTCATTTTGTTTTTCCAATTGTAATGCCTCAAGAAAAGTATATAAAAGAAAGTCATCAAATTCAATTGAAAATAACTATAAGTAATTTAGTCACCCCAATTATGTGTAGTAACAATTTTATTTCAATTTATCCAAATTTATTAAGGGTGTGTGCAAGCTAATGAGGGTCTCTTTCTGACAAGTTAGATGCGCCTAAATGATGGGATTAACTTACAAGTAGACATATAGAAAAAGAACTAGTAATAATAATAATCTATTTCTAAGGTTGCCGCCAAACGAGACACCAAATTGGTGTATGAGACCCCCTTGTTTGTGGGACAAGGGACCTCCCTCTGAACAACGATATAACTGCTAAAGTCTACAGAGGTGTACATACACTACCCCCTTCAGTATTTGAACCTGTGACCTCCTAAGAGGAAGCACACGCTCTTAACCATTAGGCCCACTCATGCTGTACTAACTAGTGCACTGTTATTTTTCTAAAAAAATTAATAATTTGTTTTTTTTTAATTATCTAAGTGATAAAAACATGAAAACAATACACCAAGTGTGGGTGCATCCTTTTAAGGTATAAATGCAATTATTTCGAAACAATATTTTTATAGCATGTAGCGGTGAGTGTCCTTTAGTGCACCATACAATTTTTTTTTCAAAATGGTTGGGAAACAAAAGAGTTAAGGATGACACACTAACAATGTGTTTTTTGAGTTAAGGAGTCACAACACAAGAAAAATATAGAAAAATATAGTCTTTTTAAAATTTACATATTTTGAATGTGCAGAAAAAATGCTATCCGTGTCTAAAATTTCATAAAAATTGATGGTGTGTAGCATACTGTAACCAGTGGCTGAACATAGACATACTGAAAAATTGGGCGTAATGCTCAATTAGCCATGGTTTATCATACTCCAAGGCACAAGCATGGTAAATCTGAAGCAAACACATAGGCATAGGAATGCCATGCCAACACATGTGGAGGTTTAGGCATAGTGCTAGGAAACACATACATGTTTTGTTTAAATTAATATTTTAATCCCAACAAAAAAACATGCACGTGTTTTAGCATTACAAAATGTGTGCGTAATTTATAACCTTACAATTTTATTGTTTG
>LPNX010317365.1:41388-81665 GCA_001517045.1 Pseudotsuga menziesii | reverse complement strand
GGGCGTTAAGGGTTTACAGGTAGAGAAAGAGGGGGGTTTTAGGGGATTCTGGGAGTGAGAGATGGCTGGGGGCCAGTTAGGTACAAGTGGGGGTGATAGAGATAGAGAGAGAGTGTGTGTGATAGGGGAAATAGGAGAGAGACATAGAGGGAGGGTTATAGGTATGGATAGAGAGGTTTGTTAGGGTGTAGGGGGACTAGGAGACACACACACACACACACACACATATAGGGTTGCATTGGATATTTTTTATCACCCCCTTATATATGTCTTCACTAGTAGTGTCTAGGGAATCCACAGATTAGAAATATGGACAACCTAGGGATTCAAATATCACCAATCTAGAGCTTCAAGGGGATAACATTGGGAAATAAATGTTGTAATTTTTCTAATTTGATGCAAAAAATCCAAAATAAAATGGTTACAAAATTTATCACTAAAAGGGTGGCATAACTCCCTCCAAACAACATCGTTGGCACAAAGCCACGAAACAAGATAAGGGTGGGAAACAAATTTTAAAATACAAGCAAAAAATATGTGTGTAATTATTATTAATAAATGCATATTGGTGCCACTAGGAGGTTTTCAATAGTACCGAGTATGGGTTTTCAAGTATTTGGTGGAATCTATGGCCTTAAAGAGGGGATATGAGCTCCATGTGGAGGACAATGACTATGCTTGGGATGTGGAACCTTCTTTGGAGTTCATCATTACAACCAAATATGTAGTTGGCGCAGGATCCCCTGCTACCTTGTTGGATTTTAACAATGAGAAGGGATTTCAGAAATAAAATCATGATTCTATATGTTGCGTGGGACAATATACTAAAAAGCATAATAAGGAAGGTGGTTATATTGGCGAAAAAGGTATAAAATATGAGTGTTTTAGACTCTCTATTCTTAAAATCATATAGACATCATCTTTTTTTCTAAATTAGATATTAGTGAATATATATAACCCTCTGGCTTTCTTTCCTATTTTGAATGAAAAATTATTGTTTTCATTCTAGCTATTGGATTTAAGAGTGTTTTCTTAGTCGCAAGCCAATCTTTCATTTTTAGAAATGGATATAGTATGAGATTAAATGAAATCCCTCCCCTGATTTTAAGATTGGATATATATTATTCCCGAATGGATAGAAGATAGGCCATGGACAACACAACTTGAAGAAATTTACGGACACCAACTCCCAATACTATTATATAGTTCTACTTCTACATCCTGAGAAGGTTGAATATGTAAACAAACAACTCTCTAGTATTCATCCTAAATTTATTTTGTTTATGTATATGATAAAGAAGTTCTCAATTCGTGAGATGGAAAATATGGATCTTAATAAGATTTATACAATCTTTGTTTTACGAGAAACTAATCTTATAATTTCTAAGAGCACTGACAATGAAAGTCGATAAGTTGACTTGAACAAAAGTGAACTTAGTCGATCAGCTGACTAAGTTGGTCGGCTGACTAAAGTTAGAGTTTAAGTTGACCACCTAAAGGTCGTGTTGGTTCATTGAACTGACATGTAGTTATTTTGTAACCATTTTGTAATCATATATATTAGGCTATTGAGCCAGAAGAGAACTTAGTTCAATTCGTTGTGTTATATGGACTCATTTGTATAATATAATCTGTTTATTCACCTATCTGTTCTTATCTTTTGTCTCTGTTTTATAGTTATATATGTTTTAGTGTGTATTATTGGTAACCTTATGTGATCTGTGAGATTACAACATTGGTTCTGTTGTTGGTAGTACACGACTGGAATATATGCAAACAGATGATACCAGAGCAGGAGATTAAGGACTGGTGGGATCGTAAAGTTGAAAACTATTTGTAGAATTATGCGCGAAGGAACAGATTAACAGTCGCACAAGTAAAAGAAATATGTTTCACAGAGACGCATGAAAATTTTGTCGAATCAGTGCCCCAATTTTTGAAGAAATTCCTGGATGAGAAAGCCGAACGAGATTAAAGAACAACAGTTGCTGGAAAAATTAATCCATGGAGGTAGAACAAACTTGTCGGAGTGGTTTGAGAAAATCGCCGACGACTTCTGTGAGGAGAAAGCAGTTGAAGATAGAACTTCGGTGGAAACAACCAAGGAGAAATTTTACACAGATCTCACCGAACAATTTCTGTGTTCCCTACCGACCTTGTTCAAATTCTTAATCGAGAAAGGAGTAGGACATATTGTCGAACCTCGTCCATCACTTCACGAACTGCCATCAAACTCTAACTGGGTGGAGAAGTAGAGGAAGTGGGAATACTTCCTAAGAAAATAGACTGAACTATTTGGGATTTCTAAAAAGCATCGGGTAGGCTATGGGGGGGTAGCTGGTCATATGTCGAGATAGAGTATAGTGGATCCTAGTCGACTAGAAACAGATACCAGTCACTAGTAATGAGAAGTCGACTAAAAGGGAACTCAAGAGAATAGTATCATATTAAGGTATGTCAGACATTCAGAAAATAGAAAGGGAAGAGAGACACCAGAGAAGGGAAGCAAGACGAGAAAGAGACTTAGAGCTGTACAGAGGAAGGAACCCTAGGGAGAACGACCAGGAAGAGAATCTGCTAGAGTTGGGTCATGACCGACATGAAGAAGGTGTAGAACAAGAAGCGTCCCCTAAGGAGGAAGAATTGTGGATAGAGCAGCTAGAAGCTCTCCAATTAAGAGCTCCCAATGAAGGAACAACCCTCTCTCCATTGAATCCACGTACTTGAATACAGACTATTGTCGAAGAAGACCTCCGACTATGAGCTGGTGACTTCAGTATATGGAGTCCACTAGGCGATGAAACGTATACTAGATGACACCTCATTATACATCGACCAGAGGAAGGGAACTGGGTGACCTTTCAAGTGGAACCCTCCTATCAAAGTATCCACTTGCTCTTACTGGCACATGAAGGAGATCCCCCCTACCAAATACAGCTTTAGAAGAAATAGACCATTCAAAACTGTAGTCAAATAGTTGCAGTGGACCATCAACAGCAGAAATCGACATCAACCGACTGCAATTCGATGAAGAATCGACAATTGACAGGAATGGAATTTCCCTTGACCAGAGTTCCGTAGAAATGAATACACCAATAACCCCACCACCCTCATCACCACCCCCACCTCCACCGCCGCCACCTCTTGAGAGTAGTGATAATGACTCAGACATGGGTCACAGATCAGCTCACATTCCTCTTTATGAGGGAGATGAGGACTACATATGACATTGGTTCATCTGCGAGTCGACTTGGGAGGCCAACCAAGTTACAGACAAAGATAGACAAATGGCACAGTTCGTAGGAGCCTTAAGGAAAAGGGTATTGACATGGTACATGAACTTTTCAGAAAGACAACCCAGAGCGACAAAAGATGAGATTGAGGCACAATTTTTGTCATTTTTCAAAACCCTAGATGCTAAGCACCTGGCTGTGAAAAAACTTAAAACCACATCACAAAAGCCAGGGGAATCCGTCCACGACTACGATAAGCGTTGGAAATACCTACTGATCCAGTTGGATTATGTTATATATGAACACTTGCTAATCCAATGGTTTCTTGCAGGGCTATCTCAGAAAGTGCACCGACACATCAGTCTGGAGACGTTCAAAATGTACGAAGATGCACTAAGAAAAGCTCTTCAGGTGGAGATGGACGAAGACATACCCGCTTACCCCACAGACCACAAATTGGAAGAACAACTTGAGAATGTACAAAAATTTCTGAAGGAGCTAAGTCTCAAGAATCAGGAGATCTGGTGCACCAAATGCTTGATGGTAGGCCATTTGAAAGATAATTGTCAACAAGAATATAGCCAACAAGATGTTCGATTTGTACAGACCAAGTCCTTTTGCAACATTTTCCAGGAGCACAGAGATCACTCAACAAAAGACTACCCATTCAACATGAAGAACAACAAGGCTTCCTGGTGTGCCATCTGCGAGACCAAAAGTCATAACATGATCGACCATCAGTTAAACTTGAAGAACCGACAGAACTACCAAGCGGTCTACCAAATGAATGTCGTGGCACAACATAATGAGAAAAACAATCTAGCAAACGATCAGAACAAAAAAATATACGATGGTCGACGATATGAGCACCGGTATGACAATCGACGCCTAGGCTATGGAGGAAGAGGTCGATTCCCTGGGAGTCGCAACAACCGACCGCGTCGACCCGTCCAGTGCTTCACCTATTATAAAGAGGGTCATCGGTACGCATATTGTCCATACAAGGACAGAACTGATCTCAAATTTTGTACGCACTGTGGGGTAGGGGATCACTCACTAGAGGATTTCCCTACCATGTTAGAAAAAATTAATACCAAGAAAAATGTTAATGTCTTGTCTTGTGTGCAAAAAAATGATGTAATAGCCACCAAAAATTTACATATTGTAACTCGACAAGGAACAAAAACAAGAGTTGATAATCCCAGAATCGGTAAAATAAAAGAGAAAAATGTCTATCTTGACCCACTAAAGGAAAAAAAAACTATAAAGAAGCAACTCATGTATTTCAAGAAATCACATGACAAGAAAATGATCATAACAGTTGACCTAACAAAATAAATGAATTAGTCCAGCTCATTCAAACAGACAAGTCAGTCTCCTAGTTCATTGATTTGCTGTATGAAATAAAAGGTACCAACTCTGAAAAACAAACAAAGAACATCTGCAGCTTAAATAAAAAAGACAAAAGTGATGCCGACCCACTTGTCGACCTTGAAATCGAAGGTTACCACGTTCGACAAGTAGTCTTCGACTTCGGCTCACAAGTAAACATCATGACTCGTGACACTTGGGAACAAATGGGCAGACCTCGACTCTATGAGTCGGGCATATACCTGAAACTAGCTGACCAAGGCCTAATTGAACCCATTGGAGTCTGGAAAAACATCGACACGACTATAAAAGGAATCTCGACCAAATTTGATTTTGAAATTATTGACCCGAGGGAAGGATCCCGTTCCTTCCCAGCGTTAGTCGGTCGACCTTGGGGTAGAAATATGAAAGCATCCATATCTCTGGACAAGGAACGAATCAAATTAAAAGGAAATGGACAAAAGGTCATTATACCCATTCATCCATCTCAAGGGGAACCTTGGACTAAACCTATTGATGAAGAAGTCAATGTCCGAAAACTCTACCAAATCCACAACAATGCAGACTACACAGAACCAAACATCCATGGAGAACTTCACTAAGGTAACCAAGACTCAGTTGGTTATAACTCAGACACTAAATTATATGATTGGGAGATCAAGAACTACGAGACACAAGCAAGAGGGTGCTGGACATAACAGAAAGTGCAGAAAAATCCCACCCAATAGTGCTTCATAGTGTCCATTGTCCCAAAAATATTTGAAAAGAAAATGAGGGAACACCCTACCTTACAATTGACCAACCTGAATACTACACAACTACCAAGGTATAAGGAAAGGGAATCACCAGTCATGCATGTCAAGCAAGTGTCTAAAAATATTGGTGAATAGGGCCAACTTCAAAGCTTAGTTGAAACTTTCACAGGGCAAGCAGCTAGATGGTGGGATATCCATCAGACAAGACTACAGATCTAGACAACTGCTTCAACTTACTTTGTCAAAAGGTTTGGAGGAAAGAAGTTAACCCAACAAGCTCAGATACCTATATCACTCAAGGATAGAACCCAGAAGATCATATCAAAACTTGTGAACAGGAGTGGAGAAGACTTGGATACAAGGATGAACGAGCATGGCCCCACTTATTCCCATCAACCCTAGCGGACCTACCAAAAAATGGTATAAGATGGAAGAAGCTAGAGGTGAAACCTTCTTATGCCATGCACTCAGGGAAAATTTTATTAAATACTTCAACTTTATACCTCAAAATGAAAATATGGTCGAAACAACAAAACAAATTAAAGAATTTATCCAGCCGATTGAAAATAAATCCTTGCAAGATCACCGACAGACAAGGAAATGCAACATAATACAAGCACAACTAAAGCCACAGTCGACAATATTACAATTAGAAAATGAAAACACGAAAGGAAAAAGCTTTAGATGGAAACCCAACCATGTCGAAACAACAAAACCTATTTGCACCATCTTGAAAGTCGAAACAATTGACAAAGCAGTTACCGACAGAATGACTATAGCCGACTTCCCTGCCACATTCTCACAGTTCAAAGAAGGAAGTTGACCGATCAATGAAGCCAAAGCACCAGAGTGGCTAGATGCTAAAGTCAAAACTAAAGAATTCGACATCTCTAATGACGATTGACCAAAAATGGCCAAGATTGGTGAATATTGGAGCGAACAACAGACCACAGAAATAGTGAACTTACTAAGGGAATTCCAAGATGTATTTGCTAGGGATTACAAAGACCTAAAAGGATTAGTCCATGAAATGGGAGAAATGAAAATTGATACTAAACTTGATGTTCGACCTGTGAAGAGAAGGCCTTATAAACTAGCTCACAAATACAAGGAGATAATCAAAAAGGAAATTGATAACATGTTAGCAGCAGGAATCATCTACCCTATCAACCAATCAGAATGGGCAAGTCCAATGGTGGTTCAACCTAAAAAACATGATCCGACCAAACTAAGAATTTGTGTCGACTTTAGGGAACTAAACAAAGTAACACTGACAGACCCATTTCCAACCCCTTATGTAGATGAAATCTTGAATGAAGTTGCAGGACATGAATGCTACTCATTTACAGATGGATTCTCAGGATATAACCAAGTACCAATAGCTAAATAGGACCAGAAGAAGACAACCTTTGTGTGTGAATTTGGTTCCTTTACATACAAAGTTATGCCTTTTGGATTAAAGAATGCACCTGCAGTGTTTTCTCGAATTGTGGTTAAAACATTTCAATAATACATCTATAAGACCATGGCATTATACTTTAATGACTGGACAATATACTCCACCCTAAAAGATCATTGCAAATCGCTCAGACTTATGCTGGAGAGATGTCGACAGATTCAACTTTCCCTAAACATCAAGAAATGTATATTTGTGACCCCCATAGGGATCCTATTAGCGGCACATTGTCTGTAAGGAAGGTATTAAGGTCAACTTTGTAAAGATTAAAATTATCCTCGACCTGAAACCACCAGTAAACCCTAAACAAGTCAGGGTGTTACTTGGCCACACATGCTATTACAGAAAATTCATAAGATATTATTCAGATATGACCTATCCTCTTGAAGAACTATTAAGGGAAGATCAAGAGTTTAACTAGACAAAGGAATGCCACATATCATTCGAAAAACTAAAAAGAAAACTAGTCGAAGCCCCCATCCTAAAGTTTCCAAACTGGTCGATCAAATTCCATGTTCACATTGATGCATCCGACCTAGCAATAGGAGCAATCCTAACTCAACCAGGAGATGATGGAATGGATTATCCCATAGTTTACAGTAGCACAAAACTAAACAAGGCTGAAAGAAACTATTCGACCACAGAAAGGGAAGCCCTAGGAATGGTCTTTGCACTACAAAAATATTGACATTATCTGTTAGCTAATCCATTTATATTTTATACCGACCATCAGGCCCTGAAGTATCTCGACAATAAACCACTCCATAATGGAAGGATTTTTTGATGGCTACTTCTCTTCCAAGAATTTGAGTTTGAAGTTGTTGTCCGACCAGGAAAGTGAAATGTCGGTCCTGACCATCTATCTCGAATTGACACAAGAGAAGAACCAATAGGAGTCAACGATGACTTACGTGATGCACATTTATTTTGGATAGAAGCAGTCCCAACAGAACTAGAAGAAATAGCTCAGTTCTTAGAAGATGAACATGCACCAGAAGGTATGAGCAACAAGAAAAATAGATCTTAGCTATGAAAGCTGCACCATACAGTCTCATTAATGGATTTTTATACAAAATGGGATTAGACGACATCCTCAGAAGGTGTGTATTCGAACATGAACGAGAAAAAATTATGTATGAAGCACACTATGGACCTGCAAGAGGATATTTTCAAGAAGACACAACTGCAAAGAAAATCCAATAGTCAGGACTATGGTGGCTGACACTCCACAGAGATTGCAAAATTTTGTTAGTCGATGTGACAGATGCCAATGACTAGGTCAACCCCTTCCTAGTACAAAAAATGCCCTTGATATCAGTAAACCCCAGTCTCACATTTGAAATATGGGCTATAGACTTCATAGGACCATTTCCTATACCAGCAAAAAGGTCAAGTCCAAGGTATATCATTACTGCAATAGTGTATGTCACTAAGTGGGTAGAAGCTGAATCGATCGATACATGTTCTAGTGAGGTAGATGCTAAGTTTATCTATGAGAACATCATCACTAGATTTGGATGTACACTAACCCTGATTAGCGACCAGGGGACACACTTTATCAACAAGACTATCAAAACCCTAACCGACCAATTCCAAATCGACCACCGTCGGAGTACAGCATATCATCCTCAGTCGAATGGAGCAATTGAAGCATTCAATAAAAAATTAACAAAAGGATTAACTAAAATATGTAATGCTGACAAGGACGAGTGGGATGAGAAAATACCTGCAGTCTTATGGGCATACAGAACAGCCTATAAACGATCGACCGACCAAACTCCTTTTCGACTAGTCTATGGACAAGAAGCAGTAGTTCCACTACACTTCCGACAAGAAACACCTATTATCGCATAAATACTACATGTCAATGTCAAACAAGGAAGGAAGAACCGACTATTTCAACTCAGCAAGGTGGAAGAGCACCGACTCATGGCTATACAACACAAGAAATCTAGAAGAAACAACAGAAAGCATGGCACGAATGCAACATCAAGAACAAAAACTTGTCGGTAGGTGACCTTGCTTTAATATACAATATTTGGGTCAAAGGAAAACCTAAGAAGCTCCACACATAATGGATGGGACCTTATGTTTTCAAAGAGATAAATCCCAACAGATCAATCCGACCAAGGAAATTACAGGGCCTATTATTTTGGAAGCTTGTTAATGGAGCCCGACTAAAACACTACATAAACTAATTCAAAAAAAAAAAATCATATAACGACCATAACCGTCAACCAAAATCCATAAAAAACTAAAAATTCCAAAAACAAAATAATACCCTACAGACAGAAAACCATGACAAGAAATGACCATCTCGACAACCGCCATCATGACCATCGACCTAGCACCATCAACCACTTTCATCGACCGACTACTTCCGACGACCATTCTCATCACTGACACCAACCGATGACTTTCGTAGTCCCATCGTGCATTCATGACATCGAGTGTCGAAATAAATTCACCATTAACTCACACTCACGTACTCCAGCTGGAACATCACGTCTGCCATTAATACACCCATCACCGCACACAACCACAGCATTGCCTATAAATACTGGATCACTGAAGGTTCATTCACTGCAACCTATACAGACTAAGCATCAGAGAATCCAGTCGACCAAAATCTGAGAAACCCTTAGTGACATCAACAACCAAAATAACATAATGGCCCCTAAACAATGCAAAGCATCGACCAAGGCCAAGGAGATGCAGGCTGCAGATATACCTTTAGTCTGCAGGCTAAAGAACATCAAAAATGCCAAAGTACAGGAAGGCTCGTGGCAAAATCTATGGACCAAAATACAAGAATGGACCTTTGTTGACAAAAACACAGAGATGGGACAACTCCTCAAAACCCTAGCAAGTGAAGCAAAGACGAGGAGTGAGAAAAGAAATAAAGAACTGAAGGACAAAAATATAGAACAGGTCGAGTTTCTCGACAAATGCAGGAATTTGGCCCAGTCCGTCATGCCAGGCCCCATAGAGGTCGACACAGATAAACCACTTGAAAGAGCATATCAGCTATTTGAGAGCATGGTGTCAACCCTCCAAGCGCACATTCAGAAAACCAAGGAGGAATAAAAGGAGGAAACCGCCCGACTCTTCATGGCATAACACACTGCATTTTCTGAAGCATACAAAGTACTACAGGATCATATGGAGGAGTCTGTCGTAACCGAAGAATTAATAAGAGACTGGCCTACTCACTACAGGCAATTTTATAAGCAGACACGACAGACTCGGCAAGGGATTCAAGGACTAGAGAGCAGAAAGACCATTGAGGAAGCACTTAGAATGGCCATAGAAGAACAAATAGTGCTTGAAACTACCAAACTGCAGAAACTAGAAAGGGAACCACATTAGTGGGTGCAACAAGCTCTCCCTAACTTAGAGAAAGTCGACATCATCTGCCCACAGATGAAACAACTTATCAAAACTACAGAGGAGAAGGACTAGTTCATGGGTCCCCACATGGAGAATATAGATGAAGTCTTCATCTCCAAAAAGATGTCGATCTTATCAGGCTTGACCACACTCACCATCGACATTTATAAAGTTTTGCAAAGTTGGACTGACTTCCAACATCACCTCACCATCACAGCCCCAACCATTGTAGAAGTCTGTGTACAGAAACGACCAACAATCAGACTTCACAGCCCACCACAATAAATGTTAAAGGCCAACAAGAATTTTGTACCTCCCTGTTTCTTCGGGATGAAGAAACGTTTTGTTCATGGGGGAGATGTAGAAGGAGAAAGTCAATAAGTCGACTTGAAAAAAATCCGACTTAGTCGATCAGCCGACTAAGTCGATGGGCCGACTTAGTCAATCAGCTCACTAAGTCGATCGATCAACTAAAGTTAGAGTTTAATTCGACCACCTAAAGGTCGTGTCAGTTCATCGAACCAACAGGTAGTTATTTTGTAACCATTTTGTAATCATATATATTAGGCTGTTGAGCCAGAAGAGAACTCAGTTCAGTTCTTTGTGTTGTATGGACTCATTTGTATAATATAATATGTTTATTCACCTATCTGTTCTTACCTTTTGTCTCTGTTTTATAGTTATATATGTTTTAGTGTGTATTATTGGTAACCTTATGTGATCTGTGAGATTACAACAAAATCCCTCCCCTGATTTTAAGATTGGATATATATTATTCCCGAATGGATAGAAGATAGGCCATGCACAACACAACTTGAAGAAATTTATGGACACCAACTCCCAATACTGTTATATAGTTCTACCCCTACATCCTGAGAAGGTTGAATATGTAAACAAACAACTCTCTAGTATTCATCCTAAATTTATTTTGTTTATGTATATGATAAAGAAGTTATCAATTCGTGAGATGGAACATATGGATCTTAACAAGATTTATACAATATTTGTTTTACGAGAAACTAATCTTAGAAATTCTAAAAGCACTAACAATGAATCCTTCATTCTGCATTTGTTAGTAGGAGAAGATGAAATTTTGATGAATAATGTAGTTATTACATATGAAGGCAGTGGTTTCCTATGGAAGATGAGTGTAGGGTTTTGCAAAGGAAAAATGTCAAAAATATGGGCTATTACATTAGATTTTGCATTGCGCGAATGAATTACAGGAATAAATATTGCGTCCAACAAGATAGATTTGGAAAGCGTATCAAATGTTGAAATCTACACCAAAATTTATCTTTTGTCAATGGAATCGAACATATCGTGGCTTAACAAAATGTCTAGGAGCTTGGAAGCGCCACCAAATATATTTTCATTCACGAGTATACTCAAAAGGAATTTATAAATTTAGATCCTCATGAAGGTTGAATCAACATCTTAAAATTAGATAATTTTCTATCTCAGAGTTTGTTGAGTGGATCTTGCATGTAGTATCAAACTCAACAGACAATAATATTTCTCACTAATCACCCGAAGTTCCTAATGTTGTATTACACTCTCTCTCACTCCCCTGCTCCACCTACACCTAACCCTGATCCCCACTTCTTTCTCTCCCCTCCTCTCACTCTCTTTCTTCTCTACTCCACTTAGACTCAATATCCTAACACCCACCTATGTCCGTACCTCTAACCCATTAACACTCCCCCTCTATATCTACCTTTAACCCCTTACCATACCATAATCTCTCTCTCTCTCTCTCTCTCTCTCTCTCTCTCTATGTAACTCACTAACCCCATATATAACTCCCCAACTCATCCACATCCACCTATTCCCCACCATCCTATCTCTTCCCCAACCCCCTATTACACTACTTCCCTGTTATATTTTTATCATTTAAGCAATATGATCTTAGGATCTTATCTGAGAGAATGACATGCGCAACAATAATAACAAGAGACAAGAGACACAAAGATTTTCATCAGGGAAAACATAAAGGAGAAAACCCCGCAACTTCCTCAAAGATAGAATGAGAACCAATGGGAGTAGTAAAACCAAAAGGCAGAAAACATGATCTCCAACATGTGTTCTCTCTCTCACTTGTGTGAGAACTTCCTCTCTCACTCATGTGCCCTAGTTGAGTGAGTGTGTGTGATGAATAGAGATTCTCACTTTCTATTTATACTAGTTTTTGACTTTTACAACTACTCACCAGGGCCGACATCTATAGGAGAGTCTAATATAAGATATACAAGTGAATACGTTTTGAAGTTACAAATACATCAACACTCCCTCTTAACTAGGAAGGTATTCTCTTGACCCAATTCATCAGCACAAGTCTTCTTCTCTGGATCAAGTTTGGATCATCACTGGATCATCATAAAAGGTGGATCATCACTGGATCATCATCGAAAATGGATCATCATCACAGATGGATCATCACTGGATCATCGTCATCACTGCTTCTGTTGTCTCGATCAACTGGTTCTATCTCTCAATTCTACTCGTCATAGGAATTTCTACAGAGCCAACTCTTTTTCATGTTGGTTGTAGGCCTAGCCTCCATGTAGGTCTTCATCTTCTTTAACACTTATATTTGACCCAGTCAGAAAGGCTCACCTAGCACTTACATCTGACCATGGGGGGAACACATCCACCGCCATGTCAGAAAGGCACATCCAACACTCACATCTGACCATGGGAGAAACACATCCACCACCATGTTAGAAAGGCCCAGCACTCACATCTTACCATGGTAGGCCCAACCTACCACCATGTCAGAAAGGCTCATCTAACACTTATATCTAACCCAGTCAGAAAGGCCCAACACTCACATATGACCATGGGAGTCCCAGCCTACCACCATGTCAGAAAGGCTCAGCACTTATATCCACCCATGGGAGGCCCAACCTACCACCATGTCGAAAAGGTTCAGCACTTATATCTGACTATGGGAGGCCTAGCCTACCACCATGTCAGAAAGGCTCAACACTTATATCTGACTTAGTCAGAAAGGCTCGACACTTACATATGACCCAGTCAGAAAGGATTTTCACTTACATCTAACCATGGGAGGACCTACCTACCACCATGTCAGAATGGCTCTGCACTTACATTTGACCATGGGAGGACCCGCCTACCACCATGTCAAAATGGCTCTGCACTTACATCTGACCATGGGAGGACCTTCCTACCACCATGTCAGAATTCCTCTGCACTTACATCTGACCATGGGAGGACCTACCTACCACCATGTCATTAAGGCTCCTGCACTTATATCTGACCATAGAAGGAACCAATCCTACCATGTCAGAAAGGCTCTCGGACTCATCACCTCCCCTTGGAGGGAACCTCGATCTGGAAAACACCAAGCTTCTCCATGAAGTAATCAAACTTCACTTTGGCCCTTTCTAGCATAGAATCATATCAGGAATGATTACGTCCAAGGATAACTTGCAAGATTCGTTAGGACCGATTAAATTCAAGGACATTCTACATGACTGTTTATGTTTGAGCCACCTACGAGCTTTGCCAGTATTTTATGCTCAGAGAACATGTCTCACTGGTTATGCTAGAACTCCCTCTTTTGAGAAATATTGATCTGGATCACATCCTGGAGCTTCACTTCTCCTCTGTACATCATACAAAAATGCAAGTCATATCAATCAAATCAAATAGTAATTTTCAAAAGAAACACACTACCTCCCAAATAGTCGAGCAAGTGGCAACATATTTTTCCATGCTATTCTTGGTGCCATGTAGGACTTCTTCCTGCTAAACCAACAGATCACACTTGATCCCATACTGAAGCAGCACCCCGAAGTGCTCTTCCTATCAATGGCACTACCTGCCCAATCTCAATCCAGATAAACCTCTAGGTTAGTCTTCTGATTCGCTTCATACTTGAGCCCATACTCAACTGTACCCTTTAGGTACCTCACTACATGCTTTGCAACCATCAAGTGAACATGTCTCAATGTGTTCACAACAAAGAAAATATCTAGTCTCGTATTCGTCAAGTACATCAAGGAACAAATCATCTGACAATACATTGTTGCATCAACCGAATCTGATGAAGCAACACTCAATAAATTCAGGTTCGATCCCATAGGTGTGGTCATGGCCTTGTAGTCCATCATCCTGAACCTCTTCAGTATCTCTACTGCATAATTCCCTTGTCCTAAGGATATTCCATCCTCATTCTACCACACCTCCATATCCAAGTCCTTTGAACTTGGCAAAAACTCTCCTTCTTGCAACTCTAATGAGTTCCTCTTTTCTGTTAAGAACAAGTCATCAACATATAACAACAGCTTCATTGGTCTCCCACCTTCAACCTTGAAGTAAAGGTTGGAGTATTCTTTACTCTCAGTAAAGCCTAGAGCCATCAATAAGCTATCCATCTTGTTGTACCATGTCAAACATCAGGATCTTCTGTAGTCAGTCCCTTTGAAGCAGAGCATCATACTCCCTCTGTCTATCGTACTCTATGCATTGAAACATTATTTACTGGAGAGGCAAGTAGCTTCCTCTGCTACTAATATTCTATGTATCCATCTAGGGTCACTGGATACCAAGATCCTTTATCTTGAAAACTTTATTCTCGCACCCATCTATGAGCTTTTCATCCTCTATAGGATTTCATCTTCAACCTTGTAGCAAAGGTTAAGATCTTCATCACTCTAGGTGATCTTCAAGCTCCTTATGTATGTGTTATCCTATGGGTGTCTTCTGAGCTCGTACAAGGCCTTTTCTCATTTGCACACATGATTCTTCCTATCATGTGTCTTAACTTCTAGTGGCTACAAATGTCTCTTTGTAGTCTATGCCTTCTTTTCGTTAGAAGCGTCGTGCTACGAATCTTGCCTTGTATCCCACAAACTTCTCTTCAAGTCTTGATACTGCATCCTAGACACCATTCTTCTTGAACTAGTATTCTCCTTCCCTTTATTCTTGGCTACTTCTTCATAGCTAGAAGGCTTTGCATCAATGATGTCACTCAATAGTGTCACATAACTAGAGTGTCTTTGAGGCCTCTTTCTTTCTTTGAAAGTGTTGTCATATTATTCTTCATCTTGGATTCTTTCTTGCACTGTCATCACTTGTTCTTCGGAACAAGTCTCATCCTTCTTTTCTTGTAGTTGATTGTACATGATATTTCCTACAAGTCAAATGCATTTGTATGGTTAGAAACATTTTACAAGGCATATTCACAATGGAAAATTCTGTTGCATTAAGATATAATCATGCAACTATTTTAGCGAATACAACATTCATCCATATCTCACAGAAATGTTTCTATATGCCTTCCATATCTACCAAGACATCATTGAGATTGTACACTAATCGAATATGTCAGCAAAGAGGTTTCATTCTAGATAAGTAGCAATGGAGAGTTGTTTATCACCATGAGCTACTTACCCATCACATGCATATTATTAGTATACTGTCATTAATGAAAACATTCTATCATGCATAAAACAACTGAATATAAACAAATGCATAACAAAACAATATCATGAAATGAAAATTGAATACTTAACTTTAATTGTTTCGTGGGTAGACTCCTTCTTTCAGCTTCATCATATTCTTCATTCATAACATCATCATTTCTTATCCAAATTCTTAAGATGGATAAGAGGTTCTTCAAGAATTGAGTTCTTCATATTCCTCATCGCTTGAGGTATCTTCTTTGAATCGTGAAATATTGACCTTCAGTTGCTCCCATCTTCTTTTCTCTTATTATGAGTCGATATTCTTCTTGTGTGTGCTCTTCCCAGAGTCTATTGAAATTAATCACTTCCTTCTGGCACACATTTCTTGAATGAATGAATCCCATGATCTTGGGAGGCCAGTCAAGGTGGTTATAATACTATCTTATTCTTCTTCGACTGCTTCGTCATAGCATCGAACACTTTATTTTGGTGTCTTTAGGGATGACACATGAGGGATGAGAGGATCTTCAATAGAATCTGTAATGATTCTCTTGGATCTATCCTTTTCCTCATCTCCCTCTGTCTCCTAGGCCTTTCTTACTGAAATATTGATCTAAGTCAATTTCTTGAAGGATCACGAAGTTCCTACACTTCATCTGATTTATATTCTTTTCTTCAAATAGTGTGGTCAAGAAATCAAACATATTTTTAGGTGTATTTAGGGAAGAAAATTGTGGTATAAGGTGATCCTTGATTGAATCAACAATGATCTTCTTTTCCTTGACCAAGTTCTTCTTGTGTAAGGCTTTAAACTCATCTCCCTCTGGAACTGGAACCTCTCCACTTATGTAGGTGTCCAATTAATTTTCTTCAAGAACTAGTGAAATCCTATACTTCCATGCTTAGAAGTTGCCAGATTCATCGATCTTATCATTAGGCTGGTGTGATTAGTAATCTTGAAATGAGAACCTCAACTGTAAAGAGAAAAATATTAGATCTTACCGATTTGAGGTGTTCGTCCTAGTTTTGGAGATGGTTGATCTAGGGTTTGTCAGAGAAACCATAATTTTCAAAACATGGAATCATTTAGATCTGATTGGATAGAAATATGGGCCTCTTCAATGCAACCTTTCCAATGTACTCCTTTTCTGAAAACAGTGGAGGGAATCTTTGGGAACAGGAATCCCTACTTTTCCAATTTCCTCTACAGAAACGCATGCGATTGTTTATGTGCTATCTACGAAAGTGATTCTTCTCTATGTCTAAAATTTAGTACTAAGTTAGAATATTCTATATTATTTCCAACACCACATGTTTGAGCAGAATTGGTTTCAATAATTGGGACTTATGAAATTTTTCCAAGGGTGACTTATTTCAGGATTGTTCAGCATACCGAACTTGTATGGACTTCCACATATACATGTTTCATCATCAAGGTATGAAACTTTTACCATTGAAATTACAATCCATTCCCTATCTTTAATATCTTGTGAAATTTCATGTGGGCCTTTGTATCCCGAGATATAGCAATTCTCCCTAGGTGTCTTGTTTGGGGATGAATCCTGGAAGAGGCTGGAACCATTATTTGGAGGAAACATATCTCCAAGAATATAGAAAATCAGAGGCTGAAATTTTTACACAAGGTACACTAGGAGGTTTTCTTCGTCCTGTGAAAATTTCAGCCCCTAATACTTCTTCCATACCAAGATATAGCGAATGTTCCAAAATTACCTGTTTTAGTATTTTAGGGTTTTTCAAGCCCGAGGTCAAACTAGGGTTTGAATTTCCCAGAGTTTGACCCAACCAAAAATCTAGACCTTGGTCTCTAAAATTCCATTTTTATGAGAAGAGAAACGTATGCTTGGATCACTCAAAAATTCCTCTTCTTTAAAAATCCCTAATTTCCCGCAGCAAAAACTGAAAATGCCCGGAATCAAATTCTGCTTCCACAGAAAGATGTACCCTTCAATGGAGAGTTATCCTAGCCTCATTTTGCTGATGTATTGTGTAGAGAGACCCAAAAAGTAAGAATCCATAGCTTCTGCAACTGCACAATGTCTTATTCTCAGCTTAGCTCTGATACCATGTTAGATTTTTATCATTTAAGCAATATGATCTTAGGATCTTATCTGAGAGAAAAACATGCACAACAATAATCACAAGACACAAGAGACACAAATATTTTCCTTGGGGAAACCATAAAGGAGAAAACCACGCAACTTCCTCAAATATAGAATGAGAACCAATGGTAGTAGTAAAACCCAACATATAGAAAAGATGATCTCCAACAACTGTTCTCTCTCTCACTTGTGTGAGCACTTCCTCTCTCACTCATGCACCCCATTTGAGTGTGTGTGTGTGACAAAAAGAGAGTCTCACTCTCTATTTATACTAGTTTCCAAATTTTACAATTACTTATTAGGGTCGACATCTCTAGGAGAGTCTAATAACCCTAGTGCCCCCCAATTGTGGGGACTTTTCCCTCGGATCAACAAGGAGGGTTAACTTTAACTCAATTGTGGGGACTATTGCCCCAAATTACAACGGAGGGTTAACCTCAATGACTTTACATGACTTTATTATATTAATGACTCTCCCGATAGGAACATCGGGGTATCACAACAAAAATTGAGCCCAAAATCTGATAGCTTCCATGTCTGAAATTTGACAATTCCCTGTCGGTTATTCGACATATGCATTTTTTTTTCCATTAGTGACATAACGTTAGATATTCGACGTCCTAACAATACCCGTCGAAGATCCCACTAAACCATCGTCGAATGTCAGCCAGTCCTGCTCAAAAAATTATGATTATGCCATCGAAATTCTGACACCATGGCGTCGAAGATTCTACATTCTTCTATTGAAAATACGACAGAGCCTTGTCAAATGTCACTCAAATGTGCTGCAAAAAAGTTTCATATACCGTTGGATTTCTGACACGTGACCGTAGTTTGTTCGACACGTAGACGTTAGTTTTTCGACACCTTTCCATAGGTTTTTTGACATGTAGTCAAAGGTGTTCCGATGGCTATCCGACAGGCTCGGCTGTCGGAGCCATGGCAGTCCCATCGGACATATTTGGAAGGACGTTGAAGATACAATAAGCATGCATCATCCGACCAAGAATAGATACTGTCCAATCTTCAACAACCTCGTCGGACATCCTCCAATGGCCGTAAAAAATGCGATGGGTAGTTGTGTAATTAACAAAAAAAAAAATTAAAATTTTAAAATCCCAACACCACGGCATCCAAATTATGACACATAGATGTAGGTTTTGTGATGGTGATCCGACGGGTTTGGCTGTCATAGCCATGGCAGTCTCGTCGAACGTCTTTGGAAGGACGTCGATGATGCGATGGGAATGCATTGGCCAACCGACGACTAAAACTGTCGGATCTTGAACAGCCTCGTCCGACATCCTCCAATGGTTGTTGAAAATGCGATGGGTTGTTGTGTAATTAACAATTTTTTTTTTGAAAGGTTTCCATTCACAAGTTAATTTACCCTTTGATTTTAAATCTAGAAGTGTCATTTATGAAGGGTACCACCTTGGAGTTAGATAATTTTTTGTGTGTGATACCTTTCAATCATTCTTGAGGGTTTCATGTTGTTTCATGAGGGCTCTCATAATCCCCATTTTCAGTAAGGGTTTGCCTCAGCATTTCCCCAAACCCTTGGGTGTATCATATACTAGCATTCTTAATGCTCTTCGTGCTCATGGGGATCATACATAGGAAAACACATAATAGTTCAGGGTTAATTGATACTTACCAAGACGTTTTGCAAGAATTTCAGACTATAGGTTGGGTGAATTTTATTACAAATTGCATGGTCATCACAAGAATATTGGTGTTGCATTTTCTCAAACATTAATGGTGAGATGGCTCACATTGGGGATTTAGAATTTCAGGTGGAAAAAGTTTTGATATACCATAGTGGTGAATCTATAGCAAATGCCCAAGACTGTACCCCATTGGTTAATGAGAGTAGCAAAGTAATTGACCTATAACCTCAATATTTGCTACATGAGGAAAATTCTCTCATAAATACACTTGAATAGTCAATTAAATAGATTGAAACTAGTATGCATGTATCTAGTATTAGAAACATCAATTTATTAGAGTAGAATAATTCCATGACATACCTACTAGTAACTATGACTCATACAAAGAACATGGTATGCATGTGTTTATCCTTAAATATAGTCAATCTTAAACCTATAAAACTAACATGATTCTATTACATACCTTTAAGTAACCCTTTCGAGTAATAGGAGCATATTGATGTTTACACTTGAAGTGATTAGGATCAATACCACCAAATACTATCTCTCCTCCTTCTTGAATCACCAGGAGCACACTGCTTGAATCCCCAACAATTGGGTCAATATGAGAAAAAAATCGAGAATGATAATTATGGATTCAATGAAGTGCCACCTAATCCCTCATATTGTACGAAAATAGGCTAACAAAATGTATGAAGCAATGACTACTCTATACTATAGTGTCATCAATTCTTAGTAGATTCTCCTGAAGAACAAACTGAACAATACATGCATCACTGACTACTCTAGAATCGATACTAGAGTGTGAAAATTTCCTAGAAGGTGCTCTTGAATAACAACCTCACCAATACATGCATGGCTGACATAAGCATAGTGGTGAGATACCTTATGAAACATATCTAAGAGATCAATTCTTTTTAACGATGTGAATATTAAAGAGAAGTTGTTAGTTCACATTGCACTAATTGGTTTGTTTGCACCCTAGCGACATTTAGAAAGGTGTATATTCCCATGAGCATATTCCAAACCTAACAGTTTTGATATCCCTGTTCATACCAAAAAAGTATTTCAATTGATATAATGAATGACCTATTCAAAACTCAGCAGTCATGCTCTCTAATGTATTTCAAAAAAATATTTCATTTGAAAGGTTTCCATTCACCAATTAGTTTACCCTTTGATTTCAAATGTTTTTGGCTAATAAGTTCAATGTCTTATTTTGAGGCTCTGACAAAATGTGATATTCAACCTTAGATAACCTAAGTTTTAACTATTACATTATTGAATCTCTTATAATGTTAGGTATTTTACTATGTCAATCTTTAAATATACTAACTTGATGAAATGAATTGAATGATTTTAACTCAAATAACTCAACATAACTCAAATAACTCAACACTAACTTGAACATGATTTCCAGGTTCTAAAATGGTAGTTCAAAAGGTCTTAGGACTAGGAAGCAAATAATATCATAATTTTTAAATGGTATGCATGATTACTAACCATCCTCATTCAGTGACCATGTAGTTATGCCTTTGAGGATGTTAAATTGCAATTTGGAAAATACATGTGAATACTGATATTGTCATATATAAGTATATCACAACCAATGACATAACATTAGAGTAATCTAGAGTAGGAGCACGGTTTACCTCTTGTTCTTAGGATTTTGACACAAATTATAAGGTGTTGAAAATTATGAAATCCCTTTCTTTACCTAATACCAACATTTAGAATAGTCATGAAATTATACACAAAGGAAAAACATCGGCTAAGATATCTTGCTTCTCGGCATTATTATATTATAAACTAACTAGATGTTACTCTATGTTACAAGTATATAATGTTCAAAAGTTCAAAATACTACATTATAATTTTAATTTACAATCACAAATAAGGATAAAAATATTGTTACCGGTATAAAGTCTAGAAAACATAGCTGAAATGGGCAGTTCTGAAAACCATCAAACTAGAATAAAATTCACTTTTTGCAAATACTTGTACTGAGAGCATTTCACAAAAAGACTCTTATGTTTAGTTTATATTACTGTCAGCTTCCAGGTAACTACCCATATGAACAATTAGTCAGAAACCTCAAGGAAGCATTGTTTGATGAGAATCCATGTAACCTTCTTAGTCTTTCCTAAGCCTGCGAAATGGAATGCAGATAAACTCATAAGGATATCAGACCCGACCAAGCAAGGAATTAATTCAGACTACAATTCTATTTAAATAGATGTATAACATCAAAATTTCATCTATTGAATAATAGATGGAGCGCAGAGAAGAACAGATCCTCATCCACGGCTAGGGTTTCCCTAGCCGCCTCCTTGCTTCTCAAATCCGTGGATCGATGGCTGCTACTCTTCGCAGAGCCGTGCTTTCTATATCATTGGCTGCTCCTACTCATGTATCAGCGTGGTTTCTCATGGTTTCAGCGTGGATTCCTCTCAGGAAATGGGCTCTCATTCCCATCTCGCCACCTTCAAGGCCCTTGCTCAAGCTGCCGCTCCTTAGGCAGCTTCTCATTCTTCATCCAAGTTCATGAAAAGGATGGACGAGATCCCCTGTTTGGAGCTCTCTCCTTCGGATCCATGCCAGAAAGCTCTCATCCTCTTTGAGAAATCCCTCATTGGTAAGTTCACAGGGTTATGGCCCAGCCGTAAGGCGGTGGAAATTTGGATCTCAGAACATTGGAACCCTCTTCTGCAAAGACAGGTCTCTCTCTTTGCAGCTGGATGGGGGTTTTTTGTATTCCTGTTCTCAAATAAGGAAGAAAGAGACCTAGTATTCCATTTAGGCCCTTTCTTCATGGGCTCTAGAGGTCTATTATTAGCCTTATGGTCTCTGGGGTTTAACCCAGAAGCAGAGATCACTGCTGCTCCAGTCTGGGTAAGACTCCCTAACCTCCCTCTTCATCTTTAGGGTAAAATCACTTTGATTGACATTGGTAATAAGTTAGGTCGCTATCTAGATACTGCAGATCCAAAACGGGGTCAGTACAGATGTGCCCATATCTGCATAGAGGTGAATCTAGAGAAAGGACTCCCGGAGGCCCTAAAGCTCACATTAGGAGAATGGAGCCACATTCAAGAACTGGATTATGAGTATATCCCTTTCAAATGCAAATTCTGTCATGTTTACGGTCACTTTGCTAAAAGCTTCCCTAATCTTACAAAACCACAGAAACCAACAAATCTCCCAACTTCCAAAGATACATAGTTCCAGATGATCTCTAATCGATGTCGTCCTCCCCGACGAAAGGAGCCTCAAGCATCCTAGAACAAGGTTTCTCCTCAATATCCTTCTCCTCTTGCAGATACTCCACGACTGGAAAACAAAAATAGTTTTGAAGTTCTCTAAGAAGATGAAGCACAAGAACCTGAAGTTGTAGTTGTCCCGGAGCAAGGCATCCCTGGTCCCTCTGGCTCCACGGAGGCAGCTGATCCAAAACCTACTTCTCCAAGTTCTAGGAAATACCTCAACGCTTTGGTTCACACAACCCCAGTCCAGGAAAGGCTAGCTTCCTTGGCCCCTTCATCTGAAGGAACCTCTGAATCCGAAGACTTTTCATCTCCTTCTCTTCCCCTCACCATAGGGAGAAAGACAAATAAAGAACATAGAGAAAAGGAAGCAGCCTCAAATATCAGCTCAGGCTCTCAGAAGAAATTGGATCCTTTCATTAAGGGGATTTCCTCTCCACCTATTTAATGTTTTGTTTCTGTATTCTTCTCTGCTCACAATTCGTGAGAGTCTATTCTTGGAAGCATTCTTTTTCTCGAAATAGCCTTAGAAGAATTTGGGATTCTCTTCTCAAAGCACTTGTAAGAAGGATGACTATTCTATTAGAGGGCATCATCCCTCTTTTTCTGTATTCCTTTTTGTACGCCGGGCTGGGCTACAGCCACTTTTAATCAATCAAAATTTTTAAGTTTCTGTTAAAAAAAAACATCAAAATTTCAGCTAATTTCCTATTATAGCTCACAGCATTATCAAAAGTCATTGTTGCAAATGGGATTTCTTCAATAAATTTGTTTTTCCTTGGGAAAGAATCTTGAAGCCAGGCTATTTGCATCAGACACTAAAACCCATCTAATTATATACATGTGAAGAACAACTAGGAGGCATAAAATGGAATGCTTAAAATCCACTGTAGGCAGAGGATGAGAAACAACCTAAACAAATGGTACCCAAGCATTATGTTTATGATTGATCAAGGAATTGATTTACCAAGGGGTACACATCACTGAAGGAGTTTTAAATTTATTTTAAGGCCTCTATAATTATATGAATCTTGGGAATCTGTAAACATTGTTCTCATTATTCAAATATATACTACATACAACCTAAGCAGACACTTGGGCAACTATGAATAAAGGTGATGAGCACACTTGATCACCAAAAGGATAGAAATGAAGCACTTGAAGTAGGCTCATGGTGATGAACTCTACCCAATTTACCTTTTCCAACATGAGAGTTAAATAAAAATACCAATAGTGGATTATGGGTCTAAAAGGGGGATGAAAATAGAGCTCAACTCATCACAAGCACAAAAATAAATCTGCAATAAGAATGAAGATCTTCAAGACCCTTACCACTCTAAGGTTTTCCATTGGTTGAGAGTGGTTCTTGTCTTTAACTATGATAGCTTCAAAACTTCTCACTGTAATATTTAATCAAATGGAATACTTGGCATGTGGAATCCAAATGATGATTGGGAAAGGATACTAAAATGCCCAGTTTTGATCAGAAATTGATCGGTATGATCTATGGAGGATGAGGTTTGTAAGACTGTATATTTAGCTAGCATGAGGTCTTAACACAAATATTTACAGTCCGAACCATAAAATATCAAAGTTTTGTAGGGACGTTATAATATTATAGTTTAATCAACCTTGCAGTATTCATGAAAACTCAGTTCACTCTTGAGTCCCTTCAATCCATTCAATTGGGCCATTCAGTTCATAGGTTTTTCATTTGATGGACCATGAGTGAGGTGACCAACCAACTGCCTTTGACCATGCATACAAACTGTAACCCTAATAAGAAAGCGATATGAGACTGAAGAGAACTTGCATATAGGAAATTAAGAGTACGGTTTCTGGCATAAATTTAGGATACAATAGAGGAAACTCAAGTTCCTATCTTGAAGCTTCATATGCATGACTAACCACTTAGTAACTTGAAATGATGTTTGTTAATTAAATAACTAGTAAAGAATCACTTCCTAATAAAGCATACCGATAATACCTTTGAAACAAGTAGGGCACATACTCAGTATAGTGTTTACATACAAACATGTATTGTAAAAAATATTTAGTTTGGACTAACAAGCACATGATTTACATATACATCTAGACAAAGTAGTTTCATAGTGTTTGAGAGGGTATTTAGAAAATGGATTGAAATGCTACATGAGAGGTAAGTGTTTAGGTCAGATAGAACAAAGTTCGCCTGAATGTATGGTGATCATCATCATCAACTAAATGTGTGTGTGTGCACATGCATAAATACCCAATATACAACTCAATCAAACAAATTAAAACATAATTATACCTTGATTCGTGGACCTTCACACTGTCTTCTTATTGTTTACCTTTCAAAACATCATTCAACATACTTCAAATTTTTTCCTGTTGCAATAGTTTCATGTTAGTACCCATCAAATAAATTTATATTTTTTTATGAAAATAACAAAATCAATCTAAATAAATACAATACTATTACAATGTAAATTACAATACTATTCAAATCACCAAGTAAATTAATTGTTAATAATAGATCACCTGATAAAACATGGATAACCAAAAACATTATGTATATAAGGCCATTGATCACATCAAAACGCCATTTCTTACCTCCTAACTATGTAAATGTTTCTCAGTGCTATCTGTAACAAGATCCAATGGAGGAGTCAAATAGCAATAGTGAAAATTATAAACTAAGATTATAGAAATTTCTGTTGTTTAATGTATTATTCCTTACCATTCATTGAGCTCCTCTCTATTTCAAGAATAATTTAATATTCTCTACTAAACAGGATCAACCACATGAAGGTGGAAACTCTTATGGCCCCTCCCCCCCCTCACATCACTCTCAATTCACCAAACCCAATGCATCTACTTGTAAATAGCAATTTATTTCACTATTTCGCAATCCAAATAACAATCCATCTACAATGCAAATAACAATGCATCTACTGAACATTATTTCACTCAATAGATGAAATATGACTTCATTAAATCATTCTTTAAATCATTCATTAAACCATTCAATCATTCAACAGCTGAAACAACCATTCATTAAATAATTCATTAAACCATTCATTTAGTCAATGGTAGATAAAAAAAATCAGTACACCATTCATTAAAGCAATCATTTAAATATTCATTCACGAAATAGAGGAAAAAACCATGATTTTTTTATTTATTATAAATAAGAATCACTAAAAATTTGTTTAGTAACTTCCTTTTTACTTTTCTTCTCTTTAAATATTTAGTTAGAGTCACATCTTCTGGAATTTGATCCTCGGTCTCCCTACTAGTCTGCTCGCAAGGTTGAACTTCTGGTGAGGGGCAATGAATTTCTGCAGTAATGTCAAAATCTTTCATTAATATATTTATATTTTTATAAATACGAGTAATTAATTGAAAAAACATTATGAATGTGTGCTTTTACCTGCCATGGGCACATTAGCATGTTTAGCATTATCTTGTACAGGCCCAACCTGTTTAGTTTTATCTGCATCTACATGCTCTGCAGTTGAATTGTGTAGAATTAGAATTAATGTTCATCATTTGCAATTATCTATACAAAACAATAGCACATTAATAAATTCATTACCAGGAATCGAAGCATGATCTTTGTCTGGTTGGTCATGTACATCCTCGACATGAACGGGATCATTACTTTCTTGCTCAAAAAGGAATAAATAATGAATATGTTAATTTATTTATAAGGAATAAATTACATAAGAATTAATAACTTATCATTAAACTATATAGTTTTTACATACCTGCGCACTAGATGGATCAATAGAATATCGTGCATTCTACCCAGCCAAGCTTTTCCAGTGTTCAACAACGACATCAAAGCCCTGTTCGAATCCAAGCTTCATGTAATACGCACTGGACAATTCTTTGAACCAGCCGGCCTTAATATTTGCATGATGTCATTAATTTTACATTTTTTTCCATAACAAAACGAAAATAATTATCTGTATGACATTTGGATGCGGATTCTAGTTTTGTGATACTTACATATTGGGAAGCCAAGTTCAAGTAACCACTAGGCCCAAGCTTGTCACTGGCCAATTTTTTCAATTCTTTCCTTGGTGGCCTTAGATGTGTCTGTTATCCTAATCAAAGTTTTTAAATACGTTAGTCGATGTACCAAATTTGATATAAAAAATAGTAATAATAAGGCTTACCACTACAATTTGGATTATATTGCAAACCTCCCTATTCCTGGTGGTATCTTTCCTGATTTTCTCAGGCCCTTTTCTTTTCCATCTTCCACAAGGGCTTTCCACTCCACATATGGAATCATTGGAGGGAGCTCATATTTAGGGTTCTTTTCTAAGTGAACCATATACTGGTCTCGGACAATATTCAGATGTTTTCCAGCCTTCTGTGGGACCTTCGATGAATCGAAGGTATCTTTTCCAAACAGACCAGCCAAGCGATTAGTCAGATCATCCTTTAAAGCTTTTGGCTGCTTGTTCCACATTGTGGGGATGGTGGGATAAAAGATATCCAATGTCAAATCATTCATATGTTTATAAAATATATCATTTCCTGCAAAACATTAATGCCATCATTAGTCAACATTAAAAAATATTATCGTTATATTAGAAACAAATTATAAAAACTAAATGGAACAATCTATAATGAACTGGAATCTTCTCTATCTTTGTTGGAACCAGTTCTTCATTCACCAAAAATGTACATTGTATTGAATCAATGATAGTGACACAAGAAGATCCAGGAAATACATCCACATCTCTATCTAACCCTGCATCCACGCCTTCTTCTGCAGAATTTGTTGTGGGTGGGGCAGCATCAGCTGCACCCTCTACTTCCCTCGAGGGTGTCATAGAGCATGTTGCTGACTATTCAGTGGACAATATGGGAGCAGTATGTGGTGTACGTGGAGTGGTTTGGTCACTGGGACCAAAATTTCCTTAACCACCACTGATAATCTCCATAGCACGCTGTAAATTCAAACCATTGTATTATAAGTTCAATAGCATATAAAATCAAATATTATAAAGTTATTTTAAATGAATTTACATTATTATTCGAGAACTTATGTCCAATTGTTTACATTGATGTAACAACAATTGAATCCTTGTTTTGATCCCTTATGTTTGTGGAACTGCCAATGTTAGAAGAATCAGTTCCTCATTTTGTTTTTTCCTGGTGTTTTGTAGCACCATCAACATGTCTGTAGACTCTCTAATTTGAATATCTCTCATCAATCGGGAGACCTCATTCTGTAAAGAGTTTCAAGACGGTGTTTCATAAACCAAAACCCTTGTTTGCAATAGAAATATATAAAAAATTTCTTAGTCTTTGAAGCAATAGTGTGTGCAAACAATTATACTAACAAAACTTGTCTATCATGATATATTCATAGTAATACATCTAGGGTTACCTGATGCCTAGACGAGGGTGTGGTCTGATCAACAGATGGGGACTTACCTCGATCAGCCACCTACAAAAAAGTAGAGAACATTATCACAATGAACGCAATATGTAAAAGCTAACAAATACAAAACATAAGTAAACATTATGCTACATGTTTTATATGTGTACATTTTTGAAGTATTTAGAATGTGGAATTACATTTAGGTTTACTGGTTTCCTTGAGGCTCCACTCATCTGATCAATAGCTGGGGACTTTCCTCGGTCAACCTACAAAAAAGGTAGACAACATTATCATCATGAACACAAACATAAAAACGAAAAAATACAAAACAAAATAAATATTATGCTACACAATATACATGTTTATGAATTTAAAGTATTTGAAATGGAGAATTACATTCATGTTTTCCTGTTGCTCCGATGCTATAGTCGGCTGATCAATAACCGGTTGGCTTCCTCGATCAACACTCTGCATGGAAAATATACAAGATTATATAAATGAACCTAATATACTAATGGAAATACATAACAACATATCTGTATGTCCATCATAAATTTATTACATTGGTAATATCGATGTATACTTGCCTCCTTGACTCAGGTCTACAAACATCTAAGGAGAGGGAGGTGCCCTTGAGAGAAACCTGCATCAAAAACATACTAAAAATTACCTAACTAAACCAAAAAAGTAGAAAATTACAATTACATGCTAATGAAAAATCCTATAGATGTTCAAATAATTAATAAAATGTTGGTTAAATTGTTGCATGTACCACAACCATACTAACCGTGTTTGTATCTACACGATTCATATTGTAATTAATAAGCAGTTCTTCGCCAGCGGATATTGATTTAATTGCACATACAAAGATATGGTTTCCTTCACGCTACTCAAATATGCAGTTGGATTGCTTAAGTTTAGACCCCGGTTGTGTACTGTTTATTAACCCCGCAATATTACCAATTGTTTTTGGCCTTCCTTCCATGTACAACGTCACTCCTTTATTTTGAGCTTTGTCTTTCAGTTGTATATAATTCGTTGACAACCCATATCTATGCATACTTCGTGTATATTAGACCAAGCACATCCAATCACTGTAGTGTTAAGAGGGTCCAACATACTACATCAATTATGTACATCTACCATATCCAACCTTTATGCCATCCATGCAAAACAACCGCAATCCATGCAATGACGATGGTGCAATTCTATAGATCCTCTCATTCAAACAAAAATCAGTGTTTACTTAAGGAAGATCCCTAGGAACCCATTTTTTCACTAGGTGTTTGTACCTGAAGGGCGCCTTGATGTGTCCCATGGTCTCATCATCATAGGAACATGACCCCCCTCTTTTGAGAAAAATTTCCATGCGTTTATTGAATTTTCTTCTGAGCTTGTGACATCTAGTTGATATAGCCCTTTTAGACCTATTGGATGTATCACTTTCCTCTAGCCTTCCCAAGCTTCCCTTGCTGAAGGAAGACAACTTTGAAAAATACCTATTTGGTTCTACCTGCACCATGGCCGAGAAAAAATTGGCAAAAACATAGCAAAATAACAGAAAAAAACTTTGAAAGACTTATAAGCAAAAAACTTGTAAAAGTTTCCTACTTCCTAAAGAAAAAGCTTGTCAAGAATGATTTTGGGTAATAGGTGTGGGCATTTTCTAGCCCTAAAAATTCTAATGTATGCCCTTATTTTAGTTACATACAAGGATCCCTTCTCACTTATTGCTTGCATTTCCTTTTCCTAACATGTATTGCACGGGCTCACAAAATATCACGTTATACATGGGCACTATGATATGCTCACAAATATTTCCTTGAAAGAACATATCTTCACATTCATCTACATTTACTTCGGATAGAAGTGATACGAAGTTGTTATGTTGGTCACTTCCCTCAAAAAACATCATTGACATGAGTTCCTTTTTCAAGGAATCTTGGTTAATCTCTTCTTCCAAACATCTAGGTCACTTCTCCACTCTACATTGGCCCGATTATTCAATTTCTTGGCCACTCCTCTCTCCTTACTCTACAGTATTTGTTGTTGTAACCCTTTCTTTTGATGGTTGTAAGTGGTTTTTATTTTTCCTATGAATGTTGTTGTGATGTTGTAGATGATTATCCATTTTACCTAAAAATGCCCAGATCTCATCAAGGACCCTTTAAGAGTCATAATAACAAGTATTGTTAGAGGATGTTATTCAACAAATGATAGACCAAAACCATACTTATCATTTAGTATTTGTGTAGGGATGTTTTTCTCTCTCCCATAATTTATCATACCAATGGGCTTGTGACTGTGGATGTATTTGTGACTTTGGAATGTATTCACTTGTATATCTTATGTATTGTACCCCAATGTTTATTTCGGGAAGTGTCTGTAATGTATTTGAGTCATGTCATTCCCCGATGTTCCTATCGGGAGATTCAATAATGTAAACAATTCATGTAAAGTCATTGAGGTTAACCCTCCATTGTAATTCAGGGCAATAGTCCCCACAATTGGGTCAAGGTTAGCCCTCCTTGTTGATCGGAGGGAAAATTCCCCACAGTTGTGGGGCACTAGGGTTATTAGACTCTCATAGAGATGTCGGCCCTGGTAAGTAATTGTTAAGTGGGGCTTACTTGTTGGATTTTACTTTAAGTGAACGAAAAAATATAAATAGAGAGTGATCCTCTCTATTTATCACACACACACTCACTCATTGGGGCGCACGAGTGAGAGAAGAGAAGCTCTCTCAAGTGTGTGTGAGAGAGAGAACAAGCTGTTGGAGATCATATTTATGTGTTCAATTTTTACTGTTTCCATTGGTGCTCATTCTATCTCTGAGGAAGTTGCAGGGTTTTCTCCTTTATGGTTTCCCTGAGGAAATTTTTTTGTGTCTCTTGTCTCTTGTGTTTATTGTTGTGCATGTTATTCTCTCAGATAAGATCCTAAGATCATAATGCTAGATTGAATGATAAAAATCTAACATGGTATCAGAGATAACCTAAGAAGAAGACATTGTGCAGCTACAAAAGCTAGGGATTCTTAATTTTTGGGTACCTCTCCAAAATCCATCAGCAAAAGTATGTTAGGATGAATCTCCATTGAAGGGCGCATCTTTCTGTCGAAACGGAATTCGATTCCGAGCATTTTCAGTTTTTGATGTGGGAAATTAGGGGTTTTTAGAGAAGAAGAATTTTTGAGTGATCCTGGAATAGGATTACTCTCCTCATAAAAATCAAATTTTAGAGACTTGGGTCGAGATTTTTGGTTGGGTTTAACTACGGGAAATTCAAACCCTAGTTTGACGTCGGGTTGAAAAAACCGTAAATACTAAAACTGATAAGTTTTGGTAAATTTGCTATATATTAGGATTGTAGAAGTATCAGGGGCCGAAACTTTCATAGGTCAAAGATAAAATCCTGATGGACACTTTTTCCAAGTTTTCACCTCATATTCACTATATTCTAGGAGATATGATTCCTCCAAGTTAGGGTTCTATGCTCTTCCAGGATTCATTCCTAAACAAGACACCTGGGGATAATTTCTATATCTCGGGTTACCAATGTCCAAATGAAATTTTGCAATATGTTCCAGAAAGGGCACAAAATATACTTTCTGTGATAGAAGTTTTAGACCTAGAATATGAAACAGTGACATATGGATGTCTGTACAACGTATCTATGCTGAATAATACTGAAACAAGTCACCTTGGGAAAATGATCAGAAGTCCCAATTGCTAAAACCAATTCTGATGAATTCTATGGTGTTGGAATAAGGACAAAAGAATATACCTCAGTAAGAAATTTAGGACATAGAGGTGTAGTACTTTCAGAGATATAGAGGAAATAGTATCAGGAATTGCTGCAGAAGAAATTGGTAAACTAGGGCTTCCTCTTCCAGGAGCTTCCCTCCACTATTTTCAGAAAAGGAGTATATTGGAAATCTCGACTTGAAGAGGTCTATATTTCTATCCAATCATATCTGAAATATTCCAATTTTTGAAAATTAGGGTTTCTCTGACAAATCGTAGATGAGCGAGCTATGGAACCGGGACGAACACCTCAAATTGGTAATATCTAATATTTTGCTATTTTCATTTGAGGTTCTCATTTCAAAGTGATCTATCACATCAGCTTGATGACAAGCTTGGTGAGGCTAACAAATTCCAAGCATGGAAGTATAAGATGTCACTAGTTCTTGAAGGAAATGAATTGGACACCTACATAAGTAGAGAGGTTCCAGTTCCATAGGGAGATAAGGCTAAAATCCTTACACAAGAAGAACTTGGTCAAGGCCAAGAAGATAATTTCTAATTCAATCATGGATCAACTTGTACCACAAGTGTATTCCCTAAAGAAACCTAAAGAGATGTTTGATTCCTTGACCAAGCTATTTGAAGGGAAGAACATAAATTGGAAGATGACCTTAAGAAACCAGTTGAAGAATATCCAGAATGCAGAGACCATACAGTCATACTTTACAAGGGTTTCGAAAATCAAAGAACAACTTGAAGCGGTAGAAGAAGAAGTGGGTAATGCAGAAGTTGTGATAACCACCTTGAATGGCCTCCCAGGATCATGGGATTCATTCATTCAAGGAATGTCTGCTAGAAGGAAGTGATTACTTTCAACAGTCTCTGGGAAGAGCACACACAAGAAGAAGCTTGACTCATAATAAGAGAAAAGAAGATGGGAGCAACTAAAGATCAAGCTCTCACCATCCAAAGAAGATGAAGAACTCAACTCTTGAAGAACCTTTTATCCATATTATTATTTGGATAAGAAATGATGAAGCTAAAGGCTCAAGAAGGATTCTACCCACGAAACAAATAAAGATAATTATTCAATTGTCATTTCATGATATTGTTTTGTTATGCATTTGTTTATATTCAGTTGATGTGTTATGCATGATAGAATGTTTGCATTAATGACAGTATACTACTAATATGCATGTGATGGGTAAGTAGCTCATGGTGCTATACAACTCTCCATTGCTACTTATCTAGAATGAAACCTATTTGCTGACATATTGGATTAGTGCACAATCTCAATGTTGTCCTGGTAGAGATGGAAGGCATCTAGAGAGTTTTCGTGAGATATGGATGAATGTTGTATTGGCGAAAATAGTTGCATGATCATATCTTTATGCATACGAATTTACCATTATGAATATGCATTATGAAATATTTCTAATCATACAACTGGTGCATTTGAGTTCTAGGAAAGATCGCGTACAATCACCTACAAGAAAAGAAGGATGAGACTTGTTCCAAAGAACAAGTGACGACAGTTCAAGACGAAGAATAATACGACGAATGCAGCGACATCATTGATGCAGAACCTTCTAGCTATGAAGAAGTAGCCAAGAATATAGGGAAGACCAATTCAAGAAGAATGATGTCCAGGATGTGGCATCGAGACCTGAAGGGAAGTCCGTAGTATATGCCATATCGATCTACAAGATCCAACATACATCATTAGATGAAATTTGGGGTCTAAAATGGGCCTTATAAGAAAATGCGCCAACAATAAATTTTGTGAGTTGGAATTCAAGAACCAATAGAATTTCAATAAAATGAGTCAACCATAATGGTTGAATTGACATATTTGTCATTAAAGAAAACTACTTTTTTGTTAGTATTTTCGACATATCTCCTTGTGTTTTTACTCAAATTTTAAGTGGGAGATCTCATTGGATGCATAATTTTATTCCGCATCCAATGGGTACCCACACTCCATACTTTTGACGAACCTCGCTACCCCAAAAATAAGAAATACCTAAAAAAATGTGACGATGATGTCATCATCACATTTTTTCAAGTATTTCTTGTTTTTGGGGTAGTAGTGTCCGTCAAAAGTATGAAGTGTGGGTACTTGTTGGATACAAAATTAAATTCCGCATCCAACGAGCTCTCCCACTCATAATGTGAGTAAAAACAGAAGGAGATATGTCAAAAATACAAACAAAAAAGTAGTTTTTTTCATTCTTCCTCCAAAATTAATAACTATTATTTTATTATTTTAACTATTATTTTATTAATTTAACTATTATTTTATTATTTTCCTTAGGAGGCCCATTTTAGACCTCAAATTTCCTCTAATGTAGATTGCAACATTGTGGGATACAAGGCCGGTTTTGTAGCATGAGGCTTCTCATGGAAAGAAGGCATAGACTACGAAGAGACATTTGCAGCCAGTGGGAGTTGAGGCATATGATAGGAAGAATCATGTGTGAAAATGAAGGAAGGCCTTGTACAAGCTCATAAGACACCCATGGGATAACACATACATGAGGAGCTTGAATATCACCTAGAGTGATGAAGATCTTAACCTTTGCTACAACGTTGAAGATGAAATCCTATAGAGGATGACAAGATCACATATGGGTGCGAGAAGAAATTTTGAAAAAGTTCAAGATAGAGGATTTTGGTATCCAGTGATATTAGATGGATACCGAGGAAGCTACTTATCACTCCGGTAGAGAAAGTTTCAATGCATAGAGTACAAAAGACAGAGGGATAATGATGCTCCGCTTTAGAAGGAGTGAGTGCACAAGATCCTGAGGTTTGACTTGGTACGATAGGATGGACAGATTACTGATGACTCTAGGCTTTACTGAGAGTAAAACGGATTCCAACCTTTGCTTCAAGGTTGAAGGCAGAAGACTAGTGATGCTCCTATTATATGTCGATGACTTGTTAAATTTGCAAGAAGGAGACTTGCTGCCGAGTTTGAGATGAAGGACTTGGATATGATGCACTACTTTCTAGGAATGGAGGTGTGGAAAAATATCCCTAGGACAATGGAAGTATGCAGTAGAGATTCTGAAGAGATTTAGGATGATGGACTATAAGTCCATGACCACACTTATGGCATCGAACCTGAAGCTATTGAGTTATGCTTCATCTTAGTCAGTTGATGCCATGATGTATCATCAGATGATTGGGTCCTTGATGTACCTGACGAATATGAGACAAGATATTTGCTTTGTTGTGAACACCTTGAGCCAGTTCTTAACAGATTCTAGACATGTTCACTTGATTGATGCAAAGCATATTCTGAGGTACCTAAAGGGTACAGTTGATTATGGGCTCAAGTATAAGGTTGATCAGAAGATTAACCTGGAATGTTATGTTGATTCATATTGGGTATGTAGTGCCATCGATAGAAAGAGCACTTCCGGATACTGCTTCAGTATGGGATCAGGTGTGATCTCTTGGTTTAGCAGGAAACAATCTTGTGTGGCATCGAGTACAGTTGAAGCAAAGTATGTCGCAGCTTGTTCAGCTAGTTGTGAGGCAGTATGGCTAAGGAAGCTACTGTCTGATTTATTTGATCTCCAGTTGGATGCTACTTGTATATATTGCGACAACTAGAGTTGTGTGAAGTTGTCTGAGAACCTTGTGTTCCATGACAAGTTGAAGAATATCGAGATAAAATATCATTATATTAGGGATATGGTGCAGAGAGGAGCAATGAAGCTACAGTATGTTGTGATGGATGAACAGATAGATGATGTGTTGATTGAGCCATTGGCCAGAGTGAAGTTTTATTACCTCAAGGCAAAGCTTGGTGTTTTCCAGATTAAGGTTCCCTCCAAGGGGAAGTGATGAGTCTGAGAGACATTCTAAAATGGTGAGAGGATTGGTTCCTTCCATGGCCAGATGTAAGTGATGAGCCATTCTGAAGTTACTATGGGATGTGTTCCCATGTGATTAGATGTAAGTGCAGAAGGCCATTCTCTAGGAGAATGGAGGCACCTGGTCAGTTACTATGAATTTTTTCAGTTTGGGACTGACACTCAGCTTGGGGTTGAGAGCCTTTCTAACATGATGTGTGATGAGTTTCCTATCATGGTCAGATATAAGTGCAGATACTTTCTGACATGATGTGTGATGAGTTTCCTATCATGGTCAGATATAAGTGCAGAGATTTTCTGACATGATGTGTGATGAGTTTCCTATCATGGTCAGATGTAAGTGTAGAGCCTTTGTGACATGGTGTGCGATGAGTTTCCTACCATGGTCATATGTGAGTGCTCAGCCTTTCTGACATGATGTGTGATCAGTTTCCTATCATGGTAAGATTTAAGTGTAGATCCTTTCTGACATGATGTGTGATGAGTTTCCTATCATGGTGAGATGTAAGTGTAGATCCTTTCTGACATGGTGTGTGATGAGTTTCCTACCATGGTCATATGTGAGTGTTGAGCCCTTCTGACATGGTTTGCGATGAGTTTTTGACCATGGTCAGATGTGAGTGTTGGGCGAGCCTTTATGACATAGTTGTGATGTGTTTCCAACCATGGTCAGATATAAGCATTGAAGAAGATGAAGACCTACATGGAGGCTAGGCCTACAACCAACATGAAAAAGGGCTAGCTCTATAGAACTTCATGTGACGAGAAGAATCGAGAGATAGCACCCATGATGACGACCAGTGATGATCCAGTAGTGATGATCCAATGACAATCCATATCCAGTGATGATCCAGATCCAGTGATGATGATCCAGTAATGATCCAGATCTAGTGATGATCCATATCCAGTGATGAATATGACTTGAATATGGAGATAATCCATATTATACAAGGAATAAGACTCGTTTTGATAAATTGTGTCAAGAGAATACCTTCCTAGTTAAGAGGGAGTCACGTTGATGTATTTGTAACTTTGGAATGTATTCACTTGTATATCTTATGTATTGTACCTAGATGTTTATTCGGAGAAGTTTCTATAATTTATTTGAGTCATGTCATGCCCCCATGTTCCTATCGGGAGATTCAATAATGTAAACAAGTCATGTAAAGTCATTGAGGTTAACCCTCCATTGTAAGTTGGGGCAATAGTCCCCACAATTGAGTCAAGTTTAACCCTCCTTGTTGATCAGAGGTAAAAGTCCCCACAGTTGTGGGGCACTAGGGTTATTAAACTCTCATAGAGATGTCGGTCCTGGTAAGTAATTTTTAAGTGGGGCCGACTTGTTGGAGTGGACTTTAAGTGAACGAAAGAATATAAATAGAGAGTGATCCTCTCTATTTATCACACACACACTCACTCATTGGGGCACATGAGTGAGAGAGGAGAATGTCTCTCAAGTGAGAGAGAGAGAGAACAAGATGTTGGAGATCATATTTATGTTTTCAAGTTTTACTGCTGCCATTGGTGCTCATTCTATCTCTGAGGAAGTTGCGGGGTTTTCTCCTTTATGGTTTCCCCGAGGAAAATTCTTTGTGTCTCTTGTCTCTTGTGTTTATTGCTGTGCATGTTATTCTCTTAGATAAGATATTAAGATGATAATGCTAGATTGAATGATGAAAATCTAACAGTGACTATCATGTCAATGCCTTATTTGCATAGTGGCAATCCTACAACACTACACTGGACTGTCTTATGACTAACTCATGAATTTTACCATGATTATTAAATATCCATCTATAAGCCACTATTGTCGTTTCATCATTGATCCCATTCAAGAACAAAAAAGCAGACATGACTTCTCTCCCTACATTAAGTCCACGTGCACATAATGACTATCTTTGGTACTTCCTAACTTTTCACTCTTCCTTTTGAGAACAAAAGTGAAACATGAAACAATATACTTACTTTCAAGATCTTGCACAGCTGATGGCTTTGATCGAACTGTATAAGTACTTTGTTCCCAAAGTAAATATTTTTAGACCTACAAACGAAGGGGAGAAAGATGAATGGTTGAAGGACTCCAATGGAGGATGAATTGATGCCCTTTTCTTCCTACCCAAAGTTCCTTTTATAATGAATATTATCCCTAACTTCTCATTGATTTGTACTCTTCTATTTTTCACCCATACTGCTCAAAGAAACACAGTTTTATGCCAATCTAGTATGTATCTTCATGTCACAAGTTTTGCCTTGAAGATGAATATGGAACCCTAGAAGGTAGTGTTGATTTGGAAATATTATTTTACAATGTTCCATCCCATATTTAAGACAATTTTGGATAGTAATTTATGGTATAAAATTAACATATTAATTTTCACACTACTACATTTTGACTAAAAATCCGACGGCCGTATTGTCGGATTTTCGACACTTCCCTGTCGCATGTACGACACTATGATTTTTTTTAAGCGTCGGAAACTTTTCGTTGGTTATCCGACAGTTTTCGAAACCGTTGGTTAAGCGACAGTTTAGTTTACCGTTGGTTAAATAGAAAGCGTCGGTTATCCGACATTTAATTCCTATTAAATTTTAAAAAAATCCTTTGCATGCCGTCGCTTAACCGATGGAGTATGAAACCTAAACGTCACTTAATCGACGGGATAAAAAAATTTATATAAAAAAATCCTTTGTATGTCGTCACTTAACCGACGGATTATGAAACCTACACGTCGCTTAATCGACGGGATAATAAAAATTTATAAAAAAAATTGTTCAGCAGGTGTTGCTTAAGCGACGGGTATGAATGTTTTTTTAAAACTGGCTGTCGCTTAAGCGACGGGTATGAATGTTTTTTTAAAACTGGCTGTCACTTAAGCGACGGATATGAATGTTTAAAAAAAAAATAGGAGAGGATTACCAGGTGGAAAATTGAAAAGCCCATGTGCAGTAGCACCAATCCACTCTCCAAGATCTTTAGCATTTGCAAGTGAAGTGGAAAGCACAATAATACGGATACAATTTTCAATTTGGCTTGAAATATACCTCATTCTAGATACATTTACCTCCAGGATTGGACCACCCTCTCCTCCAATTAAATGAAGTTCATCCACAATGAAAAGGCTGACTTGCTGAACCAGTTTGCGCTATTTCCATCTCCGAGACAAAGCATCCCATTTCTCTGGTGTGCTTATTATTATCTGGCCCTTTTCAAGGAGCTTCAAATCAGTTGCAGATTCACCTGTTAGCTCAACTACTTTCAGTTCCAATCCTTTGCCAAATTTCTGCCCCCAGTCCCGATATCGCTCTTTGGCAAGAGCTTCTATAGGAGCAATATAGACACATCGAAATACACTGTATGTGCCTTTTTGATGCAATCGTAGTAAAGCAAACTCAACACAGATAGTCTTACTGCAACCCGTAGGTGCTGCAACTAAAACATTATCATCTGAGTTATAAAGCACAGTAAATACCTGAGTTTGAATAGGATTAATGAAGTGTCTAAACTGTTGATAAAGTGCTTCATATGAGGGATTTCTTAATGCAGACATAGGAAGTGGCTGCAAGTCTAGCAACTCAGTTGGAGGTGGGTATTTCTCTGGAAAAATAAGATGTCTAAATGAAACTGGAAATATTGTCTGTGACCCTAACCACTTATCAGATACAACACGAATAAAGTACTGAGGAGGAAGAGGTTCATGGATGGGGACAGTGAAGCTCAGATGATGGTCATCTTCAACAAACTGCATTTTTAACATAAAATATTCATGATGGAGTATATATTCACCATCATTGTCTTCTACTATTATCCAAAAAGTTTCCACATATCCATGAATCTTTTCATCCCACTGAAAATCTGGAGTGATAGTTAGTTCTACTTTCAATACAGTTCGTGTTATTGGCTGGACATGAGCAGAAAGATCCAACTTTGGAAACTGATGGACAAATTTATGAATGCTTTTACCCATCTTTGGAAAACGAATGAGCTCCCCAATCTCTTGAGCAGAGAGATCATAGTATCGATCCCAAGCTAAATATTTCTTTTCAATTTTGGTCAAAATATCATTTGGGATGCCTTTGAATTGATGAATAGGAGTTTGAACACTCCACATGCGCCTATTAACCATTCTGCACAGATTAAGAGCTCTTTCGGCTAACTGAGCCCATCCTCTTTTTAGGACAATCTCAAAAAGCGCCCTCATCAAGCGACCTGCACTCTGAAAGCATAACCAAAAAATTAATACAAGAGATAAGGTAGCAATTCTATGACAATAAACATTATTGCAAAATACTACATATACTTCAACAGTACTCAAAACCCATGTACTTTTCTCAAGAATTAAATACAAATGTAATGTAGACTGATATATTGTTAATTAAGCATTTCTAGCAGCAAAAAACAAAGTAAAAAACAACAAACAGTTACAAAAAACAGACAGTAATTTTGGTCAAGCAGACCCTGGAAAAACTCCCTAGGGGAAAAAACAATCAAGAGAAAATTTATTATCGAGCAACAGTTAAATATTAGAACTTGTAATAGCAGTAATATCCAACATTAAATGTTATAGTGTA